>VZRN01003885.1:1880033-1970122 GCA_013397935.1 Dasyornis broadbenti | reverse complement strand
CCTGCGCCGGAGCTGCACGCGAGTTCTGCCCGGTGCTGCAACGGCTGCTCCGCACGACCTTGGGCGCGTCCCCTCACCCGGGCGGTGCCCCGGGAGGCGGGAGAACTAATGCCCCTGCGGCCGGGATGGTGGGGACGGGGCAAGACTGGTGGAGGTGAAGAACTTTTTTTCCTTTCCTCCTTCTTGGCACTTGTGGAAGGTGGTGTAGCAGTAAAGGTGTGAAAGGCGCGGGTGGAACATGAGCCAAGGTGACCTTCTGGGTGCCTGGCGTTCCCCCGGGCGGTCCGGAGGCTGGCAAGCCCCCAGTGATAGGCTTCCCATCTTTCTCCCCTAGTGACTGCGGTAGGGTCAGCCATGCCCTTCTCAAACAGCCACAATCTCCTGAAGATGAAGCACAGTCCTGAGGAGGAGTACCCTGACTTGAAAGCTCACAACAATCACATGGCCAAGGTGCTGACCCTGGACCTGTACAAGAAATTGAGGGATAAACAGACTCCCAGTGGATTTACCCTGGATGATTGCATCCAGACTGGGGTTGACAACCCAGGTAATGGGATCGTTAGGTCTGCATAATGATCTGTTCTCCCTCGTGACTGGAAGTGCTTCTTGACAATGGCACCCAAAAGTTCTTGAGCTACTGAGGGGCAAATCTTGTAAAGCATTGAGAGACTACTCTAAAGGCATGGCTCTGTTAGGAGGCCATGTTTCCATCAAGCTGCGTTCCATGCTGTGATCTGACATACCAATTCCCAGACACTTCAATTATGTAACTGCTCTGCTAAATACTTTCAATCTGGAGAGAAAAAAAGTCAAGCCAAATGCATTCTAATTATAACTCAACCGGGGAGGGGGGGGGGGGGAAAAAATATTGGTTTACCTGGCTATCCTGGTCTATTCCTATTCCAGTCTGGTTATGTGATGTTCTCTAGCACTTCTATGAAAAAGGGGGAGCAGATGTGTTTACATGTTAACATTACAGTATTTATTTTCACTCTAGCAATATCAAAATGGCCCAACTAAATAATCAGAGACTGCCTCCTGATGAGGAGTACCCGGACCTGAGCACCCACAACAACCACATGGCCAAAGTTCTAACCCTGGATTTATACAAGAAACTGAGAGACAGAGTCACGCCCAGTGGCTTCACCCTGGATGATGTCATTCAGACTGGGGTTGATAATCCTGGTAAAATGCATTGAGAATATTCGTGTGAACCAGCCGAAGTAACTGGTGCTTTTGAATATGGTGACTTAAAACTAATCTTGTGGAAGTGGTATTTATGAGCAGACTACACAAATGTAGCTCTGTAGCAGAAGGAGCAAAAAGCAAAGCATGCTTGTTTGCAGCAAAGCATGGTTGTTTAGGCATAAAGTTCTATGCAGTGATCTAAATTAGCTAGTGAAATTAGATGTGCTGTGCAAATTTGTCCTAAACCAAGCTTGACAAATGAGCATGGTTTAGTGACAACAGCTATGGGTTTCCATAGCACTGCATTTGACTAACTGGATGAAACATAAAATGTAGGGTCTCTCCAGATGTTTCTGTGTAAGAGTGAATTTCTAAGTGACTAGGCTTGCCACTAAAGAACTTGCCTGGTTAGTGCTGCACTGGAGTACAGCCAAACATCACCCAAACTTAGCTCTTCTGACTTTATTACCACTCCAGGCCATCCTTTCATAATGACAGTAGGATGCGTGGCTGGTGATGAAGAATCCTATGAAGTGTTCAAGGAGCTCTTTGATCCAGTTATTGAAGACAGGCATGGTGGCTACAAACCAAGTGATCAGCACAAGACCGACCTGAATGCCGATAACCTGCAGGTATAAACTGTTGATCAATTACAGATTATTGGTCTGAGGACTTTAAAGTTGTTGGCAGCTGCCTAAACTGGTTGCTCAGGTTCTGTCCGCTTGCTTCCACTGAACATGGACACTTGGGCTGTGAGTCTGGTGCAATCAGCCTGAAGAGTTTGTTCCTGTGGGTTGTAAGTGGCTGGGTACAGCCAGGCAGCTGGCATGCAGCAGGAGCTTGCTTCAGGTGGTGCTGCAGCATAGGTTGTGCCAAACACCTTCAGTATGTATTTCTTTCCATGAGCTGTGGGCTTGTAGTAGTCAAACAACACTGTCACAGGAGTCAAGGACTATCATAAAATTTAAACACTTTCTTCTGTCTGATTTTGGATCTTAATTATCAGCTGATGGTGTCATGCTTTAGAAAAGACACTTTTACAGCTAGGAATAAGGATGCCTAATAATTTTATGGATTTCAAATGTTATTGCAAGCTCTTGGAGTTGGTGTTTTGGAAATGCCATGTTGATTGGCTAGCTATATGTCATATTGAAAGTAAGAGCCTTGGGAGAACAGTAATGAATAATTCAAATTTGCAAGAGTAAACTCCTGTGTAAAGAAGGTTTTGCCTCGTGTTGGTATCTCTAGATTGCAGATCTGAAGGGGTGACAGAAGCCCAGACCACAGTCTGAAATGGACATAAAACTGATATTCTGGTGATATGCCTGTCTTCTAGGACTACTTAGTAGCTGTAGCCTTGGCCTGAGAGCAAGAGTTATGTTACACAGATTCTTGATGTAATGCTGAAGAAAATAGTCCTGAAGTGAGGCACTGGCTTAAGGCTCCAAGTAGTCAATACCTCAGGTGTAAAGTACATTCTTAAATCCATGGGAGCTGCACGTGTTTAGGGGAAGTGTCTTGGTAACACAGTTGTACTCATTGGTTTCCTAATCTTGTAGGGAGGTGATGACCTGGATCCCAATTACGTGCTCAGTTCCCGTGTCAGAACTGGCAGAAGCATTCGTGGATTCTGCCTTCCCCCGCACTGCAGTCGAGGAGAGAGGCGGGCTATTGAGAAGCTCTCTGTTGAAGGTAAAGTGAGAGCTGGGTGCATCAGGGAAGCAACTTCTGTCCTTTGTGCAAGAGGTGTCCTTTGCAGTTTGAAAATGGAGGCACTTGGTAAAAGCTACCTCCCTGGAGACTTAGTCTGAACATGGAGCTTTCCCTGGAAAAGGCTCATTACATTAGAGCTGCCCTCAGCATTGCAGTTTGTAGCTGAAAGCAAGAGTACCTGGCAGAGGAAAGTTGGACTGCATTAAGGTGACCTCTGCTGATCTCAAAGCTTCTGTCAGTGTTTGGGGAAAGAGGTTGGTTCATCAGGGCTCAAACCTGAAGTGTAACAGGTATGTAGCAACTACAGGGCTTGAGTCACGGGGTGCAGTATTTTGTGGCTGCTTTTAATTTACATTCATTAATGCTCAGCTTGCTTAGAGGTGTAGTGCTCTGATCTGCAGCTGACTAGAACAAGCCCTGGTTTTCAGTGAAACTCCTCAGCTGTTTTTTTGGGGTTTATTGCCTCCCAGTGCTCAAGGAGCTGTTTTGGAGACTGAGAGTGTAGTTGTTTCAAAACCTCTCAAGGGCAGGGTAACAGTCCTTGACTAGAATACTACTGCTTGTTACATTCATAACCTTGGTTCTCCTTGGAAGAAAAGCAGTCTCCATACGTACAGTTCAGCAGCAGTAACGATTCTATACTGCATGTAAGGGAACAAAGGCTACTTGTATAAGCCTGGAAGGTGCAGACAAATCATCTGATACTGCCTCAGGTTCTGTAATGCCACAAGGGCATTGCCATTGCAGATGAAAGCAAGGGAGGAACCAGACCCAGCAGATCAGACATTGCTGTAGTTCGTGTGTGGTCTCCAAACGGCTGGGAAAGTCTAGCACCTTTAGACCCATTCTAAAAGAGCCTCTCTTTCAGCTCTGGGTAGTCTGGATGGTGATCTCAAAGGGAAGTACTATGCTCTGAGGAACATGACTGATGCAGAGCAGCAGCAGCTGATTGATGACCACTTCTTGTTTGACAAGCCAGTTTCTCCTCTTCTGTTGGCATCTGGGATGGCCCGAGACTGGCCTGATGCCAGGGGTATCTGGTGAGTATGTCTGTGAGGAAGCAGTCATAGAAATCAAAAAAGTCTTGCAGTTTTGGTGGTGGCTTGTACTGTTGGGCAAAATAGCAGCTTCTCACCTTGTATTATTGAATCTGATGAGAAACTTCTGTGGGGGAAGTTGCAGCTTAACCAGCAGAATTTGGACAAGTGTTCTTATGCTATAAGAACAAGCCAGCTTGGCTAGCCCAGAACCAGAGCCTGCCCATCCAGCACAGGTTAGTGAAGCACTAGACAAAAACTGAATCAGCTTATGGAAGTAGATCACTTGTAAAGGAGCAGATCTGCCACTAAAGTTAGCTCTTCCCACAAGAGTTGAGAGTAACTTGTGGTACAAACCAGAGTTGATCCTAGATGCATGTAGTTTCTTCACTCCTGCTTGCAGAAACTCACTGGTGCTGGACTAGTATGGCTTTACCTGTGCTAGTGGTAAGATTTCCCACCTTCCCCAGAGACTCAGTGACAGGAGTTGACTGATGCAGAGGTATGGAATGGAAGGGTTCTGCTTGTTTTAGATGTAGGTCACCTACATAAAACTCTGCAGCTCCCTTGTAAGCTAAGGGCTGGGTTTTTATCAACAGGAATGCACCAGTCTTATTACTGCAGCTGTTTCAGTACAACCCAGAGGAAGCACGCTTTGTTTCTGTAGGTCACCTTTAAGATTGCATCATCTACCTGCAGATTGCCAGCACCAGATAGTGCTGTCATCTGAGCATGACTAATCTACAGCCTTGAAGTGTAATGTCTTAGTGTTGTCTGCATAAATAACTTTCCTCGGGTACTAGCTAATTTGTGATCCTAATCAAGTTGAGAAATTACCAACATGATAAACACTGATGATGGTACTTGCTGTCAGCTGCAAGCTGGGACAAGAGGGGCCCATTGTTCAGAGGATTTTTATATAGCATCTCTGAAGAGCCCTGATCTAAAATTAATAGTAACAATAAGGTACTAAGTGCAGTTTGACAGAATCTGTCAAAATTCTGCTAAAAAGGCTTTGTTACACCTGGTGTCATTATGAACACTGCTGTACAGGGCTCCCTTAAAGTCTTCTGGTGACCTTTCTGCAAATTGCTGAGCAGAAGAAACGCCTTAAACTTGTAAACTGGGACCACAAGAGAGCTAGGAGAGTGAGGGGGTTTCAGGTTTTGATACTGTAAGACTTGCTAATGCCTTGTCATTACTCACTGTGTAAAGGCCAATTCAAATTGCCTCTTGAAAAGAGCAGGGGTAACAACTGCCAGCTTAACTCAGGTCCTGCGTGGGCAAAAGAAGGAGGATCAATCTTGTTGAAGCAGCTAAGTGAGCCTCTTGAACTAAAATCTACAGTGATGAGCAATTTGGTGCTGTCTTTGAGATGTGAGGTGTGAGGTGGGAAAGACAGCAAACTGCTTGCTTTGTCTCCTAGGCACAATGATAACAAGACTTTCCTTGTCTGGATCAATGAGGAGGATCACCTTAGAGTTATTTCAATGCAGAAGGGTGGCAACATGAAGGAAGTATTCACTCGATTCTGTGCTGGCCTAACAAAGGTAAATCAGCATTGTCTGAGCTGTAGGCTCAAATGGTACATGGTTAGCTGGTTAGAGCTGAGGATGCAGTTTCCAAGCCCCCTCTGGAGTCCTTCATGGTGATGTTTCATAGCCTGGATTTCTGGGAACATCCTGATGAGTTCCAGAGCTACGAGGGCTCCAAAACACCTATATTGGCAAAAAGCCTTGAGGCTGTGAAATCTAGGATATGTCCTCTTGATGTGGTGGCACCATTGTCCATATGTATTTTTTGTATTTTAAAGAAATTCTACATTGCTCTCTAAAGCATTGAGACACCTTGGTGGGGAGGAGAAATTGTTTGAACGTGGATGGGCAAAGCTGGGCTCAAGTTTTTAGACTGGATGCTGTTCTCTGCTTCTGGTCTTGATATAAGCTTGAGCTTTATGAGCCCCTGTCCTGATCCTAACAGATGTGCCAGCTTGACATGTACTAAATCCAGCTTCCCAACAGATAGTGACATAAGAAGTGTAGTTTTTAAACTTAGCCTCTCTTACTGCTAGGAGCAAGATGAAGGCCTTGAAAGCCCCTTTTTGGTGGCACTTTTTTCCGTAGGGAGGGGGCTTATGTGGCAGAAATAGCCTTTCAGAGTGTTGTGGCTGTTGCTGGGTGACAGAGCTGCGAATGAACTCTAATGGATGTCCGGTAATCTTAAGGCAGAGAACAAGCTCTAAACATTCATTCTTTCTATTTATAGATAGAAAGTCTCTTTAAGGCCAAAAACTACGAGTTCATGTGGAATCCACACTTGGGCTACATCCTGACCTGCCCATCCAACCTCGGAACAGGGCTCCGTGCAGGTGTGCACATCAAGATCCCACACCTTGGGAAACATGAGAAATTCGGAGAAGTCCTCAAGAAGCTTCGGCTGCAGAAACGAGGCACAGGTGAGAGTTGATAACACTGATGGTTGAGTCAGTCTGCCCTAAGACACCAGCAAAAGCCTGGTTATAGCCAGAGCCATGTCTTGGTTCACACTGCTAGTGCCTGTCACACCATCCAAAAGCTATCCTTGTAAAGCACTTGGAGGGAGCAAAGTGTTAAAATTGTAATTTGGAGAAGTTGAGGATGCCAGTGCTCTACTTGTACTGTGTCTGGCTATCTAGTTAATGTCCTCTGTGTCATTCTGAGTGCCAGATCAGGGGGACCTGGTGGCAACTGTTCCCATTACAAGCAAGGATGGGAATTGTGGTTTAACTTCTGGCTAAGAGATGGCTCCAGTGGGTGCTTGTGACCTCGGGTTAGATTGCTCATGAATCAGAACAGTAAGAGCTGGCCTAGTGGCATATCCTGTGGTTCATGTTGGCAATCACATATGGCTTTATCTTCCTGCATCTAGGAGGAGGCACCAGTGGCAGCTTGTAGAGAATGGTCCTGCTGTGTCCCTACCTCAGTCTAGGGAGGGAAGAAAAGCGGCCTCACCTGCTCTAACTGAGGTCAATGTTGTAACTGAATCTCTTGCTGCAGGTGGTGTGGATACAGCTGCTGTTGGAGGAGTGTTTGATGTCTCCAATGCTGATCGTCTTGGCTTCTCTGAGGTGGAGCTGGTGCAGATGGTGGTGGATGGTGTTAAGCTTCTCATTGAAATGGAGAAACGCCTTGAAAATGGCCAGTCCATTGATGACCTCATGCCAGCTCAGAAATAAAGCACTTTATTCTCATGCTTCCTAACTTATTGGATGAATAAAATGTCACTCCAATTCAAACCCTTGGGGTCAGAGCCCACTTAGTTACACTGTAGAGAAGTCTTCCATCCATCTGTGTTAGAGTTTATTTTTTTGATGGTTGAGATGTTGCTGAAAATGAAATAAACTACTGTTTGGCCTGAGATGTCTTAGATATGTTAACTGAATGTCTTTGAGATTTAAGTGACTTGGTTTTCATAGTTATGCTAGATGGTCAGGTTTTGTGTGCAAGCACATCAAGTTAGGTGTGCTGCTGCAGACCAGCTGAGTTGAAGTGTTGTTAAAGCAATTTCAAAAGTTGAACCTTTTAACTTGATTGTAGTTGCTGTAAATTTGAGAACTAGTGTTAAACGTGAGTCACTGCAAACATGCCCTACCTCCAAGGCTTTGACTTGTGCATCTGCTCATGCCAACTGTAAACTGTCATTATCCTCAGTACTGCAAGCCAGGCTGGCTCCTGTAAGGGAGAGGAGACAGGACTGGGTACAGAGGGCTGCTCTTCTCAGAGGGGCCCTCTGGGGGCTGCAGGGCAAGGCTCTGAGGTCAGGCTACAGCCCATAGTAATACTGACTCTGAGCTGGTTTGTCGGGAGAAGGTTGTTTTCAATTGAGAGCTGGTGTAAACAACCAGTTTTTCTTTTGAGGGTAAGGTGTGAGGTGAAACCTAGGTTATTTCAGCCCATGCCTTTCTCTAAGTGATTTTGGCTCAGCCAGGGCAGAGATGGGGGCTGGAAGCTGCCACTTACAGGAAAACACCAGCTAATTAGCTTTAGTCAGCTGACTTGTGTTGGCCCATGCACTAGTTGCCCCATGAACCTAAAAATGAGCAGTCTGGTCAAAACATGCTAAACAGTTTTTTTCCAAACTGGGCCTGGCTTGCAAGCTCACTTCTCTGGGTGTGAGCTCAAGATTGCATCAAGTAGGTCTGTTCTCCAGAATGGCTGTACATGTGTGCTTGCTGTGTGGAAGCATCACAGTATTAACATACCAGAGCAGCATCTTCCACAAGTATTGCTAGCTAGGAGCACTCAGACCCTTGGAAAGAACAGCCTTTGCAGCTCATGCAGATGCACCTGCTCAACAGCTCTACCCCTTGCTAAAAAAGCCAGCTCTGATGGAGGGAGCATGATGAGAGGTTGATGCAGAGCTCCATGGCGTGCAGCTTTATATAGGTTTGTGTAGATAACTGAAGCTTTCTTTTGTAAAGGCTGTGATATTTCTAAGGCTGTGATTGCAGGCTGTCACTTAGCTGAAGAGATGATTCCAGCTGGGGTAAGCTAATTCTGGTGAGAAAAGGCTGAGTGAACATCTCAGATAAGATTTTTTTTTTTTCTTTTAATACAGCTTTCTATGTGTTTCAAAGTTAATTGGGTGGTGGAGAGGAGATCATATTGTAAGAGTTTTGTTCTGTGCTGGGTGTTCCTGTATTTGAGTTAATCAGCACAGGAGTTTTTCTGTAAAAGCTTGTGAGAGCAGGGAAGAGAAAATGGTGTAAGAGACAACCGGTTGGTTCTGTATATTCTTTAGATCCCCCATGCTGTGCTTCATGTCACTGTTCACAGATGCTTGGCAATTAGCTGGTTTTGCTTCTTGTAATCAGAAAGTGTTCATTTAGTGGTGCCTCTCCTCAACACAGCGTCGTTACTGCGCTCACAGCAATTACCTAATGGAAGGAGTTGCCTGAAAACTTGTCTATTTTTTTCTAGCTATATCAGCTGGACTAATAAAAACATTTCTCTCTCTATGCATCTTGTTTCTCCTATGTTCTTAACCCATCAGAGCTGTTGCATCTGCTTTCAGCCCGTGAGTCCCTGCAGTCTGAGGCAGCACCTGTAGCTCCCTAAACAACTGGTCAAAGCAGCAAGCCTGTCTTCAATGCCTGCAACCAACTAGAAAATATTTATTTTTAATTAGTTTTCTTTCCCACCCACCACCTTTGCTGTGTTCCCTCCTGTTGCTGCCATGTGACCGTGCTTTTGTTTCAGCTTGTACAAAGCGATTACAAATGTTCCAGAGAAAGAATGTGTCCTGGCAAAAGGATGGGCACTGTGACAAGCCCCAGGTGGGACTTGCTAAAAACCTCTGATGAGGAGAGAAGTTAAACCTCCTGCCCCCTCACCTTAAAAGCTTTGGTTTGGTCTTTGGCATTACTCACCTTCGTGCCCTGAGTGCCCATTGTGGGTTATATGGAGCAGCCACTTGCTTGTGCCCTGGACACCCAAAATGGTGCCAGCTGGTGGTAGGCTGCCATGGGACAGGGTCCTTGGCCTAAACCCAGGGGAGGAGGAGATTGTTAGTCAGTGCTGTGCTTTATCCAGGGAAACTACAATTACCTATGTGTGTCCCGTAGCTTTTGGAAAGGAGCTGTGTGGCTCCTGCTCTCATCACACTCCATGGTGATGGCAGTGCTCCTCACCAGGCCTGGAGCGGGGACTACTCAGTTGGCCCCAACAGTGCTGGGGATGTGGGCTGGGGGAGGAGAGGGGCCAGGAGCCCTTTGGGCTGTGTCTGGGCTTTCCTGTGACATTTCTGGTGAGCTTTTCTCCCCCACAGACTGAGGAGCAGGGATGGCTGCTGCCATCCTGCTGCTGCACGGCAGCGCCTTGTGTTGTCCTCTTTCACTACCCCTCCTCCCACAGGCTTGGAGGTTGTCCCTCGCAGCACCACTTTTATAATGTTTTCAAGAGGAATTTCTGTTTGTCATTATCTTTTCCTCCTGACTGTTTCTGCTTCCCTTAGGGAGCAGCTGCCCAGCCCTGGCCGGTGTGGTGCCAAGCCTTGCCTCTGGACATGTGTGGCACAGGCAGCGCACTGCCTGCTGGCACTCCAGGGTCCTTGCTCAAGAAATGAAGCTGCTTAGGAAACCATTTGCCTCTCATGTTACACTCACTGGCGGCAGACCACCCATAAATGCTCCTTATCCCACTTCCGTGCTATCTACTGGAAAATGATTCATGCTGTCTCACCCTCTTGTGGACTCAGCACCACAGTATGGGCACTGGGCACTGGGCACTTGGCCCTGACCTGGGAGGCTCCCAGCCCTCAGCAAAGTGCTCAAGCTCTCCACACGCTCCCTTGTGCCTCTAGCCAGGTGAGGGGAGAGAACATCCTGAGCAGCTCCAAGTGCTCCAGGGAGGCTCCTGCTTCCTGGGATGAGACAGCCAAACTGTGTGCCTCCTTCTCTTACAAAAATAAGAGATGGAGCAAGGTGGTTTTACCTGCTGGATGCCTGGTGAGTGCCTTGCCTGGGGCATAGGAGGCTCCTGTTCGAGTCCTGCTCTCCACAGAGGATTCTTGCTCAGCTTCAACCGCAGCCAAGGGCAGGGCAATGCTTTCCTTCAGCTTTCCATTTTGCTCAGCATCCATTGCTAGGCCAAGAAAGGAAAAGGAAGGTGCTATTGGCTAATAACTCCAGCACCCACCTGGGAGGTTTAGGCACCAGCCTGTCCTCAGATGAGCGTTACCATATTTTTACGCAACATGGAGTAACTTGAGCAGAAGACTTTGAGTGACCTTTATTGTTTTTTCCACCCACCCACCCACACATAAAAAATGTGGTAGTGTGGTAGGCAGGGCACTCTTCTGAGGATGGAGATAGCATCACAGGCTTTTCATCTCCTGTTTGCTTTGCTTTTCCTCTGGGGAAGCAGTAGGCCAGCAGGCTCCTTTGGCAGCTCTGCACTCCTTTGGCTAGTCTGCTTTCCCACCGCTCCTTAAAAAACATAGCTACAAAGCTGAAAATAGGCTGGGTGACATTTTCTCCAGTTTTCCACCAGTGGGACAGGGCACTTCCCCCCCCCCATCATGGGGCTTTGTTGGGTTTTATTTGTCCCCGGGGGAGGAGGACCCCAGCCCAGTGATGGAGGACACCCCACAGCGTGAGATGCTGAGAGGCTAATCACAGCTGGGCTTCTTGCATTGCTTGACCCTCTTCCCCTGAATATAACATGATAGGATTTATTTTCTTACACAGAAATCACACAAGCCCCTGACCAGCTGCAGTTCGAGGCACAGGCCGCTTGCCTTGGACTCCCAGTCCCCAGCACCTCGCTGGCCATGAGCCACTGGCCAGCGGTGAGGACTGCCCAAGGTGTTGGTACTGAACCACTGGGCTTCCTCCACATTTTGAAACACCATCTGGGGTTTTTTTGTCCAAATGCTGCACAGAGCCAAGCTAAGTGTGCCAGGTGAGAAAGCAGTACCTGCTACACCCACAGTGTGTGTCTAGTGATTAAATTGGCACCGTGAGTTCAGCCTGGGATTGACAATTAACAGGGAAAGTCTGCAGTATCAGACAGGATAAAAATAAACTCAGATGCATCTAAACCTACCAAAGATTTTTATTTTTCTCTGCCAGCCAGTGAGTAAGACTCTGACAAACTGTTTATATATATATATATGCACGTATATATATACATATATATGTGAATTGAACTTTCAAAGGGCAAAATGCCTCATGCTCAACATCCAGGAAAACGAGTAGAAAAATGTGAACACTGAAGTTTTTAATGACTGTGAAAAGTTCAGCTAAAAATAGACAAGAATCGGCAACCCTGAACTTTCTTCGATGCAATTTCAGAATAAAACCAGAATTGAAGTTTAATTTACAGAAACACGTGCAAGCTCCAGATCTTTGCAAGGATCTCAGCTTTTCCCTGTGTTTTGTGCAGGTGCGTGTGAGGTTTGGCTGACAACTGCAGTCTGGTTGCTTTTTCCACATCCATTATTGATGACTGGAGAGTGAAACTGAGAATAACCTGGCAGAAAAGACCTTGGAAGTGTCAGCTTATATTTTTGCAGTGACTTACTGTGATGGTGTTTCATGGTAGCACTTGAGCACAGCAAAGCTTTCCTAGATTACTTGGGAAAGAGTGAGACTGGAAACTTACTGAATTAACTCACCTGAAACCCCATGCCCTGTGCAGCAGAGCAGTGAGCACATACACCAAGGACAGGTTTGCTGGGGTGTAAATGGAGTCTGTTTGCAGTTCAAATGCTGCTGCACATCCAAACTGCAGCGAAGCTGGAGGGAAAACCAGGTCCAGCTCTGGTGTCAGTTCTGGCCATGGGAGCTGATGGAGGTTGGGCGCTGGCTTTGGCAACGAGGTGACTTCTCTTGCTTCGCTGAGCCAGCTGGCCAGGGACAGGCTAGAGGCAGTGAGATACAAACGAGGTGGCTTTGGGGCATGGCTGGTGAAGTTATTTTGGGCAGGAAAGCTGCTGTTTCACTGAGGTTTTGTGGTTTGCCCAAGAGACTGACCTGGTCTCCCTCCAGGCTGTGGTGAAATCCCCTGAATCATCACTAATCCCTGCTCAGGCTGACTGCATTCCCGGGCTGCCGGGCGCAGTGTGCCTCCGATTACTGGGAAGCCAGCACAGCCATGCCATGCTGGCGGTGCCCATCCAGAGGCTGTGTTGGAGCGAGTGACTGAAGATGTCCAGGTGGGCAGGAGAGGAGAGGTCTCTAGTGGGAATGGACACAGGAGGGCCATGGAAACACTCAGCTCCATGAGCCAGTGGGCTGTGTTCAGCAAAGGACATCAGGATAGCATTGTCTTTGATCGTTGCTGTAACAGCCTCCAAGCTGGAACTTGTCTGGGGAGAGATGACTCCAGAAATACTTGTGGGAATATGCATGAGAAGAGGATTGTGATGGCTGGGAGTGCTCATGGCCCCAGAATTTCAGCTCCTCTCTGTGGGAGAGCAATAGCTGCCTTTTTTCCTCCCTGTTTTTAAAATAAGCCATTATTTTAAGAGAAAATGTCATTGAGCATCTTGAGAATGCTTTTTCCCTCATGGCTGGAATGAGTACCTACCTCTTTCCCTCTGACTCTGGCACGTCCACCCTTTCCCCCTTTGCCCCTTCCCCTTGTCCATTCAGTGGGTGGCACAGGGTGCTCTCTGTTCCCACCAAGGGATGGCTGGGGGGGCCCCAGCAGTGACTCAAACCTTGCACTTGCCTAAAGGGTGGAAATGGCCATGAGCAGTCAAACAGCTCAGCTGTTCCCCACTGCTGAGAGCTTCAGGAGAAGCTTGAGGGTTTCTTACACCTGTCCTGGAGGCCGAGGAGAGCTGAGGAGGGAATGCAAGTCAGGCATGCCTGGCCACATGTGCAGGGGCTGCAGTGTACCCAGCTGCACCAGCGCTCAGCTTTTGTGCCCACCAGATGCTTGGGCACCTCCTAAATCTGCCTGTGGCTCTCCAGAGGCTGATCTCCAGCCCACAGCAGTGCTCACAGCATCCCAATGTCCATGCTTCCCACCTCCCAGTTCTTTTTGAAGCCCTATTCCAGCAGCAGGAGGTAAGTGCTGGGGCTGGGTGCACCTCCTCAGAGTCCCAAAGGTCCTGGCCAGGGTCCCTGGCCAGTGGTGACTATACAGACTGTTTCTCACTGCATTAAGCAGAAGAGAAGCAGACAGATGATCATCAGCAGGGGCTGCTCCAGTGAGCCCTGCACATCGCTGTGTGAGAGGCACCTCATGCAGCAGCTGCTGGGAATCACACCTTGCACCTGAGCACCAGCTACCTTGTGCAGCAGCTGAGCTGCCCACTGCCCATTTACTGCTGTGCTTGCACAACTCATTCCCTGGGGTGCTGTGAAGTGGGGCAGGGCTCACCCGGGCACAAAGCTGAGCCAGCAAGCAGGGACTGGCCAGCCAAGGGCTCCAAGCTGTGTGTTTTCTGTTACTTGGTGGTTTGGCCTTTTTTTTTTTTCCTGGGTGGGTTTTTTTTGTTTTTTTTTTTTTTTTATTTGCAGCAAACCCTGTGCCTTGCAGAGACTCATTAGCAGGATGGAAACCTTGCAGCTTAGCCTGGGAGGAATTGCCTGCCACAGACTGCAGGCAGCAGCCTGGGCCACAGCTGAGCTGAAACAAGGTGCTGAGGACAACCTCAGCATGGGATGGAGACAATCTAGTTCTGCCAGCCCTGTCCCATGCTGCACAGGGGCAGCACCCCTGGCACGGGAGGGCTGGATCCTGAGTATGTCAGTGGGGAAGGGTCTCTGTGGCAGCACAGGCCTCTGCCCTGGCTCTGCCTCTGCCCTGGCTCATGTGCCTCACTTTCCGGCAGTAAACTTCGGACAGAACCAGGTCCCAGTCCCATTGGGAATCATCAGTCTGGCCACAGCAGCCACCCCTGGAACATCCAGCCGCTCTCCCTGCTGGCAGTCACAGATGCTCGGCAACATTTTGTGCTGGTGATCACCTGTGTCCTTACACAGACAGCAGGATTGGATGTTTTGGGATGCAGCCCTCAGCTGCTACCCACTGTCAGAAAGGAACCATGTCCCTCTCCTCTCCTGAGGGTACCACGATGTTTCCAGGAGTGGAGCACCCCTCCCTGCAGCCCTGCTCCCTGGAAATGCGTTTGAATTGACTCAGGTGGCCCTGTTGCTTGGCCGTGACACCCCAGAACATGTGTCTCAGAAGACCCTTGAATATGGTATAAAATGCAACTTCAAAAGCAGACACAACTTGTATTTTGTTTTTCCTCACAAGGAATAAAGGATTGGCCCTGGAACAGCATTCGTGAGAAATGACACCAAGCGGTGGGTCAGTTGAAGAGGCAGATGGCCAGTGCATCTTTCCCAAATACTTTTATTTTATAAATCATTGTCAAAGCCAGCAATGACATGTCTGTGGTTAGCATATGTACCCCATTAGCCTGTACTTTCCTGGGATACCTGTGCAACCTTCTTCTCTTTCAAGATAATTTCCACTGACATTGACATGGCCATGTTGAGATTTTTTCATACAACTGAATTAAAGAGTGAAGCCTCCACTAAGAACAACTCTGGAGCGCCATCATCTTGTATAGGAATTGTTTAATCGCTCACCTGATATGCCTTTCAGCTCAGTTTATTCACTTCCAGTTAAAGCCAGCCCTGAGCAGGGACCACGAAAACCAGAGATCAGATTACCTAAAAAGGATTTGGAATAAATGCATCAAAAAGATACAGAGAAACAATTAAATACATTTATAAACCCAAGAGCTATTTGAGGCTGAATGGTCACGGGAACACTTATTTAAAAGACTCCTAAAACTAGCAAGTGAGGCAAAACAATTTTTAAGATACTAAGAAACATCCACCAGCGAGGGGGGAAAATACTTTGTTGTTTGCCAGGGCTTTTAGTCCCATGACACTTCCAAACACAAACCTCCACCATTAAACTTTATTAATCCTCCCTTCTGATTTCTGTGTGGGTCATTTAGCATTGCTTAATACTGAGCTTAGGGTAAAACCTAATAAGCCAACCACTAATCTTTGAACTTGGCATAATTGTCTCCTTGCTATTTCTCAACATGTTCTGTCTTGTCCTGCCACCCCACTGAGAAAGCCTGGAGTGCTGGTGGAGGTGGCCAGCCTGGGCCCACATCGGCACCCAGGACACAGTGGCCGTGGCCAAGCGGCTGCATTTTCCAAATGAACCCTTGAGGGAGATATTTTGGGTCTTGGCAATAAACTTCTCAGAAAGGGTAACCTGTGGTGAGAGACTGTTATCGAGCCACATTAGGACTGGGATCCTTGGAAACACAAGAAAATTAGATACGTATATATTTGTTTTAAGCAATGGCATCACCCTATGCATGCAGCATGAAGCTAAAGCATGTTTTAGAAGCAGGTGAAGGCTTGGCAGCATTTTCTTTCCTTTCCAAGGTAGAAAAGCCTCCTGCCACACCCCCAGATGAGGGGATGTGATGCTGACCCAGGGGAAGGAAAACTCCAGTAAAACTGCAAAGTCTGTCTTGGAAAAGAAAACAAGGTGGCTCCTTCAGCTTATGCCAGGCTTAGTGCTAATAGCACTTTGTTCTTCTGTAACATTGCATTTAGCAAAGCATCATTCAGACTTTTAACCAGCCCTCAGGGAGTATCTTAGCCCAATCTCGCAGCAGGGAAGAAGCTGCTTTCCTGAGGCTGGGGACAGTGTGACAAAGGTGGCTCTTGGACATGATCCTCTGCTGTGCTGCTCACCCACTTCAGAGGTGAAGGTTAACCTGGTCACTCTTTTTCTTCTCCAGATGGAACATAGAGAAAAGATAAAAAATCCTGGTTTGAGATACAGAATCCTCCATTATTTGAGTGTCTCTTTCATATACAAACTTACCCACAGTGCTGGGTGAGGATTTCAAGCAAGTATTTTTGTCCCAACTAGATAGATTTTATTTATGCCCTTTTTAGTCTGTTCCTTCCTCAAGATTAAAATAAAAATAACAACAAAAGTAAAAATAAAGTACAAAGGTCTCGAGAGAGCTCAACCTTTCCTCTCCCTGCTGCCTTTTCTGCAGAAATAGAAAATTCCTGCAGAATTTCTCTTGGGAATGGAAAAGACTGTAAAAAGCACATTATCGGAGGTGAAAAGCCTTGTGGTCCACTCGTGGCTGGAGGCCTTGGTCGCTCCCACAGCTCACCTCCCACCAGCATGAGGAGAGCACCAAAGGCGACCCCACCCTCCAATGCAGCTCAGGACAGACACCTGTGCCAACCCAAGTGCTGGCAGCAATATCACCCTACTATAGATGTGGCCAAATCCTTGTCTGCAGCCCCCAGGCTCACTGTTTCAGGTACTGGGCTTTATCCTCCAAGTTTTGGCGATTTTCGGGGTGGGACCCCATTGTGCTCCGCACCTTGTGGTGCTGGTGGTGGCAGGATGGGGCTTTGCTGCCCCGGGAGGGCTCAGAGGGCTCGGGAGACAGCAGGAATGGTTGCAGAGAGCAGGGCGCACAGCAAGGGTCCACCCAAAGGAACCCCAAGAGGAAAAGGGGATAAAAGCAGGGAGGAGCTGGGGAGAAATCTTGCAGGATGAGATCAGGGTCAGAAAGCCAAGGGCAGAGCTGAGCTGCCCTGGCAGGCTGTGTTCCCTCGTTCTCATGGAAACAGGAGCGATGCCCTCCAGCTTGGCTGTTTTCTCAGTTTATTTTTAAAGGCAGCTCCTGTTTACGCAGAGGAGAGTTCCGGCAGCCCCTGGCCGGGGAGGAGCAGGGCAGTCCCGGGGCACAGGAGGGAGAGCTGCCCCTGGGCTGGGCGAGCTCTATCTAATCGGGACGGCGGCGGGAGCCCCATAAATGGCAGCAGCAGCAAACCCCGGCCGCACTGCCGGGGAGGCTCTGGCAGGGCGGGGGTGACTCCAGTATCTGCACTAGGTCAAAGTCACTGTTGGCGGAGCCCAGGAGTGCGAGTTGGTGTCTTTCGACTTCCCCTCTACATTGAGCAGGCGAAGCATCCTCTAAATTAAAACCCTTCCTTGGCCTCTGCGCAGAAAACAGCCTCCTTTGGAGCAGCTGAGTCGAGCAAGAGACTTCCAAATCAGGGCATCCCAGTCCCACTGCGGTCCTGGCGCTGCCTGCGTGCGAGCCTCAGTGGGGAGTGCTTTCTGCTCTCTGCGCTGGAAACGGGTGCCTGCCTGTTCCTATTAAAGGATATTGTTTAATCTCCAGCTGGGCTGATGCTCACGCAGGCTGGAAGCTGCAGCCCGGTAGAAATCCTTGGCAAGTCTCAGTAGGACACCAGGTCTGTTTTGGGATGCCAAACAGGCAGGGTGCTGCTGCTCCAGCCAAGGGTGCTGAGCTCCCATCCCACTGCTTATGTGGTGCTTCCATGGGGCAGCACCCCTGTCCTGCCCTGGGACAGACCCACACTGGTGTGGGCTTGCAAGACCTGCAGGTCTGAGTGATGCTCTGTGAGCCTGAACATCACTCTGCAGGTGACAAGACCATGGGTCAGGAGAGGGGAACGTGGCACCCTGAGGTCCTGCAGGACAACCTCCACCACGGGGGTGACAGGTCAGGTGAGCACCCAGCAGACCCAGTGCGCATGGAGGGGTCACAGCACGTAGGTGCACCAGGAGCCCCAGCACCCAGCTGGGCTCAGGGACACGGGGCTTGGCAGGTGAAGGCTGCCCCCACCACGGGCCATGACGGACCAGTGCCAGCAGGAAGGGCACAGTCCTTCACTGACCAGGATTTCATGACTTTCGACTGCGTCATTTTCCAAGCCCAGGCTGACCCCACAGCAGCAGGCTGTGCTCAGGACTCCAGTTGCCTTTGAAGCTCTTTTTCCAGACCACCCACCTGCAGGCCACACACCCAGGGCCACCCTGAGTTACTGCAATTTATGACTGACCTGTTCTAAACCACGAATGGTCCCTACTGTCACTTCCGAGTCCACCTAGCTGAGGGGGGCCAAACCTGGCATGATGTGTCCTGCAAAGCATTAGGGTTTCTGCTGATGTGTTCACCTCACTGAGGTGTAGCTTGGCCCAGAAGTTCACAAAAGCCATAGCCAATGCTGTCCAGGAGCAGTGAGAGGTGCAAAGAGCTCTCTTGAGTTTTCCTACCTACACACCAAGGCATCGAGCTCTGTCTTTAGTTCAGGCACAGCCAAGTCTGGCCACCGGCGCGCTTGAGCCACCTCCACCCCTCCTGTCTCCTCCTCCTCCCAGCTCCCCAAAGGCAGGGAGGGGTGCAGGCTCATCACAGGAGCAGATGACTTTTTCCACAGAAACAGATGCCTGTTACAGCCGACACACTGTCTTTGTGTTGAGCTCGATCCCACCTATTCTGATTGTCACTGTTGTTTTTATTTCCGTAACTGTTTTTCCTCCAGACTTCTGGCTCCAGGAATACATTACTTCAGCTCTGCCCACTCCCAGGGCTGTGAGGCTTCAAAAGATGTCTGAAAGACCTGTGCTTCCTGGTGACAAGTGCTCCTTCCTTTGGTTTCTCCAGGGACAATGTCTGCAGCACGTCACAGGTAGGGAGGAGCTGCCCAAGAGAGCAGAACCATGGATGTGGTTGTGGCAAGGGGGATGGAATCCTGGCAGCCAACTCAGGAACAGCTGGGACTGGGTCAGGAGGGGAAGGGGCGATGCTGCTGGCTTGCACCAAACCAGACGTAGGTTTGCTTCTTTGCCAAAGGAGAAAGCTTCTCTTGAAATTCAAGCATATGACAGTCTGAGCAGGAGCCAATGCTGGAGATTTTTATGGATTGCTTCAGGCTAAGAGATTCACAAAACAGCTTGCTGCTTACTTCAGCAGTGGCAGTGAGGTGGTCACAGTTATCCATCCAGGGAGACTTCAGCATGGATCCCCCAGCTCCCTCCCTGGGACATACACAGGATACCCTGGCTCCAGGTGACACAGGTGGCCACACTTCAGCCATAGCCAGGGCTCTCAGTGAGATGCACAGTCTTTTTCAGCACCTTCAAACAGACACCAGCACTGTACAGTGAACATCCAAGGGAATTTCTGGCTCCTCAGAGACATCACTGGCTGCTCCTGGGAGCTGACTGAATATTTATAACCTCCAGGAGGGAGAGCAGCAGCTTGTACACAGGACAAGTAACCACAGGGCTGTGGTATTTTGCTTCCTCCTAGTTCTTTGATGCGTCTTATGACTATAAAACAAATTTGAAGGTCCTCCTTACATACTGTGAATCCCTTCTCCAGGAGAGAAAATTTCAGAAAGGTTCTCACAGCACTGTGAAAATGTATCACCTCACTTTGCTGAGAAGCAAATTTGGGACCTCTTCAAACTACTCCACTTACATCTACCAACAGAGAGTTTTTGTTGTCCTACGTGTCAGCCTACCCACACTCACCGCGGCGGCCAGAAAGAGCTCTAACTTGAGGCTTGGGAAACTCTGACTCCTACTCTTCCTGCCATGTGACAGACACTTGCACAAGCAGCACCACTCCCTCTGTGTGAGAGAGCAGGACCTTCCTCTTTTGAACAGGGACGTGTGCAAAGCCTTGGACATGTGGAAGGGTAGCAGAAGAGCATCCAGCCAGCCAAAGGAGAAGCTGGTTTAACAACTAGACAAGAAACCAGGGCTAAGAACTGTCTTGGCCCCAATCCAGCCTGTATTCCAGCCTGTGACCCCTTGCATGAGACCAGAAGAGAGAAATGAAACCAGCTGAGACAGGGAGAGATTTTTTGTGACCATCAAGCAGAGTTTTGTCCTTAACCCTCCAGCTCACCCCTGTCTGGGGCTGCTCCCATCCCTGTCAGCCAGGGCTCTGCAATAGAAGGTAAGACAGCAGCAGACCAGGGTGCTCTTCTGTGGCAAACCACACCTAGAGAAGGATGTGCCAGTGGGGGCCTTGTTTCTTGTGGTGCTCCCCCAGACCTGCCAAGCTGGACCCTTGCTGCAGGCAGTGGTGACCACTGTGACCATGCACTGGGGGGGTGTCCCTGTTACAAGCACTGGGAGGAGGAACGAGTGACTGTCCTAAAAACTGACCCAATCCTCCAGCAATGCCTCAGAGAAGTGTGCCAAGGGAAGGAACTGCTGGTACTCCCTTTTCAAATCCATCCTGCTTGAAAATAGAAGCCAAGATCAGATCACCCCAACCTTTCCTCCTCTAGATTTGCCTCCACTTCTGCTCAGTCTCCTGTGTCAGGCTATGGCCTATTTAGGGACCCCCATCACCCGCAAAGACAGATTTTAGTACCTTTTCCTGAATCTCAGCACACTCTAGGATTTTCCACACGGCAGCTGGTGAGTGGGATTGCTGGCAGGCCTTTTTGTCTCCGGTGGCATCAAGGCTGAGCAGGGCTGTGTTCTAGTTCCTACTGGGTTTAACACCTCATTTCCTTTGCTGTCTGCCCCAGAAACATGAGGAAAGGAGGCTCTGTGCCCTTCAGCAGGTTGTACAGCACCACACAAGCACCAGCAGCTATGGGCGGAAGAACTGGTCTGGGAGCCCAGGTTTGCTGGTGACTGCAGACTCTTTGATTTCTAAGTGAGCACAGGCAGCTCATTGGGTCCTCCTAAGCTGCACAAAGAGGGTCTGTGAGCTGAAGAAGCTGCTTATAGAGTCACCAAGTGGTTTGGGTTGGAAGGGACCTTAAAGACCATCTAGTTCCAGCCCCTCTGCCATGGGGGCACACCTCCCATTAGACCAGGCTGCTCAAAGCCTTATCCAACCTGGCCTTGAACTGTTCCAGGGACAGGGCATCCACAACTGGAGATGGCAACCTTTTCCATGGGCAACCTTTTTTAACGCCTCAGCCTCTTTTTCTTGCACGAGAAGCCAGGCTGAGGGATACTCTGCAGCCAGGTGGGTGTTGAGTCCCCTTTGAGAAGAAACTGAGGCTTAGTTCTCAACTTGAATGTCATGCCAGCCTTAGTTAGTCACCATCAGGACTGGGGGTGCCTCCTCTTCTGCATTGCACTTCCACACCTACAGCCTGGCTGTGAGGCATCCAGAAAATCCTCCAGCATAGCCAGTGTAACAGGTGCAATCAGCATAACCACAAATTTCAATGCAACACCATGCTGATCCAGAGCTTTAGTTCCAGGCTTTTGGTTTTTCATTTAGCAGCATGTCTATCTTTGGTTCAGTCCCAATTTAGGACTTGTTTTCATCCCCTGCCTTCCCTGAACTCTGCTGCTAGATCAATGAAACTCAGCTTTGCAATGAAATGTGGAATGCTACTGCTCCCAAGACAGAAAACTGGGAAAAGGCATCATCTGAGTGACAAAAAAAGGAGAGGATGAAATAATCTTTATTCTCACATGTTGTGAGAGGACAGAAGGGGAGGGTAAGGTAGAAGTAACAGTAAGTTAATGCGAAAAGCTGGATGCTGGTTAAATAAACAGCATTTGTCTGTCCCCATAAACCTTGGCTCTCATCCCTCTGCTTTATTTTTATCCTTGACGAATGCTTTTGTCACTGCCTTTACTTCTACTGCTTTGCAAAGGTGGTTCCACATTTCCCCCTTCTTCAGCAGAATTAGCCAGACATACAACCATTTTTTCCTGACTATTTTGCATCATGCAGCACCCACCCTGGCAGACCCAGCTCATAATGTCAGTGGTAGACAAAAAATTGGATGAGTGTCTTTGATATTTTAAGTTACCCAAGTTATTTGGTGCACAAACCAGAGCTCGGCTCCTCTTTGTGCCCAGCAGAATTCTCCCCTATTCCATCAGGATTCACCCCGAGTGCAGCTCTGACCTAAAAAGTGACCTTTAAAGACAAGATGCCTCTTGGTCAGCAGCTCTGGTCCCTGCTGTGAACTGTCACAGTTTTTGGGCTGCTTTCCCAGAGAAACAAGCCTCATGCAGCCACAATCTGTGTGTGAGAGCTTGGGCTCGTGTATGCTCAGTCTGTGCCCCCTGGAGCTGTGGCACCTGCAAGGAGCAGGGCTGACAGGTCGCAGAAAAACCTCCCTGCTTGTGTCCTGAAGCAGAGCTCAGAGGAGGAATGAACCCCTCCGTGCAGCCCCTGTGGGCTGCAGCTTCACTCCAAGAGCTGTTTGCTCCAACAGACTGTGAGACAATATGGGAAACAGTGCACTGAGCTCCAGACTCAAATCCACACAAGCAAGGAACCCTTTGAAGTGTTGCTCACTGAGCCCCTCTTCTGCTACTGGTAAGCTCCCATGTTTCTCTTTTCACCTTGCAATATTCCTTTCAATGTCTACGTAGAGCCAAAGGACCACCAGGGAGAAAAATGGATGTGGTTTCCCACAACAACATGGCCAGGACAAGCTTTTCCTCCTGCTTATGGCAGCCTCACTCCCTGAAGAGCTCCAACAACAGGACAGCCCTGCCCCGTCCATGAGCACCCAGAGCCCTCATGGAGCCTCACTGGCGTGTTCTGGTGATGTGCACGTCACCCATCTTTGCACAGACCCCTACACATTACAGAATACACCCAATAAAGTGCATTCTGGTGAGGTGTTTGATTCCATGAGAGGCCTGGAAAACACCCAGGAACTGAATTCAGAACTGATGACTCTCCTTTCCCCTATCCTAGGGACTGCTCTAAAGTCAAGGTTCATTACAGCCTTGACTTTAATTGAGCTAAACTGTCCTGCAGGTCTGGATTCTCTTCAGGGACTGAACACCAAGGAGATGCCCTTGCACTTGCCATGCTCTGTGCCGTGGACCAGCGTGGAAATGCTTCAGGGGCCCCAGGGCACTTACACTCCTCCAGCTAGAAGAGCACTCACAGATCTGGTCTGCAGAGACTCATGGAGCTCTGACACCACAGGACACCTCAAAAAGGGACTGTCCCTTGAAGTGAGACTTGGCTCAGAAGGGTTCAGCCAAGGCTTGTCTTGAGATAAGCAGAAGGCAACAAGTTTCAGAAGCCAAGGATAAAGAGGTTCATCAAGAGGTCAGTTAGATAAAACCACTAAAATATATTTGATCCAAAAAAGCTACTCTGGTGGCTGCTCCCAGATCAGTGATGAGGAACAGAACTTCCCAACAGCAGAACTCTGCTTTTGCTGCTCCCACTGCAGTCACACACGACGGGGTGAGCCCTGTGCTTGCCTCTCAGCACAACCAATGCTCCAGGCATCCCCTTGGGAGGCTCAGGAAAGTGCTCAGCAGCAGGCATGGGTCTGACACTGCAGGAAGGAGAGGATGAGACACAGGGCTCTTTCACAGAACAAGCACGGAGGGGCCTGAGATCAGCTGAAATGAACAGCTTCTCCATTCCCACTTGCCACGTCCAAACATCCCAGTGATAAATATTAGTACCAGTCACTGTTAATGCACAACAGTAAAACTTGGATTACAATACAAGTGGAAGCTGGAGCAAAATATGTGATTTGAAAAAAGCTCCTGAGCAAATAAGGAAGTTTTGCTTCTTGCCTACTTGAAGCACATGTGACATGATTTGTTTGAAGAATAAAATAGACTCCAGGCATGGAAAATGCCAGGCATAAAGCTTTAGAGAGTTACTAATACAGTGGAACATAAATGGCAAGTGATCCCAGATTATTTTAGAAGAGGCTGGCTGCAATTTACAGCCTTGATTAGAATGATTACTAAAGGATGAACAGCAAAATAACTTCAGTAATTAAATTTTAGAAGAGGAAACCAAAGATTCTTACTTGTAAAATGAGCTGCAAATGAATTAAAATATTCGACTTTTGCCCTTCTCAGCAGAAGAGCATGCTGCCTGACATGGTCATTTTCTAGGAAAGGAGACTGAACAAGGCTTAACAAAGAAGTGAAAAAGGGCTTTGTAGCCATATAGGTTTTCCATGTCAAAGTTAAAGCCCATCGGAACTACACTTCAGCTCAGAAAGCAATAAAACCTAATGGAAAAGTAAATGTAGCATTAGAGTGTATTTCAAGCTGAAATATACAGAGCTTCCATCAATGTCTTGTGGACTATTTTCCTCCCTAATGCTTTTAAGTCAAAGCTGTCTGAGCGGATGGTAACACCGATAACCGATGAGAAATCGCAGAGTGAGGGATCCACGGACTGTTCTCTAAAAATATTCCAAGGGAGCCCCAGCCAGAGCTGTTTCTGCGTTTGGGAGACATCCTGTGGCCGCTGCAGACACTGCAACGTCCCTCTGCAGCTCGCCTTGCCTTGCAGCGAGGACCGTCCGTCCGTCCGTCCGTCCATCCATCCATCCACCCACCCATCCCTCCCTCCCTGCCCCGGTCCTGCCTAGCAGCCCCCGCCGGCAGCCCCTGTTGCTCTAGGCACCACAGACACAGAACCATTGTAACAATGCCTCCAAGCTCCTGTCAGGCGGTGTTTTTCCCATCCTTGTGGAAACACGTGTGAAAACACTTCATTTCATGTCTTTTGGCTGAGTGAGCCGGGGGAGGAAATTATTCTATGCTTAGAAACTTTGCTGTTTGTTGCTGGTTATAGTGCTCGTGCTGAGCTGAGGTCTTTGTAAGAGGCACCTCCAAGCAAACAGGACTTTACCTCGAGCTGGGTAAATGATTGAAAACCATGTGATTGTAACACCAGTAGAATTTTACTTTCTGATTTTGCATCCCCATTTGTTTTAACAGAATTATTTTCGTGGTGAAGTATTTTGTTATCTGATTTTATTCACCTAATACATTCAATGTGATCAGCAACTACAAGGAAACACAAACTGTACAAGTATTTTGGTTTTATGCCCTGAATCTTTTAAGGATGTTAAATGATAACATAAGGGTATAAATGGAATGAGAACTGCAACATTTCTATGCCTTAAAATTCCATGCTGTGGTTCCCACAGCAACCATAACCATGGCCACTCCGCATGGATTTTACATCTGAGTCTGAACACGCTGTTCCAAGTGCTCAACACACATAAGCAAAAACCAAGCAAAAGCATTTCTTTTTCCCCTGCAATAAACATCTTACCTGCTAAATCACAACCACTGCAAGGTGTTAATGGCACTTGTAGGTGAAGGTGAACTCCCAACAGCTGACAATTAATGCCCTGAGTGTGGCTTCTGTGCAGAGATACTTGCAGGATTCAGTGTTGGTATAGACACACTTCTGTTTTCTGTTATTGCTGGAACAAGAGCCTGCTGTTTGTACCAAAGGTTAAAACATTCTTGGAAGGCTAAAAGAGAACAGTTAAGTGTCTTTCAAATTATTTTGTTTCTCAACTTCAGAAGCACTGAGTGGTCAAGAGACTTCTCCTCTATTGTTTTGCTCATTTTATCCAGCCCCTTTGCTTGTAGGCGGTACCTGGTAGTGCACTAAAAAGAGACTGGCAGAAACAGGAACACGAAAACCATCAAGTTATCCAAGTAAGTTTACTGGTTTGCCTTTTTCTGCTCTTAAGTTTGCCAGAAGTAAGGAGCACACACAGAGACAGCAATTCCTGTATCCCCCTTGTTCTTGGTTTTCTTTAAGCATTTACTGCTGTTGTAATGCAGGACTGTGATAGGCCTTGGGTATGGAAAAGTTGAACTTCTAAAAAATAATTAAATTGCACGATGTTGAGCTTTATTCAAAGCTCATGCCCCTTCCTGCTGAGTAACAGTTTATTCTCTGAAGTGATGGAGTAATGGTCAGTGATGAAATCAATGAAATAATTCACTGCTACTGGAGAGGAAAAACTCCAGTCAAAGGTGGAATTTTCACAACCCCACTTCATCAGAATGTCAAATCAGGGGTTTAATTGGCAGCACCAGTGATCTGTAATAACACGAACCTGGCTTTACTGGAAAGCTCCAGGGCTTTTCTGTGAAAACTTACGGAAATGAGATAGTGTGGACAGTTACAAGTCTACATGTTTAAAATTAAATGTTAATCCACAGTGGTATCTGCTCTCCAAACTGTATTTATTCCTAAACATATCCAGTGTATATTAAAACCCAAAAATTTACATTAGTATGACACCCCCTGCCTCAGATAGCAGAAATACCATCTACTACCAAAATTCTCTAAATATTTAACACTTTAGATTACTAAGAAAAGACGTGGGCTTGGACAACACAGCAAGAAACACCCAACAGCCCCTCCCTGAAATATAGAGAAATACAGACACTGGCTCACAGGGTCCTCTGCTGACACCCAGGGGGTACCTGAGCCCTTTGGGGACGGTGACCACCGTGACTGAGCGGGTTCCAACCCGGGGGCTGTGCACACTCTGCTGCTCCACACCAGCGCTACACAGAGAGAATGGTTCTCTGGGTTGGCTGCAGGCCTAATTAAATTGCAATTCACAACACGGTCTATGACACAGCAGCTGTGGGAAATACTGATTAAAAGCCTCTACACATTATCCCAATGGGCCCGTGTATAGCTGAACTTTTAACTGAATTGGAGAGGTCTCTTATTTAAATTCCAGATATGCCACAGTCTTTCCATATTGACTAAGTGAACTCCTGAACCCCGCACTTCATTTCTGCAACATAAACATGTGGATACTAATTTCATATTTTAAAAAATAATCTAATTTATCTTGACACAAAATTCTGTAATTAAAAAAAAATAGGATACAGTATCTTGCTATATTTGATCTTGAAGCCTCACTGTAATACAAGAGATAAAGGTAAACCTTGCCCAAATCTGTACTATAAATTTTCAAACCCACAAAGATTGGACCAGATGCTGTAGCTTGAATAGAAGTAGTGTGCAAAACACTTAGCCCAGCAGAACTAGCTGTTCCTCTAGCCTGCCTCTCTCTATTTCTTCTCAACATGGTCAAGACCTCAGGTCTTGTGAAGAGATCAAACAGACTGAAGTGTTTGAGAAATCCCAAGTACAGGGAAGGTTTGCATAAGCAAAAGTGTATCTGAACTTGTTTATTCCTGCTCAGTGTTCATTGTTTGTTTTATGAATGTATCTTTAAATGCTTTTATTTAATGAAGTAAAATCCCGCAGCCCAAATTCTTAAGACATTTTTCTCTGCCAGATCCAGGAATCAAAAGACACCTTTAGAACTGCATGACACAAGTTTCAGTGATGCAAATCTTTAGTCATGAGTCCATTACAATCAACCCCAAACACACCACATGGACCACATATTCCAGGACACTAGTCATGTCATTAAAAAAAAACACTTCTTGGCTGCTCTTCACGTGTCTCAAAACACCGAGAGATGCTGCTGCCTCCTCACCACACACTGATTATTTTTAAAACTTGCCCCTTATGGTGAGAAAAACCAGCTATGGTTCAGCAGAGTCCCATCAGCAGCGGTGCCTGCAAACCTACACGGATTCCCAAGGAATATGAGCAGGTAGAAAGCCTGTGTTGGAGAAGCAGTTCATCTTTGGTTCGGAGAGCTGAAGAAAGCAGTTTTCCTTCCCAGGCAGCTCCCAGAGGCTTGAACACCAAGCATGCAGGGTGCTAAATATTCTCATAACTCAGTAATTTTACAAGGCATTTGGGAAGGAAGCTGTTAAAAATCTGTTTCTGATTATAATAAGTGATTTTTTTTTAATACTTCAAATAAAGATTTACTCTGAAAGAACCTTTTGAGAACACTTTAAGAAAAAATACCAAAGTACAAACTTTAAATATCCAAAGTATGATACTGGTGCACTTTTTAGAAACACTTACATACTTAACAGGTGAAGTAGGAAGAGAGTATTTCAGAAAACATTTAATATGAAACCTTTTGGAACTTCCATCGAATACAGATTTACATAATTTATCAGAACACTTTTTCAGTTCAGACAACAAAGTGCACTGCCAGGTGAAAAAAACACATTTGGAGGAGTGCTTAAAATGTAGGAAATGAAAGGATAGGTGACCATTCACCTGAGAAAGTACAATGACTGCCCTGAAATGTCTTATTGCTATTACAAAACGGAGTTTTCATGGAAAAAACCCATACTGAGCAGCACAGGCACGGGCAGAGCACTGCAAGCCAACTGAACTCCGGTAGCACCTGGAGTTCTCAAGCCATGGCATGATACAGAATATACAGAGAATAAAATGCAAATTCAGGAATATTTACTACATGTAACAACTATGATTACCCTTTAAACTAGCATAATCAATATCAATGCTTAGGGGGAAAGAGAGGGAAAGTCTGCTGCCTTCACAGACTACAGATCACAAGAGCTAACTTGCAAAATATTACGGACTTTTTCACCTCGGGTCAAATCTGAACTGTGTACTATGAGTAACTATTAGCTCACTGCAAATTTAAAATGCAAATTTAGGCTCCAGTTTAAAGCACATGTTAAATACATGCGTAAGTGCTTCACTGAAATATAACCACAAAACATTAATACAAAAAGTCAAGTAGATAATGCAGGGTATTATCTACACAAGTCCTCGATGAAATAAATTGAGTATCGTTAGGAAACAACGCATGAAGAAATCTCTTCATTCTAGTTTGCAAAACCAAATCCGGTTCACCGCTGTGATGGTTAAAAAATGGGGGCTATCCCAGAGCAGCTTCATGTCCTACCGAGAGCTAGTTGGCCATCAGAGTTCATCAGGGGCGGGTTCCACACTGCACGGGGACAGGGGACAGTGGACTCCCTCGGCAGCACAGCCAGAGACACAGCTGGCACAGAGCTGTCCAAAGCAACACAACCGGAGGCAATGGGAAGCACGCTGGAGGAGAGCTGCAAGGAAAAGCTTCAACTGCTCCTGCCTATGGCTGTAGTTTAGCAAGTTGGATGTTTTTACAGAGGAGATCAGTGGCCAGTTTGATTCCCACTTTTGGGTTTCAATGCTGAGTGTGCCCAGAAGGCGAGGGACAGCATTGCCCTAGTGCAGCAAGGCCTCGAAACGGCACCGACTCGGACGTGGCTTGCGGCAGAGCATGGCCATGGTTTGAGAGTCCCTTTGTGCTTTGTATCAGTCTGACCTACTCTAAACTTGGAAACGTGGAAAACTCGCTCTGAAAGAAAACCACTACTCAGCAATTAGCACCTCCTTTTACACTGCCTCATTCCCTAGAGGAACAACAGAGAAATGTTCTTAGCTGCGATCAATAATCACAAGCCAAAAGGACAAAGATACAATTTTCGTAGTTTAGCAGAAGCAGAAGAATGGAAGCGTTTACCCAAATATGAATGCACAAATTAACAACAGTATTAAAATTTGATTCAGACTTAAATAATAAATAGGTGGGCAAAATATAATGCAAGACTTACTCAGTAGAAGTGAATTTTTAATCATCTCATGAGATCTACTTAGAAAACAGGACTAATAATGTTCACAACCATAAATCCAAACCCTTCACACACTTTTCTTAACACAGCAGTGAACTGTAAACCTGTGTTTACTGGTTATCGCTTCAGTCATTTTAAATATTAACTCAAGTGTTTCCTCCTTGGCCATTCCAATTTTTAGCACCAAAATTAGCCCAAAAAGAGGTACTGGTACAGCTCGATGTTGTAAATGAATTGTTTACATATAATACTTTATATATTATACACACATACTGTACATTCACACATCCACACAAACAGGAGGCATATTTAAATGAATATATTCTGTGTCTCAATTTGTTGTCAAAGACTTAGGAGCAATGGAAATAAAGCAGAAGGGGTAATATTTTACATAGTAGGCAACTTTAATGCTGTAGTGCACTTATAAAAAAGTCCAACTCTCCCTCCCAGCTCAGCAGCTTTTTTTTAATATCACTATTCAGAAGGATGCAGAAGTTATTGCCTAAATGTTATTCTATACATTTCCATCGGAATTCTCAAAAACACTTTAAATTGCTAACTAATTTACAACTTAACTATTTTTTCTTGTTACAGCTTTAACTCATTGGCAATTTTGGAAGCAATGTTTTTGAAAGCTATGGATGTTCCCGATATTCGCTTAAAGCGAACTCCATTCAGGGACAGTCTTGGCAGTTTACACACCTCCATCTCCCACTGTACAAGGTTTTCTGCGTGCCCATCTCCATGGACACAGAAAAGCAAGAAACGCTCTCTTTGTTCATAGTCACAATTATTGGCATCCAGGACCTTTCGGATTTCCCTCATCATATCATTGGGATCCATGGAGCTGGTGGTTTTCATGCTCCAGGTAAAACGCAGCGACCGAGGCTTGGCTTCCTTGTTCTCGTCCTTCTGATCCACAGCTACATTGCGGCTGAAAGACAGGAATTTCAGAGTGAGCAGGGCCAGCCCCCTTCCTCAGGGGCCATGTTAGTGAAGGCAACACTCAACGCACAGCACCCAGATTAGAGCAGCACTGGGGGCTCCGGCTGTGAGCCAAGCCCCGCTCCCCCAGCTGCTGTACACACACACAGTCAGGAGAAAGCTTGAGCTGCTGGGGCTGAAACGAAGGTATGGCATGAGGTGGGACACAGCTGGCAGTCACTGGATTCTGGAGCAGGAGGGCAATGACCTTCTGGAGGCAGAACTACATGCAGCACCTACGGCTTGATTTTAAGGCAGGTTCTGCACAAAACCATATTCTCGGGCCACATGGGCGGCTGAAACACCAGCTCTGTGCTAGAAGTTTCTGGAACATTCAAATAACAGCTCCCTGTGACAGGAGGGTGCTCAGCCCAGGCCATGAGAGGTGCCCATTTACACAGAAGGTGATGAGCCCATGCACAAAGATGCTGGGGGTTCCTCTGCACCTCCTCCTGTGCAGCAGCTGGGAGACCAAGCCCTGGGAGGCCCCATGGAGCCCCAGAGCAGTTGGCTGCAAGCAGAAGAAAGTACAGCAGGACCAGGGTCACCCACCTGCTGCCCAGGGTCAACATGAACTCCAGACCTGGGCTGGCTCAGTTACACTCTGGCCCTCCTGTGCTGGGGCATGTTCGAGATGATCCCTAGGGACACACCACACTGCAGGCTCTGGGGGTTGCCTGCAGAGAGGAAATGCTTCCTCCTAAGTTGGTCAATAATTCATTAAATACCAATGACTGACAGTCAGGTGATGAAATCTTCCACAGCTACAAGCTCTGCAGTTAAGTGCCTCTGAGGCTGATGAGCACGAAGAGAGCTGGAAGTCACTGTTAGACACCTCTTCAACACAGTTTGTAAAGATGGTGAATGAGAGGGTTACCATTATTGTCACAGTTTTAAGACATGAAGCACAAAATATTGAGAGCGTGTTTCCCACGTCTGCAGCCTTTTTTCTTTTCTTTTTCTTTGGAGAAGTAAAGTTATACAGGACAAAGAAAAGAAACGTTCCAGAAATTTCTAGTCTGCAACCATTCTTCTACTTTAATTAAAATCTGTAGTCATGCAGCTAAAGAACAAGGAACTACATTTGGACCTCCAGGAACAAAATACGGATTTGCTTTGTGAATATTTGTACGCTGTCAGTTGCCTCTTCAAATTTAGTTAAATATATTGACTGTCAGACTTAGCTAACCTAACTGACCCCAAACCATGAAGTTTAGGTCTCATGTTGAGCCTCCATAATAAGCCAAGCTGCTCTTTGAAATAGATGGCAATGGTTACATTACGTTTTTCTTCTACTACCATTAAGCAGGCAATTATGAAAACATTAAATAAAAAGTGATAGCAAGGCCACAACTAAATAAATATATTTCTCAAATATAACCTGTTTCATAATTCTCCTATTAAAAGACTTCTTGTGACTGTGAGAGTCATACGACTGTGCAATGTGATTTGCCAGATGTTGTAAAATTCATCATGCAAATTAAAGAGTATTTTGTTTTAAGATTTTTATTTATTAAGGCTGTAAAGGGCCAGGGAAAACCCCAACTTGTAGTCAATGCTCATTTTATTTTTGGAAGCTTTTTCCACTTGAAAACGGTTGGCAAAACCAGCAGTTTGATAATTTCTAGTATTTTCTGATATGCTGATTTTGGAAGAAGAGTATAACATGAAAAATATTTAACTATCTGTGATTTTGGAGATGAGAAATATCTTATCACCTTTAAACGGTTATTCCACACATTTGCAGCCTCACTAGAGACCACTTAATCTACACATCTACACGACAACAGCAAATTACGATGACTAAAATGCAAAAAAAAAAAAAAAGGAAAAACCACACAAGGGAAAAGGCAACGGGAAAGATGAAGTTTAGAACCAAGTCAGTCAGTGCTTTAATAGCTGTTTTGCAGACAGAAATGCTTCTTTGTTTAGTTCCAATGACTTACATGAAACAAAAGCTGCTGCCTGAAGCCACATAATCAAGGGGAGAAAGGTTCAAACTCACCTAAGTAATATTTTAAACAAAAATTTTACCCTCACCTTGAGCCCTCAAATCTCCCGTTCCTCTCATATTCAGTCGGGAGCCTCAATGAAAAGAATGCAGAAGCAAAAGGAAGTGGGAAAGAGAAGACAAATCTTACACTACAATATACAATATCTGTGTAGTTGCTAAAAGATACTGCAATCATACCAAAGGTGTGTTACAATACAAAACAACAAAGATGTAAAGAACTTGGTAGGTTAGGCCAAACTCAGAGTGTAACATATTGTCAAACCAAATGGAAGTCTATAAACTACAGTTTTTAAACTGACCATAACTAATTTTAACAGTGTATGTTTGTATACTGAATCTGTGGAACTCACTGAATAAATTTGAAGCTCTAAAAGCAGAAAATGTGAAACTAAAGTTACGAAGCATATTAAAGTAACTATATTACTTAGTAAGTACCTCCTAAAAGAAAAATAACTCCCACTTATTTTTAGGCTAATGTTATTTAAAAGTTTTATCTAGAATAAAGTATATATTTGAAAAACTCCCCAAAACTATTTACAGACAAGTCTGATCACCTTGTGTGTGCACATCAGATCTGAGGTGTTTAAACAATACGAAAATACATCAATGCAAAAGAAGATGCATATACATTTTAACAGAACTTTAAGACGTAAATCCAAGATTTCTCAAGTTGTGGTAAATCCATCCTACTAATTCCCAAACTGATGCATTTTCCCCACCTGAGAACAAGCTTAAGCCTTCTGTCTTCTTGTATTGCCTAAAGCTACACTGCTGTTTACTACCACCTATTAAAAGCCCAGTGTCAAGCAGAATGAAGGGGAAAATTATTTTCCTCTACCTTCCCCTTGTTGCAGGAGGGTGGTTCAACATATCAGCAGTAATTTTGCCCAGAGGGATGCTGCCTGTACAACACTCTTATCCAGACTAAGGCAGTGCATGGCTTCCCTGAGTAACATGAACTACTACAGCAGTTTGGGTGGCAGGTGTCTAGGGACAGGAATGTAAGACAGTAGCCTTATTTTCTGATGCACAGTGATATTTATGTCAGGGTGTGTGGGGTGTTACAAGGTGTGATTTCCTCCTTTCCTTCCTTTTGAAGGTTGTGGTGAGGGATCAGCCTTGCAAGATGACTCTGGCAGTCCCTGTCCCAGGGGACCAGGTGCTGCGCTGGCACTGTGAGGGGCAGGATGACAGCACTGGCTGCATGGGCCACAGAGCTGGCCCAAATTCAACTCAGAAGCTACTCTGCAAAGCAACTGCACTTTAGAGGGTGCAAAGTTGCTCAGCTGTGAGCTGCCTGGCATGGCAGCATCTGAGCAGAACTCTGCTCTCTGAGGTACTGCACAGCTCACAGTACAATGGGGACAATGTCACTGACAAATGAACAGCTGCCACAAGCAAAAAAGATACAGAAAAAATGAGAAGAAAACAATTGGTAAGCCCCACTGCAAAGTGGGCAGTTATTGCAGCCATTTTCATGAGATCTTGTGGTACTTATCTATGGTGGATATAAGAGAAGGTGAGAAAAGATTTTTCATGTCTATATATACAGAGTCCATGAAGTCATCCTCTATGACAGCTCTACAGGACCACAAAAAGGGGTGGCTAAGAACCACCATATGTACCAGCTGAACAAATCCACCCCTTTCAGATGACTGTTTTACTGGGCAAAACAACCAACAAGTTAGAAAACACTTCTCCACTGAAAAACTAAGGTACTTGAACTTCAAAGAGCCTTCTGTATTCCTACAAAGTGGAAGATGGCAGCTTTGTTAAGAGCTGCAAACATTTACAGATTTTTGTGGTCTTTTTCTGTGTTTTGTTCTGAAACTTGCCGAAGGTTGTAGAAAATGGGAGCACAACCAGTTTCCCCAACAATGAATAGCCTCACTGGAATCTGACCAGAGAAGTCTGTAAGGAAAAATCCCTAATGCTGTCACACTTTTCAGTTTGAAATTAAGCCAAAGTGGTCAGTTTGTAAACCACTGTACTCTAAATCTAAGAAAGACAATTATTTACAACATACCTGCCACTTTGAAATAATAAACATTCTCTCATGGAAGTCTCTCAGAAAATCCTTTTTGTTCAGTTTTCCCATGCATCAACGTTCCATTAATTGAGCAGGAGAAACTGCATTCAGTGACATGCAACCTCAAATGTGAGCTATCATGCCAAGCTTAGGAGAGCTGTGCCAATCTCTCAAGGCTCTCCTTCCTTCATGACAGACATGGTTATGGTGCAGTTCTATATAGCCCAGCACTGCTGCTCTGGGAACAACCACTTACTGTACTGCCAGGATTGTTTTGGTTTGTGAGTCAGATGCAGCCCTGAGGCCTCCTCACTTGCTAACACAATCTTCACTTCTGTGCTAGTTTATACTCTAAATTTTCTGCTTCTGCTTGTGGTTTTACATAAACTGATTTTATGGACCAAGACACTCCTTGGTCTTGAGAATGGAATAAATGTATAGGCAAGTTATGTTCACATTTGTCATGCCATGCCTACACATTATCTACCTTATGGTTTGTGAAGGGCTTTCGCAAATCTGATTGTTTCCGCACATCTGTACCAAGTTATGCTGTTTCCTGTTCTTTACATCTTTGTATACTGTTTTAAAAATCCAAGTAAACACAAAGAAAACTGTCTAAAAAGATACTGAAAACCAACAAAAAGTGCAAGATGATAAAATAAGATCAATTTATGGAAACGGAGAAATGATGCTGCAATAAAATCCAGAACACGGAGTCATTTTTGCTGTCAGAAAAAAAAAGTTAAGACTTCCACAATATGCAGATTGGCAAAGACAATGCATAGTACAAGAGATATATATATACACTCACACATATATATATATTTGATACCTCTGTGTACTGAGTACAATATTAAAACTCGGCAGTTTAACAAGGAGTGACTGATTATCAGCTTTCATTGCCCTAACGTTGTGGCCCTATGTATATGTGCTACTGGGTTACTGTAGTTCTTTCAGAACAGTGAGCTCAGGTAGGATTCATAGCATATACAGCCAGGAGAAATGGCCAGAAGCCCCAGCATTTTCAGTTTTTGTACCTACATACAGATCAGGTATGGAGGGACACCACACACACTTAAAACAGAATTTAAAAAGCACACTCTGGTGCTGTGTAGGTGGTGTAAGACTTTGCAAATTTCTTATTCAAACAGACCTATTTGTGGAAGCTGTAGCAGGTATTTCCACAATGGTCTAAGACTCCTGGCCTCAAGTCAAAGGTAATTTTTTTTTTGAATTGTCTAAAAATTACCCGAAGTCTCAAATGTAAACAGTAGCTTTCTAGTTTAAAACTGTACTCATATTAACATTCCCCATCTTTCTTCAGAACACACGTAGATGCATCCAGTTATGGAGGGTTCCAGAGATCACGATCCTTTGTTTTAGGAGTGGTCTGCACCCCACAGCTCATGATGCACAATGGGTTAAAGCCACTGCCACTGCTCAGTTCCAGCTGTGTGTTGTGTTGGATGACTTCTTTCCTTAGCTAAGCTGTTGCATTTTCTCAAGTCAGCTATGACAATGCCAGCCAAGCCAACCAACACCAGTTCCAAACACGGAAATGTTTGGAAGAACACTGATTATTATCACCATGGCATGGAATTTACTCAGTTAATCGGGTAGGGTACCTTTAGCCTCGCCCTGTACTTAATAAATCCACACTCAGGCAGTAATTTACATATCTCAGGACTCCCTAATCTAAGCACTTCCTTGAAATGGTCTGACTAACTTCAAATTACAGTCACATGCATAGCCTTGTACTCTGGAAGTTAAAAGAGATGTCTGGTTTTTGGCCCCATCTCCCTGGTTTCGATCAGTTGTAGGAAATTGGAAGTACCACCCTCTAAGAAGTTCCAAGATACGGTACAATTAAACTGGAAAATTTACCTGCACATCAAAATTGTATAAGCAATTTTCATGAATCATATTGGATTAATGAGATATATAGCAGCTTGATTCATTCCCAGATTGCAAAACTAAATTCAATCCTTTGGCTTGAAATGTGAATCAGACTTCTGAAATTTTCCCTTTTGTTAATACATTTGCATAAATAATGTACTTTTTATTTATAACTGAAGTGCTCTATTTGCACTTCAGCTGCAATTCACTTCAAAAAATGCACCCTTTGTCAACATAAATACACAGCTATTGAATCTTCATTCAATCTTCCACACAAAACTGTTCAACTCACAACTGTGCTCAGCTGCAGGCAGTACTTCAAACCTTTTTTCTCTTAAATATCATGAAACACAGATAATATAAATTTAACATCACTTACCTTTATTTGCTTGTAACCTTATGTTTTGTTTATACTTTCATCATTGTTATCAAACACCTCATTCTTCAAACATAAGCATGCTAAGTGTATTAGTACAGAGAACAGAAATACTTTGGCACTACCAACTCTATCAAAGAAAGAAGAATTCACAAAGCATGCTTAGCATCTTGTTATACAACACAGATGGTGCCACAGATTCTTAGGTATCATCATGAGTTAATGGATTTATTCTATGCTTTCCTCTGAAGAAAGAAAGTATTTAGTTCTCAGCAGAAAGTTTAGTTTTCAGAAAACCAAGGCTAGAAAAGCCAAATCTGTTGTTAATTGCAGGAGCCACTTTTTTTTTTAAATATAAATAAATCCTACCTTTTGATAAACCTGAATGACATGTTTCTAAAAAAAATTAAGCCAAAATAATAATTAACAAAAAATTTTGTACAAAATAAATTGAAAAAGGCATTTAGAGCAAAACATGCAAAAAGATCTCATTTTAAATGCACAATTAAATTACACTTCAATACATTCTCAGATTAAGCAGATGATTTAGGGTTTGAAGAGTCAAACTCTTGGCACTGCTATTTTCAAATTTTTCAGCGAAATATGTCACCAGTATTTATTATGAATTAAATTATGTACTCGTGTCAAAACACTTTAAAACTCAAAATCTGCAAGGTCAGGTAAAAATATGTTTGGATTTTCTTCATATATTTCCTATAGAAAGCAAAAATCAGTAACTCTACTATAATTATATCTTGAGTATTTTCAGAGTCAGGTTTCTTCCTTTCTTCATAACATTAGGTCAGCCATGTTGTGCCAAAAACTGCCTTAAATATTTAGCTATTTTAGCGGCAGAAGCTGTAACAATTGCCTACACCAGAACATAAGCAGCTCATAACCAAGATTTCTGATTCCCCATAAAGAATGCTATCATAAATTAACAAGTTTTAAGGTTTAAAAAACTTATTTAACAGGAAGAAACACAACCATGTCCTTCAGTGGCACTATCCAGCTCCTCAGTAGTTTGTACAGCACTGAATATAAGAGAGCCCCAACTGCAAGAGATCCTCCAAGTGCAAACTAATAATCTGTAACTGTGCTATTGTGTTACAACTTCATGTTATTTAATCAAGTCCAGATGGAATTTAAACTACTGTCAAAAGTTGTGGGGAAAAGCTTCTTCAAGAGAACCACACTGCACAGCAAAAGTTGAAACTCTGAGGTAATGATAGAAGTTTGAATACTGCCTAAACAACTGAGTGAAAAGTTTGCATGTTCACAGTTTGAGTGTCCACATTTGGAACGTCAAATGGAAAATTAAGTAAGGATATTACAAACAAAAGTACAGAAAAAAAGAAGTGCCAAAAGGATGTGGCTGATGAAGACTTCACTTGACATAAAGCAGATGGCTTAACACTTAAAAAATATCCAAATTAAACTTCTCTGTCTCTCAACATAAAAAGAAAGGAAAAAGACCCAAACCCAGTTTCCTACAGCACAATATTTCCCAGGTTACCTGGCACAGAACTGAGCAAATTAAAACATTTATCAAAGGCCAGACTGTCATGTTTTTGTTTTGCACAGAAACAACTTCTATATTTTTAAAGAAATTCACTCTCTAAAATGAAATCAGCCATTTGTGAAAAACTGGAGTCTGGCTTGGCATTATTTTGTAGGAATGGGAGACTACAAAGAGGATACTGAGAGGGAGGCATCTATAGTCATAAAACAGACAGGAAGGAAATGGCTTGCTGGTGACATGGTATAAGCTTAAAACAAAAACTAGCAGGCCAAGATCAGAATGATCTTGTCTAAAAAATTTCACCTGATAAGGAGTGTACAAAACCTTGGTGATTATCTTAAGCAAAGACAGACAAGCCCTCAATTCTGAAAAAACACAAGGTGTGGAGATCAGTGGTCTGAAGTACATAGTATGGGAACTGACAGGTTTTAAATACAGAAGGAAAAAAATGTGGTTTTCAATTCTGGGGTTTGTAGCAACTAATCTAAATCATACATGGACTTGAAACTAGAAGTCCAATTAGAATAAAAACTGTTAGTGCAGGAGCAACACCTGCTGAAGCTATCTTTTGGCTAGACCACTACACTTTCACACCAAACACAGAATCTGCACATGAACTGAAGGCCAAAATAAAAGTTTTTCAAGGTTTGACCAGACTCCTGCCTAGACTGAAACCCTAACACTGCCATTATTTTAAAATGGCCTGTGGCAACACTACGGCCAACAGCAGCTTTTGTCTCCTGTCCCTATCCTTTGAAAATAACTGTGGCATTTATATTTGTGTTGCCAGCAATGTTATGCTGGAAACACTTACGGACAAAGTGACTAGGGAACACAACCTGAGCTTCTAATGCTACATCAAATATCTAGACTGGGATCTTAGTTTATGCCATCTACTGATGGACTACACAGCCACTGAGCATCTTTTCAACTGAGCTGAAATGTTTCATCTCTGCAGCATTCGTACCTCAGACACGAGGTTGAAGAGCATAGAAGAAACAGCACAGACCAAAGTGTCTCACATTTAATCCCATTTCATTCAACTCTTAAAAACAAATACTTTCTGTAACCAAAATAGGACTATGAAAAAATCACAAACAAAGGCATTTTAAGTTGCAGAACTTAAGCCATTAATCAGCGAATTTGGACAAAACCACCTAAGCAACAAGCTACAAGGTATTTCTACTATAAAAAGGTAAAAAAAACCCCAGAAACATTGCATTAGCATTTTAAGAGGCTTACCTTCTTGTTAGTTTTGAAGTTAGTTTACTAAAGAGATTAGTGGAGCCCCTGGTGCGGGTCTGCGAGAGTGGCGTTGCCTCATGGGACAGGCTGGGCGAGGCGGGCGGGCCGTTGTAGGTGGCGGTGCGGCGCTCGCGGAGCTGCCCGTGGAACGTGCTCCGGCTGGCCGTTCCTCTGGGGAAACGAATACGGTCAGGGGTGGTCGCACTGCTAATGCTGTGAGTTGAAGCAACAGGAGTTCTCTGATCGGGAATAGTGCTAGGGCAGAAAACAAACAAAAAACCAATGCTAGAACGCCTTCACACAGGCACTGCGGCTCAGCAGGAAACACAAAACACTACGTTCTACAGTAAAGCATAAGCAGACACTTTTATATAGGCCAGGGTTGGAAATACCAACATTATTACAGCACTGTATGGAATCAAAACTTGTAAGAAGTTAGGATTAAGAGGCTGCCGAAACAGAAACCTACATAGGCAGAAAAGTGCAAGAGGAGTATCCTGGAAAAGACCAGATAAACCAGGCTTACAATGTTTCACCGAGAAGACTGATAAAAGAATAGTCCAGTAAAGTTTCCTCCCAGGAAAGAGAAGTAACTTTAATGTCTCTCCCTCCACATTCTATACATACATCTTTGAAAGGCTTGCTAATTTGAAAGTATCCTACACAAAATTCTCTACAAGCGAACCACTCCAAGTAGTGAAGTCCTTTAGGATACACAGTTAAGGTCTCCCACAAACTTTGACAATAGGGAATGTCCAATACTCCTAACAATAGGAAAAAAATTAAGGTTCACTATTGCAGGATTATGTCACAGACAGCCTGACACACCACAAGACAAATGTAAACAAGACTAAAAAAATGAGGAAACACACATCTTGTGGGCAAAATATACTAGAACAATCTAGGACTAAAATTCCACAGCACAAAGTTAAGAAGCAGTGGGTATAAGTTAGTGTCACAACGATTTCTGGTTCTTACATAGGCCTGAAGTTATCTGCGCCATTGTCTATTGGAGGCAACATCATCTTCGTGTGCACAGAGGCTGACATGGACATCGACTTCTGATGTCGCAGCCGAACACTGGAGAAGGATGTGGTACAAACTGAAGCAGGGCTAGCTGCGTAAGCGAACATTTCTGTCAGGCTGCGAGGGGGTTTGGGTTCAGGCAGAGGCAGAAAGAAGAGCATGATGGACCAACAACAAACTACTGCATAGAAAAAAAAAGCAAACTTTTCCTTCTATTAACTGATTTAGCAAAGAACACGAACTCTGATAGCCCTCCTCTTCAGTGTAAACAGCAGTAACTACCCTACACTCCCCTTAAAAAGCATCCTTACTTTACATGGCACTAGGACATCTATGAAGTGACCATGCTCTTACCATCAGCATTAGTTTGCAGTGATACCCTCCTTGATGTACAGAACCTGAATAACTCAGAATTCTGTGCCAAAGCACTAGGATAAAGCCCTGATGTAACTTGTATTGCTCTTAACAGTAAACAATGCATTAAAACCCCCACCAAATGCACTTTCCAAAAGACTCATGATAGCTCCATTACTACACCAAAATTCTTTGTTTTCAGAATGTATCCATGTTAAAAGAAATTAGTGAAAGTTGGGCGAGCTGTCAAATCTACATCAGATAACTGAGGTACTTCACAGGTACAATTGAAAACAAAAATATAATGATCTTTAACAACTCCAGGGAGGCCAAAAGAAAAAGGCTGCTAATAAGGAACCTGTACATGTAGTAGGCAATGAACACATTTGCTGTTCTCTGAAGAGAGAGGAATAACTGTTTGAAGAGCATCTTGTATTGCTTGACCACAAACATTAAATTCTCCAAATTACCATTCAGACTTTGAAGGACAGTATAAAGCACTGTCTTGGCAGAATGACCCATAAGCTGCCAGCTGTATAACATGTGCAAATAGGAGCATTAAATTTATTTCCTTCTTTAGGCCAAAATACTCTTTGCAGCCTTCACATTATTTAGTAATGATAAGGATAGGAGAAAAGTGAGAAGCTACAAGATGTTTTGGCCCTTTCAGACTACACCATCATGCCATTCATCTGAAGTTTTCTTTAAAAGTAAGACAACTGTAATTCAGGAATATTGCTCGCGGTTAAGAAATCAGTAATTCTCAGTGACAGTTTCATGACACTGCATGTTCACTTCCAAGTTACTTCAAGGTTACACACACAAACTCAAGTCCTATTACCAAATTCTGCTACATCAGGCTTTGGAGAGGAGAATGCTGGTGCAGCTACAAGCGTCAGCTCACCCACTTCTCCCAAAGCACCAGTACAAAACACCACACAGCTCAGACATCTGAACTGATGGCTAAAATGGTTAGCAAAATATACTTAGGTTTAGTTTGTTTTTAACTTTTCAGAATCTGAAAAACTTCATCTGAGTCATGCATGCATCTCAACAATGTTGATCAGGATGAAAACTACAGGCACTACTTAAAATGAAGCCTTCAACACAGGCCCAGCATTTACATTACCTCAGGGTATTCAAAAATTGTAAGAAAATGAACATTCATCTCAAAACAAATACCCTGAAGTCAAATAACTGGTCACTAGCCTCTCAAGCTCTTCCAGCTCCTTTCCTCTATATTTGCTGCAAAAGATAAAGAATCTAGTTTTACAACATGAGACCTAAGACTTATTTAGTCACCTGCCTCCCAAGATGTGACATCTAAAGGTATCAATATGGGACCTTGTCTTCCTCTGATGCTTTGCTAGAAATCAGCTTCCTTGGATTACTAGCCTGGGAACACAGGAACAGCAAACTAACAATCACCAATTAGTGCCAAGGCTTATTAAAAATCTGAAGCTGTTGTAAATCATTTGTGTTACAAATGATTTAAAGCAATTGCCTATCATTATGAAGAGTGTTTCATGAGTCCCTAAGTGTGTTAATTAATGCTCAGGCTTTGGAGGAAAGCCAACAGAGTTGTCTCCAGCAGGATGCCTGTGTCAGTCACACAATGTGTTAAAGCAGAGATGGGAGACTTGCAACTCTTTGCTTCTACCAGTCTGGCATTGGTCTTCAAGACTATTTTCTCCAACATCAGATCTACTATTGACTCTCTAAAGTTTTCATACTTTGACAAATAATGCCTTCTCAGAATTCAATGTACAAGATAAACAAGCAATGTTAGAACAAACAATGTTTTAACACTTTCTCTACAGAAAAAATTAAGAGATTTTAAATGTGTGCATCCTGTCTTCTAGGTAAGTCTCCCAAGTTTTCACTGGGTCACAGTCAGTATCAGACTAGCTATGGAAAATCTAAAATCCAATCTGTAACAAATAATTTACAGCAATTACTCCTGCCTGTAACATTTACCACCAACAGATATTCCAAAAGAACGGAAGTAATTTTTAACAAAACATTGGATGTGTACAAAGCCTAGATTCAACTTCAGTTCTTGCTTCACAGAAGAAAAAAAGTACAAGTTTCTAGAGTTACTTTCTGCCAAGCTGAGAGTACAATAACATCAGAGGTTAATTCTGAAGAGCCAGTCCCATCAATAGCCGTGTTGATTTTGCCTGCATTAAAGATCCCTGCATTTCATGTGACCAGTCAATGCTTTACCCAGTTACAGCAACAAAATACATTCAGAAGTAAATTCTGAATTCTGTGCCAAATCACAGTAATTCTGAAACTGTGCCAAAATGAACATGCAGTTTAGTATTGAAGCATTTCAGACAATGACAAATCTCCAACTGTAATACAATTAGCAATGCATTCTCATTACCTTTACTTTTTAACCCTCTATAAGGAGTAATGAATATACTAATTTAAAAATACATTATAAAAGCTATAAAGACATTTTTTACCTGACTGTGAAAACACAATTTCTCAGACATCAAATGACCCAAATAAGGCTAGTTTGTAGAAAAAGCAAATGATATTTCAATATCATATCGACAATAAAAACTAAATTACACAAGGATAACGAATTATGAATATAAAATACAACTAATATAGTTGCCAAGTGCTACTCAATCTTAACTTTGGGATTAAGGACTATATGTGACAAACCAGAAAAACACCAGTTTTCAGAGAAACTCAATGCGGAGGACAAAAAATCGCTTCAAAAGATAGCTCCTTATGAGCATGAAGTTACTCCCAAATTAAGGAAATACCTAAATCTCAAGCATTCCTAGTAAAGAATATCTAATAGCTTTTAAAAATGTAATAAAGAAATTTTAGACAAGATACTGCAAAGATATTAGTTTAAGGATGGACAAAAATTATATTAAACCAAATAATCAAGTAATAAAAAATTACCAAAACTATTATGGACAGGAAGATTCATTTTTTCAAAGTGTTTGGAAAGAAAAAAAGCTATTAACATATCAAATCAGAGAAAGGATGGTGAGCTTTAACCTAAACAACTTGGTAACATTAACAAAGAGTAACCAGTGAAGGCTGAGACAGACATGTTAAGAGACAGTACCAAATAGCTGTGCTGTACTTCACAAGACAGGTGACTGCAGGCCCAGCTGGCCAACTACACTTTTGGCAGTCTTTAAACTTATACTTGACTCTTTCCTGATACAATTTCCATTTGCAGAAAGCTAGGCGGAAGAGACAGGGTCAAAATCATGTACTTTATCCCTCCAGGCTCCAGGAATCAAAAAGGGAACAGACAGGCTTTCCATTCAACATCACAACTTCACCACTCTTCCTCATAAACTGCCAAAAGGAGGGGGGAAAGTTTTGTGCAAAAAATGGCAGACCTTCCACCAACTTCAACACAGGTTAGAAAATAGGTATTTTCTCCCACCCTTTACAAAATATCATAAAATTGGGAAGGGGTGGAAAAAATTGGGAAGAGTAAGAGAGGAGTACACATTCCTTTAAGTACCAGCTATCTGGCTGCTCTCCTGGCACGGGTTAACCTCTAAATTGTTACCAGCTTTTGACAGCAGTTAAATTCTGAGAAGAAGGGTTGGAACCCTAAATACCTCAGCCAGCCAGGAAATTTGGTGGCATTCCTCCCAACTGCTACCTGATATCTACGTTCACTATTGTATGATTTCTGACAGCTCTCCTCAATCTTCACAGGATGGCAATAGATGTGACCACAGTGCCAACACATGAAGTGGTTAGCTCCAGTTGCATTACATGCTCTAGTCAGGCTTTCATTCGGTAAAGTAAGAAGAAATCTGTTATTTCTCTGTTTTCACTCAGAATGTGGAGACACCCTGAGGAGGGAAGCAGATGAGTTCTGTAAATCCCAGGAAACAATTAGACTGCCAGAGTATCAGCAAGGAACACTGTTAGTCCAAGACAATGGCCTATCACTATTTCATTTTTGCTGAGAAAAAATTAACTTCTCCCTGAGACTTTGCAGCAACAATGGTATCTCAAATAGTCCCAATGAAGCAGAGTTTAGAGTGAAAGGTAAAAAGAGAATGGCTCAAGAGAGATGGACTTTGTAGTCTGACACAAGGCTCTTCTGCAGGCATAAGATATTTGGCCACAGGAGTTCACAACAGATTTAAGATGAAGGCTGCTACAAATGTTTCATGTATTTAACCAGAAATCAGAAATCTCCTTTTACATTCTAAGTATAAAGATTATAAAATTAAATAGAGGGAAAAACCCCAAACCCCAGCATACTTACAGGTGCTCCATAACCAAAGATCCGTACTCACCTTTCATTAAGAATTACATTAGAATATTACTGATTTTTAAATTAGGCATTATAATTTTTTTTGGAAGATGAAGACAAGGGACATACACCATAGGAAGACATTTCATATACCTGTTCTCCTTGCCATTTTGTATCACTGAATGCCTATCAGCAGTGGTTCTTTCACTACAAACATATGTGTTGCGCCGTGTCATTGCTCCAGGGGTAGTATTATTCTACAATTAAAAAACATAGGCTTGTTATTCCCCACAAAAGGCTGTTCTGAGGTTAAATCTGCATATAATTGAAGACTTTTTACTTAATGCTAGTTCTACACAGTTCTAAAACTTACAAGAATTATATAGCTTCATATACAAACTCCATCTAGTATTTTTAAGGAACAATACAATCAGAACAAATAATTTTAACAAGTTCTTGTATTTCATATTGATGGCTCAAAATTAATATTCCTTGAAGTTATTAATTACAAATGTTTTGAATTACAAATTCTCAGCATATATAGCATTCTTCTACATCTGGACAGCCTGTGTCTTTATAGCCTATTTTCGAAATACTTTACCACTTGTAGCTTGGAGAATTTTCCTTTAAGTTAAAATCATACCCTTAAACAAGATAGGAAAAGCAAAGACTTAACAAACAAATGTGGCAAAATTCAGTGGGAAGGTAAACATGGAGTTTTAAATACTAAGATACTGTGAAACACTAGACAAGTTTTAAAAACAGGGAATAATAAGAGACAAATTGCAGAGAATTTTAGAAAGACATTTTTAAAAATACACATTTAAATACAAGCATAATACATTGAGGACAAGAGAACTAGGGGAATTTAAACTACAGACCTTACTTTAGAGGGGAGAAAAGAAATAGAATTACTTTGCCTCTGTCTTTACAGAGAAAGAGGGTGGAGATATGCCCAAGTTGGCGGTCAATTTTCCAGGAACGACTGAGAAGCTACAGGTAATTCACAGATAACAGAATTATAAAGAGTTAGATGCAATTACTGTAGGAAAAGCATGGTGGTCCAGACAAACATGCACCCCCAGGTTGTAGAGGAAGTAAAAGCTGGCAAGCCTTTGTATTTTTTCTCCCCACCCCAAGAACAAAACACAGGAAACTGCATATGGTTGGAAAAGTGGAAAAAAAAAAAAACCCTTTAAAAGTTTTCTTTAAAGAAAAGGATCACGGGGCAAAGCAGGAAGCAAAAAAAGGCTCTTAACTTCAAACATCACTTCTGGGGAAAGTCTTGGAGGAGGCCAGCTTAAAGGAATGACTGGTCAGCACCTGGATAAGCACATGTTGAGTAAGGAAGGCCACTAAGAATCAGGCAGGGGACTTCATGCTCAACTAACCTTTTGGAGTTCTTTGAAGATTTATGCTATGACGGACAAGGGAAACTCAGCGGATTTTAAAAATAGCATTAAGAAAAGGTTTCGCATAAACGGTCACAGGAGAGAGAGTCATGGCAAGAAGGATTAAAAAAAAAGAAAGGAAAAACTAGTTCAAGCAGAAAAGCAGAGTAGCCAAACCTTTTTTGTTTCCAAACCTGAAATAAAACTGTTAAAGTGGAGTATTCTCAATAACTAGCAAAAGCTCCTTCAGTGCCTTAAAGCAAAGTACCTGCTATCTATGGAGTCTCAAGCAACACATTCCCTGAGCTGCATGTTTAACAATGAAACCATCTTGTCTAGGAGACTGCTGACCTGTTTTGTTACACATCTTTTTAAGCAAATGTACAAATTAAAATACAACAGTGAAGTGCACAATCTTCCGGTGTTAAAAAGTACAAAGACTACCAAGAGTATTTTAGATCAGTAGAACAATTAATTAAACTCTAAGATGCATGCAGCTGTCTGAAGGGCTCTCAAGTATTCTTCACTGGATATTCCTTAGGGATAGGCATGTGCCAAGCACCAGCAGAAGTCTTCCTGGCCCTTTCCTTGTACTTTATTCTTGACACATTCCTTGTCTTCATATATGTTTACTTATTTAAAAAAAACCCCACCACTGATGCTTCTACTTTCCTCTGACATTTATCACTGTGCAAACTCCCCTCTCTTTACTAAGCTTGCCAGCAATGAAAGCTGTGCACCTAAGGTGAGGTTTTGTTCATATGCTCTTGGGAGGTCACACTGTGCAGGACACTTCGTGGAGGCCCCACAAACCAATGGTACAGTGAAGTATTGCTTAGTGGTATTTGCAGATCATTTTGTTCTGTGTTCTGAACACACTAGAGGATGAAGCACCTAGAGTATCCAACACTGGTGGTCTGGTGGGAAATAAGCACAATAATCAGTGGCTTCCTTCTTTCCACCTGCTCCCTTTGAACACAAAATATTTGTTTCCCTTGAGAAGACACCACATAACATCACCATGTACTGTCATGTTGCACATCTGGAAAGACAAGACTGCAATCTCTGTGCTGGACCAGACTTTTAAGACTATGTATTTTCAGGTTTGGGAGTGGACAAGTTTTGGTATTCATATGTGAAATTAGAGGACTGCAAGGAGACACTTTTCCAGCTCATTTTGAAATGCAAAGATGGAAGCACCAGTATACATTTTTTTCCTGTTTGGCTCAGATTTCAGAGGTCAGGAGAAGAGATTTAAGCATTGCAAGGTTTCAAATTTCAGTTTTAGCAAGAATAGTCTTGGTACTGGGGCATTTACACTTTCTAGTGTATGACCTTTCACGATTCATCAAGGAAGCTCTTCAGCTGTGACTTTTTTGTTCAGCCAATCTACAGACTGTTAATCTCTGGACATGACTAAATAGCACAGGTGCACAGCACTGGAAACTAGTGTCAACAGCACCCCACTCCCTGATGGAATGACAACCCCTAGGGTCAGGGTTAGCAGCCTAAGTTCATCCTCATGGCATCGTCTGCCTTCTTTGCAGGAGGAGCTGACACAGCAAAAGCACATGTTGAGACTTGTGAGCACATGCACAAGGTCCAGTCACAGCACAAAGAATGAATCTGTGGTACAGAGTCGTCCTCTTTTCCTAGAGAGAGTCTCGTGTGCACTGCTCAGGCAGGCTATTTCCCATTAAGAGACACCAAGGCAAGGACTGATGAAAAGCTTTTAAAAAACCCAGCTTCTGACTTACAATAGTGAACCAAGCTATTTACTTAACAGCCCTAGTATGATATTTGGTATGGTATTCCTGGATGATTTTCCAAACGTATCACCTATTCTACTCTTCCAGTTTTCTTAAAGCTATTCTAACGGTTCTGGGGCAGCTTTATTACAACACTGAGGAAAAATCCAAAGTGCTATGAAATAAACAAGGAATTATTAAAGCACAGTTACCAGCTCCTGCTACACATCCAATGCCTATAGCAGGTTTTTATTATAAACTTAGTATTTGCCCAATAAGCTTGAAGATTTTGATCTACTCTTGTTCAGCTTGCAGAACTATTTGGTTTACAAGAGTTTAAACACTGTCAGCTTTAGAAGTACAGCTTGGAACCCCTCACTCCAGTCCCAGACATAGCTATGTGCTCTACAAGCACAACTCTTATCCTTAAGTGCAGGCTTATAAGCTTTGTTATTTAATAAGTATAGCACACAACTGACTAAGGGTCTCCAGCACGGACTGGTTCTACTGCTTTTGCTGTTCTGTCAAAATAATGGTTTTGATAGAGTATTTTTCCACCTCTTTAGAGTTTTTTCATCATATTACAGGTTTTAGGACTTCAGTGTTCAGTAGAACAGAAACTCTCTTCACCTCAAACTTTTTTCAACCTCAGGACAGTAAGGTAACTCCAATCATCTTTTTCCATCTAGATGCATGCCAACACTGTAAGAAATAGAACTCCCTAATCGGTTGCAGGAAACGTGTAAAAAGTCAGTGCTTCCCTCCATCTCCAGCAACCAGAAAGCCAAAGACTCATCTTCAGCAGGGGGAAAGAAAAAAGAGTTTGCACTGTCCGGTGTGAAGAGCTATAAAGAGAGACAATTTTAAACACTAATTATTGAGTGACAGCTTAAGTCTGATTTCATGTTCACCACCTGGTATCACTGCTTGTAAAAGATCAGCTGGAACAGTTGCACACTGAGTCAGGGAAGTATCCTATGGTTATGAGCTGAAATTTTATTTCAGGTATGGTAGTAAGAAATTTGGAGTAAGCCTACTGGAATAAATCTCCATTTGGAGATTTGGGAGCAGCTTAGAATAGCATATGAAAAGATACTGGATGTAAAGTATGTGGTAACTGTGACAAATCTTTTGAATACGACACCATACAAGTAAAGTCCAGTGTAGGATAAAACTGATTTGATTATCCTACCATTTTGAGATTCAATAGCTAAGGACTGTCATGTAAGAAAACAAATCTGAATGGTTTCTGGACTGATCAAGAAAAAAGGGAAAGTGTGGGGGACCACAAAAAAACAAAAAAGAGTCCCCAAAAATGCTGAGTTCTTGTTCACATTTATGAATAACAGCTGCTACAGTAGAAGATGTGTTTTTCCTCTTGGGCTGATATCCTCAAGCCAAGTCACTACTGGTCACTGAGCCAACTGACAATACAGGGCCAATAACGTAAAACAAGTTACATTTTACTTGTTTTGCTTCAGTCTGTCAAAAAGCTGCAGCTCAGGAAGTTCTGTTCTCATTTGTTGTAAGTAATGGTGCTGAGTATTATCACCAAATAAATACCACAGCTTTGTGGGATAAGTTAAAAAAAATAAAAATCACTCTGTCATAAGTTGAATAAAGGACTGTGAATTTTTTTTCTTCTGAAAAGGAAACTTTTCAATACAAAATCCCCAAATTTTAGAAATTAAATTTTACAAGACTGAAGCATTATTATGTGAAAACAGACTTTCAACTTTGCCTTTGAGGGATGGACCATATAGAACACAAGTTAAAGCCAAACTGAACAAAGGATTTTCTTTCTTTTGGCAAACTGCCTACTGCTAAACCATGTACATTCACTACTTTTGCTCCTTTTGTATGTTTTTCTTGTTGTTGTTGTGATTTAGAGGCAGGTGGGGGAAGCCCACAAGGACAAAAGCCAGGCACACACTGTTTTTGAATACAGGCTGAAATACACCTTTGAAGAGTTTTTAGAACTACATTTCTTTGATAATCTTAACAACATAACTATGACTTCAAACAGTGTGTTTGAGGACAAAGATTAGGTGGCTCCTTACACATATGAAACTATAAAAGAGGATAACAAACATAGAGATTTCATTCTTCTGTACAGGGGTCAGAGAGGAATAGTCGGTGGTATCAGGAGTAATGTACTACCTTTTTGTTGTTTCACTTTTTTAATATCCAAATTATGTCTGTTTACGAAGAGCTACTAAAGCTAATTATGAATACTGACTACTTCAAAACTATTAAGTGGTAACTTGAGCAGCTGACATTGCAAGGAGAAAAAAAAATACCTACATTTACTCTTGATAAATGAAAAGTAAAACCAGCACCACTGATAAATCACAGGTTTAGCACTTTTGCATGCCTCAAAAAAATCCATGGTTTTGGTAAATAAACATTTATACTTACACTAGGGACAGCCGAACTTTTCTTACGTTCAGGAATATCAGCCTTATTGGGATTGCTGGCATTTCCAAGCATTGGGCTAGCTGGTGCAATTCCTCTTCCTGCAACAGCACTACTGCTGGATTTTCTTGACTGAATTCCTTCCTCTTTGAGGTCACTGTCTGTAGTACTAGTCTGGCTTCTTTTGGGATATGCCACTACTGAGGGGATGGATGGTCCAGCTTAAACAAACAAAAGAAACAGGAAAAGGATTTTTCTTTTCAGAAGTTCAGTAACCATTTTTCACCACAATGAGAATGTATTCACCAATGTAGTTAACACTGGGAATCAGGGTTGCAAAAAGGTAATTAAATTACTGAAATAGATGTATTTCAGGAGACAGTAAAATATTGTGAAAAACAAAAACCTTCCAAGGTGAAGATACTATTTGATTTCCATGAAAGTTTCATGAATTTCATGGAGTTTTCTAGTTTGGCTTGCTAGGAAAAACCCTTTAGAATCATCTTAAAGACAATGACTCATTCAAACCAGAGCATCCCTCATTAGCACAGTGCTGGCACACGCTGTTTAAGTCGATTTCCCCAGACAGGTACCTGGTGACACACGCCTAGAGCGCCAGCAGCACTGATGGCTGTTGGTCTGTGCTCCTCCAACAGTCAGAAGTGACAGTGGATCAACACCAGCCTCCCCACGTGTGCCAGGAACAGACAACTGCTCCCGACACCTGAGAATGAGGAAGCCCCTTCAACAGTCCCAAGCTCCCTCTTGCTTTAGCAGGTTCCTGGACACTGGGTAAGGCCTCTGGGTGTGTCAGGATTGTGTTTTCTGACATCTCAATTACATCTCTGAAGAGGATACACCAAGTTACATCAACCTTGTAGTTAAGTGTTTTAATAAGAATTAATCAAAAAGTATATGTATATACACAGACATAAAAATATATTTATATGTTTATGTATTTATATGTAATAATATGTAGCCAAAATATGTTTTAAAAGTATCAAAAACTGCAGTAATCGGCATCCCATAAGACTCACCAAGGAAAGCAACCTCTGAATCCACTCAAGGTATTTCAAAGTAGGCCTAAACTGGGATTCCTTTTATGAGTTAAATATCTGAGCAGGAGGATGTTTAAGACATTCAGAAAACCCTAATCTACTATATTGCACTCTCATTAAGCAGAAGATTTGTAAGTTTGTGAGAGTCATTGTTCTTTAGAAATCGAATTCCTGCAGGACAACCAAGTGACACTACCCTCAGGAAACAGGAAACCAGAAATATTGGCAAACTGACATTTCTTCAAGTTTTAGACACAAGCTGACCTACTAGTGTCAAAAGAAAACAAAAGCTGAACAGACATACAAGAGCATGGGGGAGGAGTGCTGTGCTTTTCATGAAAAAGGGGGTTGCAACATTCTCTTCAATTTGTGTAACAAGACTTTGCCAGCACAGTCAAGAATGTAAGGGACAACACAAGGCAAAACAAGAGAATTAAGTTGGTGTATTCAGCATTCCTCTAAGAGCTCTTTTTTATAACAAAACCAATTTAAAAAAATCAGTTATTCACTAAAACATTTAACCACCATGCTGTGAACTATGCTGTTGTCATCCTCCTAACACTTGGGGGATGGAGACAAATCCAGAAACCGAGCAGAACTGGAAGCCACTGTACTCTGCAACACTGAAAATGAGAAATGCTCACCGTGATCACTGTACCGCCGCTGTTTCTGGCTAGAAGATATGCTTCTCTGAACTTTGTGATGAGGAGATTGTCCAGTGCTATTATTAAGATCACTACTTGGCCTAACTTTGGCAAGTGAAAGATTGCTGCTGGAGCTTGAATCACTTGCATCCAACTACAATACAAATGAGAGTATTAAAACAAGGAGTTCAGACAAAACAAATTATAACATCTACCACATTATGGGTGCAGGAACAGGGAAGCAGAAGATGGCTCTGCTACATAGGAAATTAGTGATGGCATGGGCAATTGCTTAGAGGTCCCACCTTCTTTTGGGTTGTTGTACAACTGTCTTAAGTAAAACTCAGCAGAATTTGCAGCTCCTCAAAGGATAATTAGTAAAGAAAATCCATTTGTACTTTCAGAGCTCTCCCCTCAGGGTTCTCCAAGATTTTAACAAGAAGAGAGGATACACTTTGTAGAGGCCACCACACCAACTCCTCCAGCAGAGGAACCAAGAGCAGCTTACTCATGCTGAGCCCTCTCAGCATCATATAGAAAGGTAATCTACAATGCAAGAACTTTTTCAGGTTGGTCAGTCCTGTTCCTTCATTCTCTTAAAATAGTTACAGCTGGCACATTCACACTTGAGCTCCTAGACTAGACAGGATAGTAACTGCATATAAAATCCTTCAGAGGAGTAACTGCTGAGCAAACAGGGCAGTTCTGGAGAGCCTAAAGGCAAGAGTTTACTGACTCAAAGTCAGGTGAGAACAAATCTGCATCATTTGGACTGGTGATGACTATAACAACATGACCTTAAGTGCAATGGATTTTTGTGCAGGAATGCAATGCTTATAGTAACTTACTTAATTTTTGCATCTAACTTTGCTAAGGATACTTTCTGATTTGCTTCTTTGCAGCTTTAGGAATGGTACTTACCTCTGATGACTTCCTTCCTAGCAGTAAGTATGTAGCCGTGATTTCATCATACTTCATTTTACTAAGGGATTCTTGAATTTCTTCTTGAGAATATCCCATTCCTACCATGATATCTAAAACCAAAGAGACATTCCATAAGTAACAGAAACTCTGATGTTCAGGCTGGCTGAGTGTTCAAGAGAAAGGATGGAACATTAAAAAGTTAAAATAGAATCATTAATTTTGAGAACATAAACCTGATCAAGTACCAGTTTTAAAAGATTAGTTACTTTTTCCAAATGGCAAACAAATACAGAGTGGTGGAGAACAAAAAGCCTCTCCCACATCATGCAAACAGTATCATGCTCTGGAAAGTACTCTATTACCTATTCTTTTCTGGTCCGAGATGTCTAGTTCTGGTTCAACAAAAGGTTTAAGTTCATCCTCCTCGTGCCCTGCATTGATCCACCTGTCCTTCATAATTTGCTATGAAAAAAAAGGTTTTGTTAATAAAATACACTTACCAGCAAAGAAAACAAGCTGTGGGAAGAACAACTTCTCTATGTAACAAACACTAAGGTCTTTCCTAGTTTTTATTTTCCAGAACATTCCCAGCATGTATTCAGTTTTGCCTTGCTCCAGAGAGAGGAGAATCAACTATGCACATCAAGCCAAGCTGCTCCCCAGTCAGCTGTATTCCAGCTCACAGCTGAAAGCCAAAAACCTCCAATGCAGACTAGGAACAGTGTGAAAACTTTGACATGTCTTGGAATTCCAAGCTCCACTAACAGAAGTCCATGGAAGCCCTGTTTTGGCCTTTTCTCCTCCATGATAGTACAAAAGGCAGGCAAAAGGGAACTACAGCAGCCAGTACCTCCAGTTCACAACTGAACATGTGGAAAGCAATGTGGTGGATCATCCATTAATGCAGGAATCCACAAGCTAACCACCAAGAAGTTATATGACATAGAAAGTGTCGTGACACATTCATTTTGAAAGTAACTGGAGTCAGGTGTGTTACAACCCCAGAAAACAATATCTTTAAAAAGGGTCATGTGCTTTCATCAACAATCCCAGCTCCAGAGCCTACTCTGGAGTAGGAGCAGTATGGCAATAATAAGTTACAGCTCAAAAATGCAGTTTGCAAAATATAATGTCTAGCTTTCTGATGCACCTTATTTGTGCCATTACCTCTAGAGTGCCTCTTTTTGTTGGGTTTAGCACCAGGAAACGCTTGAGGAGGTTTTCACAGTCTGTGGACATGTAGAAAGGAATCCTGTATTTTCCCCTTAGCACTCTTTCTCTAAGTTCCTTTGTAACAGAACAAGAACAGACAGTAAGTTGTAAGCAGCAAATCACTTAAAATATTAGATAAAATATTAGATAAATATGGTCAACGTATTCTACAAAAAGCTACCTTTAAGTTCTGTCCATCGAAGGGAAGAGATCCACTCACGAGAGTATAAAGAATAACACCTAAACTCCAAACATCTACTTCAGGTCCATCATATTTCTTCCCTTGAAAGAGCTCTGGAGCAGCATATGGTGGGCTGCCACAAAAGGTGTCCAGTTTATTTCCTACTGTAAACTCATTGCTAAAACCAAAGTCAGCTATTTTAATGTTCATATCTGCATCTAGCAATAAATTTTCAGCCTGGAAGAGAAAGAATGGTTTGTAAGATGAATACAATACTTGACTTAGAATGCTATTGGTTGCTTTTACTCATTCTTAAAAGGCAGAAAGCTGAAATACCCGTTAACATTCCCTTCCTTGCAAGGTCTTTAGGTGTGCTTTAGTCTATTATTAGCATACCCTGTTTTGAAAATCTCTGTTCAATGGCTTCAGACTACGGGAGCTGTTATACTACCTGGAAACTTATTACCATCTATTTGTTTTCTGCACAGAAATGCATCTTACATTTTGATCTATTCAGATGAAAATAAGATACAGTCTCAGTATCCATACTTGACAGCATGTGGTATTCTTGCAGTAGTTTGGTAATAAACATAACCTTTAAACTCTTTTCAACTGTCCTTTCTTTTTGCTGGTATTGTTGTTTTTTCCTTTTTTAACTTACAAAGCTATGACAAGTTGAACAAATTAAGTAGCAATACTATTCATATAAAAGGCACAGTTTAAAGAAGAGATATGCTGTTTCATGCCAAGCTACAAAGAAGCCATGCTTCAGTTTCATTATCTGGTAATTCACTCTGTTCAACACCAACTCTTGTCATATCTCTATCAAACTACCTTTCTTTAAAAAAAGAAAAAAAAAGATTTCTCAGCTAACACTGACCTGTACCAGATCTGAATGTGACCACTGGGTGAGAGGTTATCTTTCAGCAGCCATTAAATGTCTGTATTTAAAAGCCTCATAAATCCTCTTCCTTTAATTTAAATTGGTTCTAAGCTGCAAATATTTCTCAAAACTTGCTTTAACACATGGAAATAAGTAAATCAGAAAGCTCAGTATAAACTCTTTTTTATAAACAATAAAGATCACACCCACAGGTACAGAAGCTGACACACATACACTGCACACACTTTTTCCTACTCACCTTGAGATCTCTATGAACAATATGCTTTTGATGGCAATACTGCACTGCAGATACTATCTGGATAGAAAACAAGCCAAATTATGTAAGTGACATCTCAAAGAAGCGGGAGCTTTAATCAAAGATTGCAACTTTTATTACTGAAGTTGGCACGAAATTATCCAGTCAGAGCTACATAACCAACCACTACAGTGACCAGCATATTTGGGGAAAAGCTGCTGAATAACTTCAATGTTATTTGATCTATTTGGTTTCTCCTATACTTGAACGAGGATTTTGTTTTTCCAGTGTGGCTAATTATAGACCAGTAGAAGCAATGACTTTCAGAAAGGTTACTGAAGTATTTCCATTCCAATATTGTATACAGCTATAAAAGCTTTCCTCCTAGACTGAGGTTTTCCAGGCCCTCTCCAAAGGTGATTTTTCATGCCATGCCAGAGAGAAAAGGGTAAGAAATAGGCTTTAGTTTCTTGAGAAAGTACTGAGAAACAGTCTGTTTGTCAAAACTTATGCAATGAGAAGCAACTATGCATCTGACAGAGACCCGCTAAGTGAATATGGTTTAGTGTATTTTGTATACCATAGCAAGCTCAATGGAAAAACTCCCTTATGTCTCTCAAGTGTAATGGAATAACTTCTTCCATCATAATTTCCAAATATCGTAAAGTTTTTCCTGCTTTATATAGTGAACCATATAAGCTCTTTACACAGTGCAGTCTCCTAGTATGTTGCTTCTTAGAGTCATAAGCATTGTGGCAGAACTTCACATGTATGGAAAAGCTGGGAAAAGTATTATTCTTACATGATCACAAATGCAGTTAAATGCATTCTGTCATGCATACGTGGTCAGAATTGGGGCAGATGTTACGACTTCTTAAAATAAGTGGAACTGCACATAAAAATAGTAACTACATTTAAATAAATATATTGTCAATCTTCATTCATGAGTAAGAAAACTTCCCCAGCAGAGAGATGAGGTAGCATTACTGTTACAAGAAAATAACTCATGATCAGATCACCAGCTTAGTGAAAGGATCCTCCTGTACTGGTAAGGAGCAAGGGATCTTTCCCTCGGTATTTAGAGTACATGAAAATTCTTGGTAGGTTCTTGATAGGTCAAATTACTGACGCACTAGTAAGTTTTGTATTTGAAACATAAGGACGAAAGTGATCTTTGTGCCCTGTATTATTGAATACTCACATGCAAAATGCCACCTTAGAAACCAAGCAGTATATGGAAAGTTGAAATACTATTTCCATTCCCTACACCTTCATTTTGGGTTTGCTTTTTCCTTTATGTACTTGTTCCCTCTTTCAGACTCCAAGTTCAGCTTTTTACAGTTACTGAAACTGCCAAAGTGCTTCCAATACCAACACTTATCCCATCCTTTTGGTTTCCCTTCCTTTTCTCTCTGCTACCATTACCTCAGCACCAGTCACAAGCTCACTCTGCATGGTTTCCAATGCTGACAGCATGACAAACACCTCAGGCTTTATTCAGGATTGCAGAGACACAGCACTATTACCACTGACTCCTGAACTGCTCTATTGTGACTGCCTAAGAGCAGAAAGTGGAACAGATGATCAATCAGTAGTTTCCTTTGGAGATGCTTTTGAACAACTCTGCATTGCAACAGGATGGCACAGAGACTGCAGGAGTGAGTCCAATCCCCATGAAGCGAAATAATGCAATGTGTAGGACATTAATAATTGAAGAACAGCAGTCATAACTGATTGAAAAATAGCACAAAGCATGGCTGCACCAGACTGAATCCCTTGTCTTCCACCTTCCATCACTGTTTCCATTGACAATTCCCTCACTCCTAACCTTCTTGTATGAGGAATCTTCTGACACTTGGCAGGTGAGGAGAAGAGGGTAAAAAGCATCTGAACTTTGTGCTAGAAGTAACAATTGGAGCATTGAAATACTTTTCTAGAGTGATTTTAAAAAGCTGTATAAACATAGGTTTTGAAGAAGTAGCTCTCTCTAGGCAAAGGAACCATTCTCTATAAGGATTAAATGACAAAAGAATAGATAAAGGACTTCTCAAGGCCCCTTCCACACTGCCAAGAGCATTCTGTTGCTTTACTGGAAAACAATGATAAGATATATTTTGTGGATTTTTTAAATTTTCCAAGATCTGTCCTAACATCTACCAGCATTAAGAATTCTAAACTGCTTCAGCTGGGAAACAGTGAGAAGACTGAAGGCGGCCAGATGTTATTGCCTGCAGAAAAGAGAAGGAATTCATACACACAAATTTAAGGACATTTGCTCCTCTGCCTCAGATTTTTCTGTGGAAAAAGGATGAGACTGAACCAGAACTGCTTGGAAGTCTGTAACAGGGAAGAAGAACAAGGTGACATTAAGAATGCAAAACATTCTCCATTTGAATTTCTCACACATGGCTACACAAAAGGAGTTTGAAATGAAGAACTGTATAGCATAGTTGTATTTTTAGACTTTGTACCCTCTCCTGTGTTCCTTGTCAAGTGTAACTAGAATAATATGATTACTGTCTTTTACATTCTACTCTCCTGCTAAAAACCTCACACGTATGTAACAAAATGGACTAAAAAATAGTTTCTTTTTATTTTTAACAAGAAAAGAAGGGAGAATTACGCAATTCTGCTCTTTGCCTGCTAGGGAGAAGATGTCTTCTCAGACAAAACACAAGTGTTTGATCCAGAAATCACATCTACTGAAAGAAGAAACATGATCTGAAAACAAGCTATAATACAACCTATTGTAAGAACTAATCACAATACCACGGCACAACTGTTTCTTCAGTTTAGAAAGAGCCACTGTCTGCTAAAACAGTTAACAAATTTAAAAAAAAGACTATGTCATAAGTCTCTATCTAACAGAGAACAGCTGCACTGCATCAGATAAAAAGTCTGCAGAGAGCATTCTTCCTTCAACAATGGCCAAAAGTGATACAAAGCTATTCCAGGACTACAGTAAGGTGAAATGAATAGTTTTCTGACCTGTGAACCCAGCAAGATCTCGTTTCCTTTGACACTGTCCCTCAGCCTGAGCTTTAGCATCTAATAAAATGCCAAGCTCTGACCAAAGTTACCTGACTTTTGTCCTGCATGAATGCTTTTCTCTCTAGCAAAGCCCAATCAGCTTGTGCTAGTTTCTCTCCTCTGCATATTTCTAGGGTTCTCTCTTTTTTCCCAGGAACTGAGGCTTTTGAAGCTTTCAAGAACCTCCCTTCTTTGAGATCAAGGTCCTCTAAAACTGGTTGAGCCCAGCAGCCAGGAAGTCAGCTGTTGCAGGAGGACAGAGCACAGCTGTCTGCATCAGGCAACTTGCAAGAAAAAACTGAAAAGTGTATTTCAGTGCATACAAGTGAGGCCATCTATACATCTTTATAAAAAGCATTTATTCTACTGAAATAGAAGAAAACTCCAACAAACCAACTCAAAAAATTTTCAAGCTGAGAGTACATAAAAGCAATTCTTGATGAGCCAAATACCCGGCTCAGCAGGTAACTCCCTTTTAAATTCTTTTCTTCCACATTTCCTTTTGAAAATTAAGCTACATATATCCTGTACTACCCACATTATCCCATAAAACTAAACACTAAGTGTACCTGTAAAACACGTTTGACCTGTTTCTCTAAGTTTTCACTTAAAGGGAAGTCAAATTGTTAGGAAAAAATAGGTATTTGTTGAAGAAACATGCAATTTCAATATAATTACTGCAAGATCTTTTTCCACGTAGCTCCGGATAAAAGAATTTGAGGACTGAGAGCAGACACTGTATCAGTAGAAGTTTTCAATATTCACATCTGAGAGAGAACAGTCAATCCTCTCAAGTTACTCTGAAGCTCTTCAAGTGACATTACAAAAGCAACAGCCTGGGATTTAGAAGAGATGGCTGAAGTGGGAATGACTATTCCACATCCCACCACTCCTACTCCAACACAGCACAGAAGCATGAACCAGAAACCTTCAATCACAAAGGAAAGCTCTCTACCTATCAGAATATGAAAGTGAAGAAAGCAGCTTTAAAAACACATGTAAGACTTTAATGAAGAGCAAGAAAAATTTTCCTTACTATCAAGCTGTATAACTCCACTAATCACAAATGACTTCTGGGGATATGAAGTCTGCAGCTGCTTTTGGGTTGTTTTGTTTGTTTGGTGGTGATGGTTTTGGGGTAGGTTTTTTCCCCAAAAAAGATTTAAAAGGGTAAATAAAAGATTTAAAGAGATGAGAGAAAACAAAGGAAAGCCATTAATTTAGTTCCTGAAAGTCTCATATCTTGTATCAAGTTTCTTTTATGTATAGCTACGCTTAAGAAGTGAAACTATCAGAGCCTCCCCTTTCAACAGGGAAACTGACACATCACGGCCATGATCCACCAGTTCAAAACTTCTACATACCATTCAATAAAACACTCTTGCCCCTACTCATTATTTTCAAGTGTCATTAAGCTGGAGCATAATTTTGACATTTATTATTTTTCACAACATTGCCCTCCAAATGACCAAAGGGAATAAATAGGCATTTACAAATTTCTGCACAAGAGCAGAAAACAAGGGTATCAGACTGGTCAAATCAGAAACCCTAGATGCTACAAGAGCAGACATTTGGATTTAAATTAGTTATGCAAAAATATCTGGTTATGTTCAGTACTGCTTTTCTGTAGAATGGAAATGCTTTTTACAGATCAATGAAATTCCAACGTCTTGGCAGGGCTACCTTATTCGCCATAAAGAAAGCTAAACTAACAAGTCTAGAAATTACTTTTCTGTGACTTTTTAGAACAACTATTAAACAGTCTCTTCTCATGTAAGCAGATGGATGTGAATGAATCCCTATTACTTGCACTGTCTGCATTTTGAAACTGGCCTGTTTGTAGCCTGTTATATTTGAACAACTTCCAAAATGTTACAGACCTGCTGAGCTAAGGACATATGAAAGTAACCCAGAGGAAATACATTTTGGAATGGAATACACTTCCAAACCAAGCAGTCTCTGTGTTCTGGCACTCCTGGACACCCTGGCACTCAGCACTAAGGAAATCAGCACCACTGAACAGACTACTGACTCCTTCAAAGTACTACTGTGACCTAAGTTTTTCTTACTCAGAGCTACAAGCCCACAACATGCTGAACACTGCTGTAAGTCAAATGCAAAGGACAGCTGTTTTACTCATTTCAGCATTAAAAACAGGGGTGGGGGGGAAAGCTGATGTATTGGAATGTTATACATACCTGTCTAAATTTAGCTCTAGCCTCCTTTTCCTTCATTCTTCCATGTGCAACCAGATAGTCAAACACCTCCCCTACAATTCAATAATGAGATACATTAATGCCAATTTCAGAATGTAGAGATTCCTCTCCAGCAGCTGCCCACAGCAGCTTCACTGGAATGATTGTACTTCAAGTTTATGATTACAGGACAGCTCATGAGAACAAGGCACAACTGCTGTGCAATTTACTACACCATCATCTTTTACAAGAAAATAATGAGTGACTGGATATAAACAAAGGAAACCATTTCCTTCCAATTACTTAGGATAGAAACTGAGTAGCATACTTCTGTTTTGTAAACAAAGATGACATGTACACCTTCACAAACTTTCTCACAAGAGTTTCTTTTGCTTCACAAAAAAAAAAGTGTCATATATGAGGACAGTTGATGGTATCTGTAAATACCATCATACCAACATCAGAATTTTAATTTGTGCATGTGTATAACATAGATTTCATGTAAAACAAATCTTTTCTAATCAGAAACCTTGGCTTTAATCTACGCTTGGAAGAAGTACCCACAAGGAGGGTCACAAGAGCATAGCAGAACACACTGATATAGTCCCTCACACAACCATCATACCTGTAAAATACACTGAACAAGCCCACTGTTGTATGGCTGTGGATGACTAAAGATTACTGAAATCCACTGTGTTTCAGTTTTTCCCCTCTATCAATGTAGTCATTTTAGAGCACATCAATACAGACTACAATGTTTGAGCTTTAGGTGCAGGCCACTGGCCCATGAGACACTGACACATTTGTGAAAGCATGGGAGGTTTTCTTTACTACAAACAAATAGTCATGTACAAAAGATCTACAAACACAGAATAACGACACGGTTTTAAAAATTCCTCGCTAGTATGCAAAAACCATAAAAACTTCAGAGGTGGTTCAAATATTTAAACATTCCCTATTGAGCAAGGAAACATGGTTTTGTAGACAGCCACCTCAAAGGGAAGAGCTGAATAACACCATATTTATTTTTTTAAAAGAAGCAACTCCACCAAATTGCAATAAAAAAGGAGTCACACTGCAGGGAAAGCAACAACTGAGCCATGTAAGGGAATGTCAGGACTTCCTATAAAATAGTCTTAATTCCCTCTGCAGTGTATTCTTTAATACTGAACTCAGATAACTCTCTCAGCTGTATTTCACTGCTGTTTCTTAAAAAACCTGGAAGCAGCAAACCTGAACACATTTTCATAACTCAGGGAAAAAAGATACTGGGGAAAGAATTATCCCCAATTTATGTGAAATGTTACAGCTGTAGCAATAGTGTCTTTCATCCTGCAGCCAGAGTGCATGTACATCACGATGACCTCTAACTTGATAAAGAGAAAATATGGGAAACTGATGCCTGCCACTGTGATTGCCAGCCATTCCTGTCTTGCACAGCATGGCACATCAAAAGGTACTGCTCTTGGCCTTTTAGACCAGTACAGTATTTATGTCTCCCTTATCACCCTATGAAAGGTCCTCACTGCTTTGCAGAACCACTGGCCTTTCTACCTCCTAGAAGCCAATCACTAGATGGCAACAGGACTTCACTTTTAAGTCTAGTACAATCAAACAGCACAGAGATGTCTCCCAAAAAACACCTGTACTAGTCAATATTTTAATGGTATAATACCCACTCTGTTCCTGTTTAGGCCAATCTTGACTGAGCATTTACGAAACTGCTGGAAGAAAACAAGCAGCTAGAGAATCTTGCTTTATTTGTACCAATTGATTAAACTTCACATAATCTAATGTCAGAGTCTGAATTCAACACTGATTTTCTCTGAAAAAGAAGGTTATCTCCTTCCTAAAACTAAAGAAAAACCTCAACTATTTGAGATTCCCAGATGCTGATGCTAAAGGGTCACACTGACAAGATGAGTGCTATTAGGTTCTAGCCAGCAAGGAGTAACTTAAGCCTGAATACCTTAATCCTGGCTGTGGCGAAAGTATCTGACACTGCATGATGTGCACTTTTCCAACCCCTCTACAATCAAGAAAAGCATTTAAAGTTCCTCCTAAAATGGCATAAGCCTAAGCCTAACGATTCTTGACAGTAGAAGGCCTGTGATTAAGATATGTAAGATGTCATCAACATCTAAAAACAGAAGTTGCAGTGCTCATGCTTTTGAAAGCAACAGTTAAACACAAATGTTTCATCTGAACATGTTTTTACCAAGTATCTTATAGAAAACAGGACACCAGAGTAGGGAACTGAATACAATAAATTGAGAAGGTTATTATTTTTTATGGGCAGAAACAATCAGTGGCTGAGAAAAGATTCTCAATTAAGTTGAGTTGTGAAAACAAAGCAAATATTACTAAGTTGTAGTCAGTTTAGAAGCTAGTTTTACAAGTTACATTTATTGTTTATGTTGACCAAACAATTCCCAGTGAATATTAACTATTTTGCTTAATATTTTACACTACTTTGACATAAATATTTCCTGAAAAAGCATGCAAAACTTTCAAGAAAACAAGTGCTTCCTCTCACTTGGCAATCTGCATTCATGTGTCACTGCAGCAGAGAGGTACTTACCTCCACTTGCATATTCCATTATTAAATAGAGAGTTTTTTCAGTTTCAATGACTTCAAATAGCTTCACTAGAAAAGAAAGACATTTAGTCATCAGTTAACCAGCTGCAGAAGTATTATGTTAAACCCTCAGAGAATTCTGTCAGAGAAAAATACCCACACTATTTGCTTGCCACTTGATAATATCAGACTATTTACCCTAAAGAAGCTTTTTCTGTCTAATGTTCCTAAGTAGAGAATATTGTAACACATTTGGTCAACTCATACTGAACAACATATTCTCAAGAAACAATATTTTGCTTCTGTTACGTGGGAACGTAACTAAACTAAGCAGAACTTGCACACATTTGAGCATCAGCCATAGCCACTTTTGTGCACTGAACTGACACATGTGGTAACAAACCAGGCTGCTGACAGTACCATAGCAATACCACATCATTTCAATGTACAAACTTGAAAAAATTCTTGATCAATTCTTGGTTTTGGTGTATATGCTAATTTTGAATGAGAGCCTAAATTCAATCAAAGATCAGTATTATACTCAAAAAGGACATTATCAGTTGGCTATACAAATATCAGATCCATGAGAAGGGACCAAAATGTTTCTTTTATTTTTTTTTTAAACACACAGTTCTGAAATACCATTTACTACTGATATCTTACAGTAAATTCACACTCTAGTGCAAAATAATATTTTAAACTCATACCACAACAATCGTAACAGTGAAAAAGCTAAAATTTCTCTAGAAATGGAAATTATGTGAAAGAAACAAGGTACCTATATTTGGATGATTTAAGATCTTCATTATTCTTACTTCTCTAAAGAGCTGAAAGAAACATAAAACGTAAGTTAATGAAATCACTAACAAATGTCCGTTCTTCCTAAAGATTGATGATTTTGATATAGTTATTTAAACACAAAAGGCAAACATTATTAGCATTTCAATGACATTAATGAAATAAGCACTTACTGAAGGGAAGAATAAATGCCTGCTTAACACCCCTCCCAAACAAATCAACCCCCAAAAACCTGGAAACACCCATGAAGGACTTCAGACGGCTCAGGAAAGAAGTGACCTTAGCCCTGTGGTTTGTAGATTTTTGGGATCAGAAGACCATTGTGTGCCCACGAAGCTTCTTGCTGACCAGCACATCTTACACATCTTTCACTCCCCCTCAGAAAAAGTACAGTTCCAAAGTTTGGTGAATTCCCTCAAGAACATCTTTAGATGACCACTGCAGTATGTTACTGGTATGAATTCAGCATTCTTCAGTACTTTGCTAAAGCCCAGGAATTACTGTGCTACCACAGCAGCTCACAGGTGAAAAATTAGCTGCTTATATTGTGCAAAAACCACATTATCCAACTACATCAGCAAGCAGCAAGTTCTAAGGAGAGATGGGAAGACAAGGCCACCTCTCAGCCCTTCAGAAGCATTCCTGCAAGGCAACTGAGGCACAGCAGCATCTAGCCTGGGTCTGCCAGCACAGCTCCAACTGACTCACTGCCAGACGCAGCCTCGAGCCTGCCCGCCCAGCGCAACACGCTGAATGTACTTGCCAAAATTAATAGGGCAGAACACAAACGGTATTTTCCTGACCCCATGATGCTGCTTCTCTTTATGCAAGCACCGGTGTTAACCCTGACTGACACACAAGGTCCGGGAATTAATTTGACACAAAAATCTCATAAAACACACAACACTCCCACATAAAAGCACTCCATCTGTAGCCCACCCCAGCAGGATGGCGATGAGGGACAACTGCCCATTTCAAGCTGCAGCATGACATTATATCCCCTGTCCTAAATCCAGAGACAGTGTACTGATTGTAAGGATAGTGTCATGTTCCATGTCCTGTCTCTCCCTCTCCCGCTGCCAATACTCGTGTGAAGATGGTTTTGCTTGAGTAACTATTCTGAAGATTTCAACTTTGCCTGTCACACAGAGCAAACTCTGTCCTTCTGCAACTGAATGAAAATATGGAGAGACATTTAACAAACTACAAATGAAAGCAAAGTCATTACTGATCAGTTGTTAATTATTTTCACCTCTCAAAACTTCTCCAAAAGGCTATTGTAAGATACACATAAATTTGTAACTGTAATGCCAAAAATGCCACAGATGGTGTTACTGCAATATAAAACAGTGCTTTTAACGAAGCTGGTAAAGAGCCAATTAGTTAAAAGCAATTCCGAGATAAAATATTATTACAAAAACCTGAACCACAAATACTCTTGTATTCAGAAAACCAAAGAATTCTTCTTTTATGCACTACACTACATGGCAGTTGAGTGTGTAGCTGTTGTCCTTCTGCAGCTCCCCCATACCAGCCCAAGACTCCAGAGGGCTGATGTTCCTCAGTGTCAATTATTTTCTAACAGGATGCTTCAAAAAGTGGGAGCGATCAAGAGGTTTTATTAGAAATCTAACACAAATTTCTACAGGAATACCAGTAACTTAACAGATCATACTGAACACAATGTAAAAAGACTGAAGCAGAATGCAAGTCCACAGCTCCAAGGGAATGCAGACAGAGGAAAAAACCCAAGAGTTTTGTAAATATGGGATAGCAGCATCGGTATTAACAGTAAGGAAGAAAAAGTGCTGCTGCAAGATTTGCCTCAGGTCAGATTTCAGATAAAGTGAAGAAATTTGGAATGTCCACACATATTAGTAACAACTCAGAAAATTTTAAGTGTATTTACTCAATAAAAGCAAAAGAAAAGTGTAACCTTGCAATTAAAAAAAAAGGTGAAACATTAGAAACAAACAGAAAACAACCAAAGAATCAACAAAACAAAATTCTTATGCCTTTGTGATTTTTAATAAAAGAAAATGCAAGGGTGGGTTTTAAATAAATCAATAGGGCAAATTCATGATTTGCAGACTTGTTGTTCTAACCATTCTCTGCTTTCTGATATTTCAGAATCATAGAATTTCTGCAAAGGCCAACACCTGGGGAGCAATCTCACTGTGCTGCCCAGGAGACTGTCTCCTCCCTGCTACAGCCACAGCTGGGATTGGCACACTACCTGAACACAGAGAAAAAACAAACAGTTCTCCAAATGCTTTTAATTATCTTATTATCCAGGTCTGTGCCTGACACTTTGCTAGATGACAAGCTGCTTAAATGCAATCACGATTGATTGCTCAAGTAAATTATTGGCCATGCAAAATAGTTTCAAAACCTGTGCATGCATGCTTTCTTTATCCTCCGGAGAAGTAAAACTGCCATCTTTTCTTTTTTAAACTATCTTATTTCTGGAGCTTTTTCATATGTTATTAGACAAGGTAGACTACATAATCTCTCTTGATCATCAGAAATTTAAAAGCAGTTGAAATGATAGCTATTTTTTTCTTTCTTTTCATTCATTTCAGCTAAACTGGTGTATAATATATTCTGAATACTCCATTAATAGTTTTAATCACAGCTTATATAACTGAAAGCCTCTTACAGTTTTTAGAATTTTGAAGACAGTTTGATTAATTCACTTTCAATTGATATCTGGTATCTTCCACCCCCAATAGTCAGATAAAGCCTACTGGGTCACTCTCACCAAAGCACTGGTCCACAAAATGACAACTCTGCTTCACTAACTCCAATGAAGCATGTCAAAAAGCAGCTTCTACATTATGAGCCATTTGTTCAAGTGGGTGACTAGGAACAAGCTCTTTTAAAAAACAGACTATTTTTGTCTCAGAGGAAATTAAAAATAAAAATACTTGAGAATAGGATACAACCACCACCAAACTGTAATTTCAGTTAGATAAATGCACTTCACATTGTGAACCCTTAGTCAGTTTATCTGTTATATGTGGCATTTTGACACAGATAGAAACTTCCACAGGGATGTCTGCAAATGCCTGACATTGCATTATGTATTACAATCTATTTCTGATACAGTAATAAAATGTAGAGCATCATACAACTTTCCCAACGTATGCTGGATAAAGATTTTGCTGATTTCATTCCCCCAAAAGATTATGTACATCAGCTTCTAGGAAATGACATAGTAACTATCATTACACAGTAAAATTCATTGCAAACAGCCAGGTATGATAAAACTTCACACCTCTGAGGTTCCCTGCCCACAGGAACACAGAACAAAGTCTAATATTAGAAAATGTAACATGAAGGTCCTCAATACAAAAAATTATTTTCTTAGTTTTAGGAACTTACTTGTCATAATGAGACTATCAAGGCAGACAAACAACTGAAAACAGTTCTCATCAGATTAATTTCTAATACTGAGATTAAAAAGTACTCTCAGCTTGTTAAACAGCTCATTTTCCACCAACAGGAGCTCTACAAATGTTTCCAGGCAAAGACAAACATCCTTAGTCTGCCAAACAAATGGCTTTCAGCTTTGTTGTGGTCTGGTCCTTTGAGAGTAAGCCATGTCAGATACAGGAAAAGAATGACATTTAATTAATGCTGTGAGCCAAAAAACTGGATAAAAAACACCCAATGAACCAGCAATGCAAGGTGGTTCTTTTAGGCCAACTGTCTTTTTACACAGCGAAAGACAGACTAGAAGTGCTCCTGCAGTAGCTACCACAAGACTGTTAGTAACAAATTATTTTAAAAATACCAAAAAGTTTGCTAAAATGCGAGTCAGTGCCAGCTGCAGAGTACCAACCTCTGCTGGTCACCTTCTCCCTAAAGAAGGAGGCTTCTCACAGGATGTTGTCCCAAGCCAGCGCAAGCCTCACCTGTGTACATATTAGGCTTCTCCTGGTAACTGCTCACTGAAATATGGCCTACATATAATAAAGAGCCTCAAGCAAAAAGCTTTTACACAAAAAAAGTCTGTCTCAAATTAAGCACAACTTGAAAACAGAAAGGCATACTCATTACAAACAGAAAAGCCAAAGCATTTTAAATTCTCATCCTTTTCTTGCAGTTCTTAAAACACTGACTGACCCATAGTCAGAAAGGACATGAACCATGTTAAAATTGATCTTCCAGAACCCTTAAATGCTTTAACAATAAATATTGCCCAAGCAAGTGGCAAAACAGCTGCACATAAAGAACAAAAATATTTAGCTGAGGAGCCAAGTTCCAAAACAGGAAAATAAGAAGTGATTTAGTGCCATTACACAGGCTTGCTAAAAAACCCCTTGCATATAATGGCGTTGTTAACTCAAAAGAAAAAAAACAAACAATTTTTTTTTGTCTAGGAGGAAGTGAACTCTGTAGCATCAGCACTTGTTTGCAGCGAGACCAATATTCACTGGAACTGCGTACACAAGTCCATTTGTGGAGAACAGTGATTATGACTAACACTGCCAGCATGGGAAAAAACCTCTAAGAATTCCCTTTTCTTTCAAAGCAGGGAAGTACTGGTTACAGCTTCCTCTTCACTAAGCAAGAGCAGCAGAGCAGTCATTAGGTCCTAAAACAACAGTAAAGAGTAGCTGCATGTGGCTGCCACAGAACTTCTTCAGCAGCAGATAAGAAACCCGACCCTTCCAAAGAGCTGTGCTGCTGAGGATCAGTATTGAGCTGTCAGGGCTGCAGCGAGGGCATACCAAGAATTACTGCTCTGGAAAGCAAAGCAAGTCCTTAACAAGGTTAACTTCTTCCTGGCAGCTGAAGTATCGATGTGGAAGATGGAACACAAAGAAATCAGAACTGGCAGCCTTTAATCACCATTTGTTTCCTCACCTAAGGATGACTCGGGTATATAGCTACACCACAGCTGAGACACTGTACACCACACCCTCTTCTCGGCACAGCCCTTCCCTCCCACCATACCTCAAATATTTTATCTCTCTCTCCAGAAGTGCAAGATCAGAAGCACTTCCATCTTAGCTTCCCCTGCATCCACAGGTCGCATGTGCAGTTGGCTCCAAAGGCACTGAGGCTGCGGCACTGCCGGCACTGCTGGAGGGAAAGGGGAAAAGGCTTGCAAAATAAAAAGCCTTGGTCAGGCAAAGCTGGCAAAGAATACGGTATGCGTTCGATCTGCTTACTATGGCAAGCAGGCATTTAATTTTAATAAAATTGCTTTCAAAGTTTTTTTTAAATTTTTTTTTTTAATTGAAAACTGACATATCTTGCTAAATTTTTTCTGTGCTCATACAACAAATGAGGTTAGAGAGGAGAGTACATTATGAATTTCACTCCACAAATCTGATCTGGTATCTACCCTGATATTTTGTACTATTCTTCCGGACTCCCAGTTAAGAAGTCCAGTGATCAAATTACAAATCACATTTCATAATCTAATTCTATAAATTGTAAATAAAAATAAAATTACAACAGAGATGGAGCTATGAGTGGACACTGAGCTGGCTGAAATCCAGTAATCAAAGGCCCATCACGCACACTTCCAGCTTGTGGCTTTACCAACTGAACACCTGTGACTTACAAAAGGTTTATACTGTGCCCTGATATGAGCTCAAACTGGCATTACAGCCCAATCTCAAGTAACACCATTTGAAGGACTATGATTTTACATTTTTAACTGAAAACATGGCCTCTTTCCTTCTCTCCGACGATTCTTCCCACACCCTGATGTTTCCCCTTTGAATCACACAGCTTTTGTTTCGCTTTCAAGTGCTTCAAGCATTGAACCATTTTTTTTAGGTATTCCAAGTTACAATCTGCCACAGAAATCAACTTTATCTAATCCATCATATTACCTAATTTGCACTTTATTTTCACCCTGCTTACCCAGAAACCACCAATAACCTCAGGGATTAAGCTGAGAAAAATGGAACCAGATTATCTACTTTTACCCAGTTTACAGAGTCATACAAAGTCGCTACCTGCTTGGATGACGGAACCTTTCTTCTACAGGTTATTCTTTGCCTCTCAACCAAACCATACAATGTAAGAACTTGTGTACTTTTCCAATTTACTTTTGCACCATTAATCTTGATAAAAACATATAGTCACATGATCCTTTCAGTATTTGCATAAAATACAAATGTCTATATTCTCCAGTTTACTCTAGTTACCCTTTTCATTTTGTTTGCAGGTAAATACTGCATATTCTCTTGTTCAAACAGAAATATTTCAAGGGGTTTTGTATCAAAGTACTCAAAAATAAACAAAAAGCCTTTGACTGTAGCACTTAAAAGGACAGAGTTAGAGAACTCCCAAGCAAAAGTAACATTTAAATGTACTTCCTGCATGGACTCCCAAACAGACTGGCTTGCTTAATGAAAGAGCTGGGTTTATTACTCTACTAAAAAAGATAAGGCGATACAAGTGTAACAGCACATTAAACATTCAGAGCTAGAGGGAAGAAACCAGAATAGCTACGGCCCAATTTGTTTCATGCAACTACATCACCCCTCCTGCTGCAAACTACATGAAAAGCACAGATACTGCCTGGCCTTCAGTGAACAGGCAGTATTTTCAAGGCTGGTTTAAGAGGACAGAACATAAGTTTTGCATTTCTAAGTTTAACAAAGTGACCAGCACGAAGGAGACATGGGGGCATGACACCAAACCACAAACTCTGTCCTCCCTACAGAGTCAGCTCTGCTTGGGAGACAAAGGAAGTGGCAAATACCACTGTTTTCTCAGTTTACAGCTCCGTACGAGTTCAGCTTGAACAACTGCAGGGTTGTCAAAAATATCTGTTACAAAACCAGTTATTAAATACAGTAGTCAGATGTGTGCAAGGTATGCAATGCTTTGGATTCTCCAGCACAGGCATTCAGGGTTAATGGAAGAAGGTGGGGAAGTGAACAACTTATAATACAAGTGAAAGATTAAATGTTAAAACATACCTTTTGTAGACTAGTTGGGTTCAGCTGTGTTTTGTCAATTATTTTAATGGCAACCTAAAGGAAGAGTTCATGATCAGTATTTTCCATAAGAACAATGCCGCACTATTACAACACACTCAAATCCAGTAACAGAAATGGAAAACATGAAAATTACACAAAAAGTGTTTAAGTTCCTTATGCAAGTTATGTACTTGTATTTAAACTAGAAGCAGGAGAGTGGAAAAACCCTGGTATTTTAAGCATATTAAGACCAGAAGCTTGCTGAGTCTTTTACTTGACATTAAGACCATCACACTCATGGCAGTGGAAGCTCCAACACCTGACAGTGCCCCAATAGAGAGCAGTGTGCCTACAGATAATATTTACACAGTATAATTACACAACAGTTTACACAGTAGTGACTGGGCACTGGCAGTTTCTAAAAGCAGAGATTTTAGAGCATATTGAAAGCAATTCCACACAAATTTGGCAAGAAGTAAGTTCATCTTTGGAAATTCACTAAATATTTGTGTCAATTTGCTCCCTGATGGGTAATAAAAAAAGTATCACTTGGGAATCAACAAAAATATGCTGGCTGTAGTTCAACACTTTGGGTAAGTACACTCCTTTACTTGTTCTCATTTTTTCAGTAAATACTGCACAGAAATAATAAAGAACAAAATAAAAGTTTCACAAAATAAGCAAAAAAGGAATTCAGTACTGTGCTAACCAGTCAGAACCTGAAGATTTGAAGCAACAAACAGGCAACAGAGACTTCAGTGCAATGCAATTTGGATACTGGATGAGGTAGCACAGGAAACAAGAATCTTTCTAGAATTACAAACCAATTGGTATTTTTCCTTTCTAAATTAGAGACTAAACATACCAGAAGAAGCTCTACAGAAGAAGATGGTGCCTCTCAAAGAGGCAAGATGCTGCAACTCAGCTGATTATAATACCTCACTGGTGCAAAGGCTTTCAACTCCCCTTCAATTTTTTGCTCAAACAGTAGATGCTGCTCCTTCCCATGCCACAGCTCCCATTTCCCTGCATCACTTTGTGCTATCTTTGTCACCTCATTAACTCGGGGTTGGCGACATATGGAATAAAGAATATTTTACATCAAAGCAAATTTATATCCCTACATTCAAGTGCAAAAACACAGGGATGGATTGTCACGATGGAGAGGGTAAGAGGGGAACAGTGTTCAACGCTTGGGTGCATCATGGAATTATATAATGGATATGGTGTTTTCTGAAACTGGTATTCAAGACTTATTTTGAGCTCTTCTAGATGCAAGATATGATGAGACATGACTGAAAGCCATCTAAGAATGCTTTTACTTTGGGGAGTATTTTCTTCTAAGGCAAGCTACTGAAATTAAAGATCACTATTCCTGAGGCAAAATTCCATTGCAAAACGTTGAGAAATCACTTCAAAAATACAAACAAGAGAGAAAAACATTAAGCAATAGGTATTTTTATACTAGCAGCTGTGTATGAAATCAAGAAAGATTTTTATCTGTACGTTTATGCTTGTTGTTAACTTTGTGACAATAGTTCAAAGTTATTTGCTTCCTGCAATCTCTTATAGTTCCATGCTGGATGTAGTGACCACTGCCTTTGTCAACAGCAGATAATGTTATTTGAAAGTGACCTGGTGTCCCAAGACTACCCATAGCTGTTCACTTGGTAAGTGCATTCCACTCAGAAAAGGTTGCATTTGTGTTCTGGGCTGTACCATTCTGGTCAATCTTTCAAAGATGTAAATATTTTTCAACCCACCAAGTCTTAAGCTATCCTGCTATCTTAAGCTATATTTCTGCAAAACCAGCTCACCTCTCTCAGTGTGCACTGGTGCCAGATGCCTAGAGAGGTCTCTAGCACTGTCAAACAAATTCAGCCCTGGAGATATAGGGAAGATACACACCTCAATTTTCCAAAGACAGACTCTCAGGCCTGTTCAGCGCACTAATTATAGCCTTAAAGGCAGGATGAATTTAGAGAATTCCTATCCACATGAACACTGAGAGCATAATGCATTAACACAGAATTTGAGAGCTTGAACACATCATCAGAACAGGGAACGACTTCAGATGCCTTGATAAGGTCTGCAAATCACAGGCAGACCTGAGGGCAGTCTGCCCTCAAGAATAGTTCTGATGTGCCTGAGAAAGTTTACTGGAGAATTTTCTAAGCACAGTTAATAAAACATTATATTTCCTTTCAAAGCAGCAATTTTGCTCTCTTTACATAAAGTGCATTTGGGATGGTTTCAAGTACTGTGACCTAGGGCCAATGCTGGAGGAATGCAAGTCCACCTACACTATTACACCGCTGCATCAGCCATGATATTCTGTGTGAAATCGTTAGTAGAATTAGAAGTGAGTTTGCTTTCACCATTCACAATAATATGACTTAAAACATTCCTCCTACGTGATTTGAATAAGGGAGTTAAAGAAATCAGAAGTTGAGACACTGAGCAAATAGGCCAAACTGCTACTATTCAGAAAATTTTCTCCCTCTTCAATTTCACTTTCTCCAAGAGAAGAACAGAAAGAAGATTACAATAGATTCCTTGGAGTCAGACTTGCATCCAGAAAGAATTCAGCCTCACTGGGAAACTTCAACTCCCTGGCTATTAACTGAACACATGATTTTAATGAACAGAAGGATCCATAGTATTTTTGGCCACCTCAGTAAGAGCAGAAGGTAGTTTTATCTTCTAGATTAATTTTGGCAAGTATGGAAAACTTGTCAGAGGAAACAAACACACTTTGATAAAACTACAACAGAAAACACATGGATTGCAGTCAAAGAATTAAGAAAAGCAGATTGACAATGAAGACTTGTGGTTTCAAAAGGGCGGACAGCCTACAAATAACAGTCTCCTAGGCAGAGGATCAAGAAGGATGGTGTTTCCAAACACCAGCTCTAGTGCAATGAAGCTAATCTTTGGCCACACACTCCTTACAACACAATTCAATCCCCTCAAGTTAGGATGATGTTCTAATCATCCCCTTCCTTTCTGTAATTTGTAGCTGGGCTCTCATCATGCATCCTGCAGACACACTAAAAATGGAAATGAAAGAGTCCTAGAACTTAACTCCAGTTGGAAACATGAAATCTTCATCTCAAGCAATAGGAAAATTCACAGGGAAGGACTCCAGATGCAAGGAGATGAGCGACTGCCCTAAAAGAATGCTTAAACAAACATCTCCTCCTCCCAGGAAGTGACAGAAAAGTGTTGATCTGCTTCAAGATTTGGAAGCTCCTCAGCACAGAGACATCAAGAAGGAATTGCCATAGAGTCAAACTGACACAGTCACTTAAAAGGACATTCAGAACAGAGACACAGATAACAAGGAGAAGATAAGTGGGGTTCAAATACAGCAAGAGCACAACAGAGATGAAACTCATTTAAGCGTAACTCCCAAAACTAACCATTTAGTTTAGGTTTTGGTACACAAGATGGAACAAAGAATAGGAATAAAGACAGGACAGGCAGCAGGAGCAAGTGTGTAAAACAGTGTGTGTGTGTGTGTATGTAAATCAAAAATTCAGAAAGATAAGTGCCACCTGGCTGAGGCTGGGCTGAGAACATGATCCTGGAATTCTTATGAGAAGCAGGTTTTTAAACAACAAAAAAAAAGAAAAAAGCATTTTTGCAGCCCAGGTTTCTAGCATCTACCAAGAACAAAACTTCAGAGCAGGGTTTAGAAATGATCAGACAACCTTTTTTTTTTCTAATTTATCATAAAATTCCTGAGCTCGAAACTGGCAGGGAAAAATCAAGGAACAGAAGGGTTAAATGCAGCATATTTTTGTACAGTTAACTGTGCCTTATGGAAATACACGAGATATGGCTACCTGGTCTATCGCAAAGCCTCATCTAGGAGGCTGCATGGAAATTTTTCAGATAAGCTGAAAAGTGCATAGAGCTTTCTTTTTTTCCCTAAAAAAGATGGCTAAAGAGATATCAGGTTGGAAATAAATGAGTAACAGTTTTTCAAGGACAAGATTTTGGGACCAGTCTTGTTTAATATCTATATCAGCAGCCTTGGCACAGGATGTCAAACCTTAATGATTAAGTGTGTTGAAGGAGTTAAGAGGCACCATCAAATACATTGGAAAACTGATTAAACAACCTTGGAGATGAGTTAGCAATGAAACGGAGATTCAACAACATACAAGGTTGGTGCTGTGGCTGATCACAACCAAAACACATCAATTTAACAGCCACGAGAAAGGGTAGCACAATCTAAAGATTGATCAGATAAATACTTCTTTAAGGGCAAGGGTGAAGCAATGACATTGGGGAAATGCTATCCAGAATATTGTGAACAATTCTGGTCATAGACATCTAAAATTATCAACATTGTACAGTTCATCTACAAGAAGAGAAATTTTACACATCTCTCTCTTAAGAAAAAAAAAAAGTTTTAAATACCTTGAAGATATTCCTAGAAAATTAGCTTAATTGCTCCCTTCTAAAGAATGACATTCATTCCAATGGTCACATCCCAGAAAGTGTTTATGCTCTGAATTGATTGAACTACATCAATTCCATGAGAGTGGAAATAACTTAGTACTTGAATTTTTCCAAATTTAGCTAAAGATTTTACACTGTCTCCTCTATTTGTTGAAATTTCAAACAAAAATAATGAACCAGAGGTCAACCCAGTTATCTTCAAGTAAAGGAAAATGTATTTCACTTTTTGCAAAGTCTGACACATATTGATCTCCAAGTTCTATACCTATAATAAGAGCAAAGAAATACTAACCAAGGACTTGCATATCCTGTCTTGAGTATCAGTAAAAAGAGGAGGGAACTTAAGTAGAAAGGAATTAACCAAAAACTTTCTCTACAAATGAAACTAACTTTAACATCAGAAGACAATGGGAACTGTCAGCCAAAAAAAAAAAAAAAAAAAAATTTCATCTCAACAGCTCTTGCAAAATGATGTCCCCTCTGTTCTTCCCTCTGCTCCTGCTACTGAAGTCCATATTAGCTCAGAAAAGAGAAATTCCCTTAAAACGCTGCAGTCAGCGACACAGCTTCTGTAAAAGTCCTTGCTGGTATCAGCAAACATTTACTTCATCAGACAGGTTTGGCAAGAAAAGGTCAGCAAGGTATTTCTCCCTCTTTCAGTACTTAAGAGTTGCTTTAAATAAAACAGCACCAAGAAACACCTTCTTGTACAAGCAAACAGGACTATAGCTCACCAAATCAGAACCACCATTAAGTGCAAGTGATTAATTACATTGCAATGGCATGCAGAAACTAGATATGGAGCTGAGTTAGACTGAGAAGAGATGGAAGAGAAAGTTTGTCTATACTACACACATTGAGCAAACTGTCACTGACACACAAGCCATCTCTGAACAAACTAAAGCATCTTCCCAAAACTGCCCAGCACTTTGCGCAGACACCAGCAGGATTCCTGGGAGATACATTGCTTTGGCAAGAAAATACTGCTTTTGGGCTACTTGGAACACAATTAAGACGACATTTAGTTTTCATTCCCAACTTCCCCTCCAATACAGCCCTGCAGTATAGAGACAGTACGAGGTAGTCTTTCCAACAAGCTCATTTAATTGCTGTATATTGATCTGTTTTTTGGAAATGGAGGATTTATCTAAGAATATTACTAGCAAACTTTAATATAATTCAGCAGAACAGGGCCTTGTCAAAAATACAAATTCAAGAGACCATTTCCAAGAGAAATTGTTTTGTAATCATTACTAAAAAATAGTTTTCAGTTTCTGCTTTCTTCTACATCAGTGGCAATATCTCTAGTAGAATGTGCTCTGTGTTCACAGATTTAGATGATGTTATTCCAGGAGAACTTCCACACCTACAGCAACTCACTGCTGTTTACACCCATACCACTTTACCTCTCTGCCAGTTAGGATGTGCCTTGCCAGTTTCACTTTTGCAAAATTCCCCTTTCCAATCGTTTTAAGGAGTCTGTAATTTCCAATATGCGGCTGCTCATCAGCACAGGAGGCTATGGAGTTCCTGCAGCGAGCTCCAGAGCGCCCAGTTCGAGAGGAAACTTCCTGCCGTCCGTCTCCATGGGACGTGTGCTGCAACAAAAACATACATGGGTAAGGCTGGGGAATAAAGACAAAACACATCAATGATGAGAAGCACACAACATTCAAAAACATCGGCAATGCCTTTGAAGAAACCTTCAAAGGATCCAACTCAAACTTCACGTTCACACTGAACTTTGTTCTGATGGGGGCAATAAAGTGGTGCCCAGTTCACAAAACAATATCCATGTCATCACCTGCTAAAAACAGTGGGACATCACCTGCACTGCAGCAACAGTTGAGCATTTTTAAGTAACTTACGTGGACTGCCAGATTACTTACAAAACATGGAGGTGCTTGATATTATTTCCCATTTGCATTACTGTGCCTAACTAGTGCAGGAAAGTCTTTGGAAAGGAATAAAACTTTTCCAAGCGCACAAATTCTTAATCCTTATTGGACAACTTATACTAATAAAATAATAGAGGAGGTTTTTTCTTTCCTGTGGTACTAAACTTGTGTTCCTACAAAACCCCATGACTGAAAGTACCCAGGATGACTTGGAGAACAAGGGAAGAAATCTTACCTAATGTACAAAAACCTTGGATATAGATAGGCTGAGAACCAGTTATAGAGATCTGAGAAACTGTCTGCAATCTGTTAAGTTCCTTTCATTCAATTTCCCTGAACAGCTACTAATTGCAAAAAGGAATGATTACATATATTATAACAGCCTTTATTCATGAGATTGCATGGTTAAGATTAAAGTATTTTTTTCATTTCCTGAGAGCCTGTTTATGAAAGAGCAGGTGCCCTCCTATGTTCTTAAACCATGGTTGAGGTCCACACACCAACCACACTAATTAAAGTATTAGTTAGAAAAGCTCAGGAGCTTGCAAATGTGGTGCAACTATCTGGCCTCCACCAAAGATGACACATTAAATTCACAGTCATCCCAGAAACTCCAGATCTTGCTCTTCTACTACAACTCCTCACGCTGAAACCCAGTGAGGACGACCAAGAAACTGGCATACAGCAACATTCAGTCTGAAAAAACCATTGTAGCATGAGGGTGAGATCGTACCTCAAGAGCTAAAAACCATAGTACAGGCACAAATGAACAAATCGATGCTTGCATGACACTTGGCAAATTTCACTTGCCTGATGTAACGTTGTGACCATATACTCTCACACCTTAGGTTCCTTGATTTGTTAATTTGAGTGCAACAGCTGTGATCAAATTATTTTTAAAAATACATTCATTTCATTTAAGACATGCTACTGATAGGAGTCTATGGCAACTCCTGCAAGATTGTTTCAATAGTTACTATTTTCAAAAATACACATGATGTTTTAGTATCAGTCTGGCTTTAGCTTTCCTTACTGCCTAGCTACTGCATTGACACCAAATTTGTACTTCCCACAGAGGTACTTAATTTCTCTGATCACAATACCCCTACACTTTAGTAAGTGATATGTATATTGAGCTCCCTAAACAGGCTGCTGTACGAATAATTAAAGATAAGCAAACGTTTCCTGTACTTGTGTTCAGAACCCTCCCCTATTTTTCCAACATCTTTTTGTGGGATTCATGGTAGACATGGACCTGCCATACCAACAGTAGGTGCAACAGGACTAAATACAGAGCTTGCATCTTCTGTTCAACACTCCACTGATTTCATAGGGGCAGAACAAATCCTGTTTGCAGAAGACCATCTGTACCTGACCATCCAACACCGATCATAACTCTTTTTAAGAGTTATTGCTTCTCATTCCTGGATCCTTACATGTACGATCACATTTGGCTGAAGTGAAATGCAAAGTTCCCTTTCATGCAGAATATCAAGTGTTCCTGATGAGTGGCCCATCCTGCCCTATTTCACAGTCTATGAATTTCATCCCAATTTTCAGGAGCAAGAGTTCACATTTCTTCCAAACCACTAATAACTGGCACAAGAACAAGAAGCACACCCATAACAATATTCAGGAAAAATTCAAGGCTTGATAACAATTGATGTTCTCAATAACATCCTGAGACCTACAACTGGTAAGTGTTTATCAATCAGTAATTCTCATGGAGTGGAAGGACAAGTAATCACCAGATGAAGAAACTACTAAAGCTAGTGAAATCCTGTATCAACAATTTTAGTATTTTTTATGTCTTTAGTATTAGGCTGGTGCTGGTTGTTTAGGCCATCTTAGTCACTCCTGTGTGTAGTGGCACAGCAATGCAAATCCTCTGTATTTAGAGTTTAGAAATCTAAACTCTGATTTCTAACAAACTTTGCAACACACAATGCAGAGAACTTCTCTGTCAGCTCTTTTCATACCTTTTAGTGTCAAATTATTCAGACCAGCTAGAAAAAAACAGCAACTGCTGATGCTAGATGCTAACATCCTCCTACATTGCTACCCCTGGTAATCAGGGGCCAGGATGTTCTGTACAGGGCCATGAGGATATTTCTTGGATATATTAGAGGAAGGTTCATTTCAGTTCAAGTACAGCATCCCAGGAATACAACTGTACTGCTTACACTGCACTTCACTGAGTTGATAACTTTCCTTGAAAAAAGAAGTGGATCAGAACTATTTAAACTACAGCCCTTCCACACCTGGGCACTCAGCACAACCTGGCTTCAGCAGGAGCCAGACTGCCTCCCAGCAGGGCTTGTTAACTTAGGCTCTCCAGCAGACAGATTCAACAACTTGAATTCAATAGCTTTTGAACCACACAGCTGACTCTTAAAACATAGAGTAGCTGTGCTGTGTTGTGCTTGAACTAATACACTGTGTTAGACCTGAGCTAGCCTATGAGGCACTTGAGATGGGGGCAAGCCAGAGAACAGGTTAGTCAAAACTGATCTTACTCATACCCGACTTCAGATAAACACTATCAGGTAAAAGAAAGATTCTATTATACTAACAAACTCTATTCCACATAGTAAACCAGCCAGTTCATGTGTCTTGAGAGCTTCACTGTCCTCTTGTTGAGAAATGACTTCTTGCGTCCTATAATTTTTTTCATGCTTCCTAGCTTTGCACTTAAAGGGCAGAATTAACAGCTGTGAACTTATTTGGACTAGGGTTGATAAACTGAACACATTTTCCTTGTATGGAGGTTTGCATTTCCACCTTAACCCAGATTACTTCTTTTCAAGAATATGACCTTTTTCAGCTGTGGGTTTTGAGTATCAAGCTGCGCGTTCCTATGCAGTTCAGTTCTCTCCAAATGACTTGCTCACAGTCATGTTTCACTCTGTAGAAATCCAGCCATTTGCAACCATATCTAATTTGGACTATGTTCCACTTCACATAAATAAATCTACCAGCAAGTCCTTCCTCTGTCAGTTGCATTATTATACTGAACAGACAACAAGCTTTCTAAAACCCACAGAAAACAGATTGTCCATTTCAATATGGATTTTCTTTTGCATATGGAAATGAAGGAAGAGTATAAACTCAAAACTGAGTGAAAGTGTTTCTCTCAACCTAGTAATTTTCAAAAAGCTGTGATAGGCAAATGGAAAGCTAAATGGTGCAGGCAAAAAGCAAAATATAGGTGGTCCAATAAAAGCTCAAATCATGCATTGGCTTGTAGCATCTGGCTGTAGTCAAGTACTTCCCAGGGCAGTTTCCTCAGCAAACAGATTAACAGTGCCGATTTCAGCCCAGAGAAATGGTAATAGCATCCTCTGCTCTCCAAACTGAGATGCAGGTAATTTTTCTTTTCCCAAGCAGACCCTCAAATCTGCAGATTTTGCCTCCTCACCCTATGGACTCTGCAAACTCTATTCAATTCGAGGCTTCTTTTCCAGCTCCATGTTTATATGGCTTCAAGAAGAAATGGGGTTTGTCTTGAAAAGGTAAGATTTAAAACAAGCATGTGTTTATTTGTGATAAGTTTCCACACATTGTGGTAGTTGTATCTCCTGGAGGTGCTATTTGTCTAAGAACGCTTGCTAATGAACTCACCATGGCTGAGTGATTCCCGAAATATCTGTCCTCATGTAAAGCAAGACCATTACACTGTAGAGGGGAACTGAGGTAAGGAGACTTCAGGTTTGCCAGTCACCACCTCTTCTAAAGAAAGGTCTCCTGAAATCCATTCATGACAAGAAAGCACTTTCTTCCATATCTTGGCATGCATCAGGTTCCATTTCAAAATCTTTAAAATACTTTAAAGGTTTGGTTTTTTTTTTTTTTGCACCATCCCTTTTCAAGCCAACAGGACAACACTTGTCATAAAAAAATACCCCAAAACAAAACATTCTCCTCCTCCCCTCAGCCCCACCCTATTATTACTCAACCCAGAAGGAAATGAAGTCAAATATCTCCATTTGTGAGAGACCTTACTGCAAGGGAAAGACTGAACCCAAGACCAACTATATTTGGAACACAACACAAAACCCACCTTTTCGCAAAAGCCTTCCCCCAATGATGAGCCGACATCCTTTCATAGCCAGATAATGATTAGCATGAAGAGAAAGAAAAAAGAAAAGGAAAAAAAGTAAAAAGCAAATGAAGTATGAGGGTGTCGACAACTGAAATCTTTTTGGTAGATGTTAGTTTTATCCAGTGTCTATATGGTTTCAGATATCTTAACATTCAGAGCATTAGAAACACACAGGGTGGGGGATGACTAGTATCAAAGTTCTTGTACTGCTTAAGGTGCCAAAAGTTGAGGAAAAATCCGAATGAGACAGAATCTGATATCCATTCGAAGAGCTGAAAAACAGTAAGAAATTAGAATGTCCAAGACCTGCAAAAACTCATGTTTAATTACAGTAAATAGGAAACTCTTTCTGAAAAGGGAGGGACAAATAGCATCAACTTTTAAAAAGTATTTATTTAATACAACAGTGAGAACTAACTTATCATCAGTCAAAATTAACTAATAAAATTTAATCTTACTAAAGTCTCTAGGAACGTTTATTACCTTAACTGTTACCTCACCTCTGTATGAAATACTACAAAGTGATATTATAGAATTTCTTGGAAAGCTGTCAGACCAGTAACAATCATGACAGCCTCATTTCGTTCAGCTTTTTTACTTGTAATAAGAAAAAACTGTACTTAAAGCCTATACCTTATAATGTTAATAATGTAAGCATTCCAGGACATAATGAACATTTGAGACACTAAATTGCTTCATTACCTTAGCCTGGGCACACAATATATAAATACATGGTAATATCTGGCTGTGTACTCCCCACTGGCACTCTTATTTATAGAAAAACTTACCAGGAAACATACCATCATTTGTTTTGGTTTTTTTTAAACTCTAAAATATTTTAAATCAAACATGCAAAGACAAAATTTCACTGCAGCCCTTCCTAATAATGCGTTGTATTTTATTTCCAATTTTCATTAATGTCTTTAAGAACACACAGACTGCTGAGTACTACTCAGTGTAAGAGAAAAAAGGTAGCCCTAAGGATATGCACAGAGGTAACATCTTACTGAGCACAGATATCCCTGAAAAAGCAGAGTGGGGCATCCTGCAACTGCTGATGAAGGAATTCTGCTGGAAAGTCAAAACAGAGACTTACATTTCTGGCAACAACCAAAAGGTGTCACAGCAAACATTCAACCACAATTGTGGTTGAATACTGCTCTGGATTCCCTAAATCACCATCTATTATAAAACACTATATTATTTTTCTAGATTATAAAACAGAAACACATCAGGTGAAGATGTCCTGTGCTTGTCCTGATTTTACTTCCCTCCTGCCGGTGACCAGGGCACAAATCAGGATATGGAGTGAGGTGGATTTTGTCAGACCCAGTATGCATATGTTGATGTTTACATAACCAATTATTTAGTTCCAGCACATATAATTAAAAGGCAGCTTTTAGACTAGCTTGCTACATAATCAGTCTTAAGGGTAAACAGTCACGGCTTCCAAGTCACAGTTTTAAATGGTCTCCTACAAAGAAAAATGCTATCCACCTAAAGTGGCACTGAAGTTATCAACCCATGAGGGCAGATTTAGTCACTGAAGTGGGCTACAGCCCGTCCGTTATGGATGTTGTGATCAAATGGAACAACTGAAAGGGTCAGAGTTCCTCTAGGGAGACAAGCAGACCTTCTAGAAATATAATGCAAATGTTAAGGGAGAGAAAACACTAATTTGGATGCTTCTATTGTCCAAAGGGGAAGATTTCACTGCACAGTTCTCAGCCTATCATAGTGCTCATTCATGTAACTGGTATGACATTCATGAAAACGACTGGCCAGTTTAATTAGGTCAGATCTGTCAAACAACGACTTTAAAGGGGGAACCTGAAGAGTAAATAGCCTTAAGCACATGGAAGCTATACCTCTGACACACATTCCTAATTCTTCCACACCTCAGTGAGGAAGGCAAAATAAAAGAAAAAAAAATGGAGTAACACTCAGGACATGGCAGCTCCAGCTCCAATCAAGCACAGCAATGTAACTCCCTACACTGGGCAGCCTGATGGAGGTAGACAGTAGGGATATAGGACACTTTCACCTGGCAGAGGGAACACTGCTACCCAAAGAAAAACTTGCACACTAATAATTCTGGCTCCTGACCAGCAGTGGGAATTGCAGGGGGAATTGCTAGTGACAAGTGCAGCACTGCCCTGAAGACCAGAGTGAGGAAGTGCTGACAGCAAAGCACTAACAGTTCTCAGCAAAGGAAGGATGCTCCCCTTCGCAGACATACAGGGCCTGGCTCAAGAGTCCTTCCATGTAAAACCACTACAGCCTCTGCGATGTGTTTGGCATTGTTTGGTTCATAGTCTATATAGCATATGAAAGAGAGTGAATCTGTAATTCTGTGATTAGCACTGAACAACACAACAGTGAAGAAATCCTGCTTATATAATCAAAAAGATAAGTCTGGTGCCGGTTAGAAAAGCTCTTTAAAAGCTCTTTTGTTGCTTCACATTATCAAGATTTGACATTCATCATATCTTTCCAGCCAAAGTTCCTTTACTGCTGATTAAAATGGATATTTATTGACATCAGCCTGGGGAATAATAGCTAAAGAGCCAACCATATTCTATTCTTCATCAACAATACTGCCAACTAAGTTGTTTCCAGAATCATCACTGTCAGTAATTACATGCTAAACAAAAAAGAAAAAAACCCAACCACCTCACAGTTGGTTTTCAAAAACCACATTTGAGCTTGCAGATAGAAAACTTTGCTTAGGCTTTAACCCTGCAGGAACAAATTTCATTTGAAAGTCAATTTCCGCTTATACGTATACTCATACATACAGAGCTCAGCAACTTGCTGATTTATAGGCCAAGAATTCCTCTTAACCCAAGGGGTTCATCCAGGAGACCGACTGGAGTATTATCACACATGTAGTCAGTAATTTTCAGGTTTATATTTTAAGAGCCTTAAGCACCTATTTACCACATGTTCTAAAGAATTTTAGTGGCAGATGACCTCCATGCTAAGCAGAGCCAACCTTGATATGCCATGAGCCTAAAAAAAAAGTGACCTCCATTTTTGATTGGGCTGACAACCCATGAGGCAGCATTACTTGACTGAGGAGGAAGTTGCAGACACATGCTACTTATATATCATATGAAATGGAGATCTGGAGAGACAAATGCCTCCACTCTTTGAATTCCTTTGACTTGAGTCACCTGAGACATGTTGTCAACAGGAACTGTCCGCTTACATCAACATGAATATGTCTTTGGGCTAGAACTAAAATGGAGAATTGAGCAGGTAAGGATACCAGGTGAGTGGGTAACAAAGACAAGGAAGAAGTGTCTATGAAGCTCAGTGTAGTAAATACTGTATTTCCTCTCATTCATTTTCTTTCAGTAAGTTCTGTAGTTGTGTTCTGTTTTTCAGACTGCTACTTCTAAAGCCACAATTTAAGTCACATTCAGTGGTGCTAATGAATTAGGTCTAACTTTGTAACACTTTCTGGAGTAAGGTCCTGCAACCTAGTTTTAAAGAGTTATTGAAAAATGTAAAAAAGGAGAAAAAAAATTGTTTCTAGGAATAGATATCACAATTGCAGTTGTAATTATGTATCTGAATTATTGAAATAATGTATAAAAGGTGTGGGGGGAAGTTTGTTTACAGGAACAAAACATCACAATATGCACTGGTGTAACTATGTATCTCTGTCTGTAGCTGTGGCACAACTCAAGTTACCTTAGCCCTAGGGTGCTGGCTTAGTTCAAACCACACCAAAACCACTAGGAAGGCATTTCTAACCATCCGCACCTGAACTGGACATTCTGTTTGCAGCGACACAGAATGGGGATAACCCCACTTTTCTTAAGGGTTTATTTCAGTCAGATCAGAGCTGACCAGACTCGTCACACAGCCCCGTGATAATTAGTGCTGGCACAAACCGCGGGTGGGAAGAGGCACCCGAGGCTGATGCCCCCAGCAGCCTCCCATCAGCGTGAGCGGACTGAAACCAACTGATTAAACACCACAGCACAGGCTGTTCAGCGCAGCTAAGAATTAAATGTCTCACTGTAAAAATGTGAAAATACTAGCAGTTGGTGACCTGCAATGTCACGCAGCCTCACCAGGTATTTTCTGAGTACACAGTACCAGGCCTATTGGGCATCAGCATTTTTTTCTGCTCTGTGGAATTCTGGCACTAAAAAATACATCCCAGGTGAATTCCTAAAATATTTCTTATTTCTAGTTATTTTGCCATCTTCACCTGATTTAATTCAAACCAGAACATTGATTACAACTGGTGAAAAATACAGAAGAATGTAGATTGTCCTGTAGAAGAAAATGTGTCAGAACTCTTGGCCACAGGAACACTTCCCTCCTCAATTCCTTCTTTAAAAAAAACCCACAGGATTTCACGCTACGGAAGAAAGCATTCCAATTACAGATCTATTTGTAATAGGAGAAGGCTGATAAATAATATATAGAACAATGCAAGCTTGCATATTGTCTGCAAATGTTCTAATGCATTTCATAGTTAATTGGAAATAAACCAAGACATACTGCACTAACCTTCCCAGTATCTTAAAATTACAGTTTTGTACCTATGTACTAAACCTTTTTAAATTTAAAAAAAAAACGGTGATACTTGTGCTGCACAGAATCCTTTTGTGCAAGTACAGTTGCCATCATGCTGGCATTTTTCAATAGCAAATTTTTTCACATTAGGCACAGTCATGGAGATAAGAGTATATTTTAGTCTTGCTTTTCCTCAAATTACTTAAATTTTTAATTCAGATTGGCCTACAGAACCAACACATTCAAAACAGCTACCCTTTTTCCCCTCCCAAAAAACAGAGCTGTGCAATGAACACAGAGGTTTTAATTAAACTCTTTAATCCAAGAGTTTTCTTTTCTATTTCATGCTGTTAAAAAAAGTAATCTTCCAACCTCCATACCACCTGTATTTCCTTGTTTCTATCTATAGTTTGCTATCATCTTCCCACTCTTTGAATATTTTTTTAATGAATAGTTGTCCTACTCCTCACAATCTTGCTCCTTCTGGTCCTATTTCTTTGTCACTGGTAGTCCTCCATTCTGCCATATGCACACTCCTCTATGACTCCTCCAGTCTTTTGTTTTCCACCTTCTATCTTCCTTTCCCACTGTGTTTCCACACTCTTTTCTCCTCCATCTTCTCTCCCTTCCTTCTCATCACTAGTAAAACAGGTTTACTCATTCTTCTGTAATCTGAAGTCCTTCTTCTGTGTCTATTCTGTCTCTCAGATTTGCATGAAGGAGGTCTCTGGTGTCTCTGTTACCTCCTCTCTCACATGTAGGACATATTTCTGAAAAAGACAGAAAAGATCTGATCCTCTCCTGCATTTCTGTCCCCTAAGCAGCCGGCAGCCAATGCTGCACAAGACATGGCCAGAGAGGAACTGCTCTGTCTGTGGTGAGGAGCCAGCTCATCGCAGGCCAACAGCCAGCTTCCAACTGTCCAAGTGTGAAGTTCCTATGATCAGAGATCATCTGGGATGCCTTTCCTCTCAAAACCAGGTGACTTGGAGCCAAATTCTTTAATCTCAAAGGCACTAAAGGCTTGGTAGCTCTGAGTAGCTTTTGGGGGAAGTCACTGTGACAGTATTTCCACTTCAGCATGTCTTGATAAGAAGCCTTAGGAAAAAAAAAAATCAGGTACTGGCAATTACACCTTTATTCAACAGGACCTGCCAACCGCCGAACGTGGTTAACTGCAAGCACAGACAATGATAATTTACGCTCACTGTCATTCTGGAGGCTAACTTCATTTTCAAAACTGCAAGTATAGGCATGGATAAGCTATGATCAGCACGCTTCAACCAGATTCAAAACCAGCCAAGCCTTTGTCAGCAGTGGTAACCTTCCAAGCAGAGAGAAGGCATTAATGGGGTCCACAACGATGGCCCAAAGGCTAGCCAAATACCTTGGCACCTCCTAAGCCTCTTCAAAGAGCCCTCTGAGTATTGACTGAATAGACTTCTCTCATGTGAAAGAGAATGAATCAAGGGTTCCATTTACCTGCAAACACAACACACCCAGGTTTGGGGTAGAAGAACAGCTAGCTGACATATAAAAATTATTGCATTTGGTATTAAAAAAGAGACCTGGTGTTTACAGCTATAGGGTTAATTCAGACAAACTAGATGTCAGATTTAAATTTAGTTTTTAAGCAAGGCTGAGCAGAATACAGTTTGGTAAATTTCTAGATAGCTGATGGCCAAAACATCAGAGAGATTCTTGAGGAATATGGTATTGTACCAAGGGGCTTGGCTCACTGGATCTGGCAAGTACTTGGATTAATCACTCCCTGTCAATATCATTATCTACAGGTATTTCTGTGGACACCGGCACAGAATACAGCAATTGAAAAATACGCCTTATTCTAAACCTAAGGCAATTCATCTCCAAGCAAGACAATCCATGTATGTCAAATTATGAAGATAACTAAAAAGAAGTGTTAGACCAATATTTTGAAGTGAGAACAAGGTGCCTTAAGTGGAAGACATGTAAAAATCTAACTTCAAGTGCTAGAACACACAGCCTGTGAATAATTATGTTTCCTCGAGCACATATTAAGTCTTTCCCCTGCTAAGTTATCCACAGCAGAGTTTGAATTAATTGGGGAATCTGATCTGAACACTTTCTAAAATTATTTACTATGTGGCCTCCATACATGCACATGGAGCTTGAAAACCCCAGTCAAGTTTGTTATAGACTAAAACAATTATCCAAATAAACCCTGCATAGTATTTTGTAGAGTATGTTTCAACTTCAACTCTCCCCATGGCATAGGAAGGGCCGTATAATATTTTAATTATTTTGTTCCACAAGACAGGAAGCTCATTGAGATTTTACAACCAAATATGCTTAGTTGGCTTTTTGCTCAATACAGCCCTTAGCCTGCAGGTTGCATGTAGTGCTAAAACAAATAAAGATCACAGAAGTTAGAAGTGCCTATTATGTCAATAAAATCTAAATCCCTAGTAATGCAGTAATTGTTCCATGCAGCATGTTTTCTAACGCTTTGTCTGGTCTTGTTTTAAACAATGGGGCTACCATCACTTTTCTCGGACTATTTATGGTGTGGAACAATCCAACAGCTTTTCCTGATCTTTAACCAAAGTTTCCACCTTTTATGCCAGTCCAAAACACAAGAAGCCCTTGCAAAGAAAAAAAAAAAAAGCCTCCTCCGTCAAGCTTACCATCTATCTTGTAAAGAATATCAGATACCCTTTACAAAAAGCTGAATACAAAGTTCACCGATCAACTCATTTTAGATTACAGTGAGTGACAACTCCATTCTGTTTATCATTTGGGGACATGTCAGAGCCTATGCAGAAAAATGGTTAGACAGGATACACCACAAACAAGTAAGTTTTAACTTAGCAGAAATGCAGTTTCTATCTGCAGAAAGGGAGTCTCCCACCGAGCTTCGTTTGTTGCTATATGCTCATGTGGTAAGACTACTGTTTTTTTTCTTTCTTCCTTTAACATACGACCTTTGTGACTGTCTGACTTAATCTTGTAAATAAAGTGACAATTCCTAAAACCTTGGCTTTGTTAAGGTTAAAAAAAAAATATCAAGAGAGGGGGTATGGTGCGAAGGGAACAGGCTCCGTTGCACGAAGGGTAATTCCAATAAAGAAAACCTTTTAATGTCATCTGAACAGGTGACTAGCCTAACAGCGTCATTACCATCGAGAACCCTGCAAATTAAGCAGGGAAGAGGCCTATTATCTAGGTCACCTAGCCCACCTCTAGCCAAGCTGAATTATTCCCATCTGCTTACCAGAGGTTTATTCGGGTGCTTTAACAGTAAGTTCGCATATCAGGAGAAAGCAGCAGCCCCCCAGAGCTCCCCTCCCCACCGCGGATCCCCGTTACCGAATAACCAACCCGATCCTCGAACCCTGCGACACTCTAATATATTAGACAGGGAATTAAAGAGGGGACACGGGGTTTGGAGGGGAGGGATGCCCGCAAACGCCGCGAAGCAGGCGAACCGTGCTGTGGAGGGGTTAAAAAAATAATAAATTCATAATAAATCGGCAATTTGGGCAGCGTATAGGCGGCGGGCGGTTGCTGACAGCGCCCCGCGGGGCGATGCCCCCGCGGCGGGGCC
>VZRN01003885.1:1746159-1879667 GCA_013397935.1 Dasyornis broadbenti | reverse complement strand
GGGAGGGAGCCGAGGGAAGGGATGGAGCGGAGGGAAGGGAGGTGGCGAGGGAGCGGCTCCGGGGGGGAGGGGGTGAGCGCAGGGCGGGCGGGAGGAGGCGGCAGCGGGGCGCCGCGCAGCCCGGCTTCTCTCCGCGGCCGGCGGAGCACGGCTAGCGCAGGCCCGCCGCCCGGGGGGCTACCCTCTCCTTCCCCCGCCGCGGCCCCGCTTCACCGCGCCGCCGCTCGCATCGCGGCCCGCCCCCGGCTCCGAGAAGGACGGCGCCCCACGGGCTGCGGACGCTCGGTGGGTGCTCGACCGCCGCTCCCTCCCTGCCTGCCCCCCGCCCGCCCCGCCGCCGCCGCTCCCGGACGAGCCAAGATGGCCGCGCTGCTCCTCCGCGCCAGCCCAGCGCCGACATGAACCGGAAGGTCCCGCCCCCCGCCCGGCGTGTGCGGGGGCCGCGGGGCCGGGACCGGTCTTGCCCTCCGTGTCGGCCCCGCGTCCTCCGGGGATCGGCCCCTGCCCTCCGTGTCGGCCCCGCGTCCCCAGGGGATCGGCCCCTGCCCTCACGAGGGACCGGCCCTTGCCCTCCGTGTCGGCGCCGCGTCTTCCGGCGATCGAAGCAGCCCCGCGGCGGCACAGCTTGGAGTGGGGTTCGCCTTCGTGAGACCCCACCCGAAGCACTGCGTACAGTTCTGGTGTCCCCAGTATAGGGAGGACATGGAGCTGCTGGAGCAAGTCCAGAGGGGATAATGAAGTTGATAAGAGGAGTGGAGCACCTCCCCTACAAAGACAGATCGAGAAAGTTGGGGCTGTTCAGCCTGGAGAAGAGGAGGTTGTGTGGGGAACTCAGCAACCTTCCAGTATCTGAGAGGGGCTGCAGGGAAGCTGGAGAGGGGCTCTCCATCAGGAACTGTAGTGATAGGACAAAGAGTAATTGGTACAAATTGAAAGAGAGGAAAATTAGATTAGATATTAGCAAGAAATTTTTTACTGTGAGGGTGGTGAGGCACGGGAACAGGTTATCCAGAGAAGCTGTGGATGCCCCATCCTTGGAAATGTTGAAGCCCAGGTTGGATGGGACTTTGAGCAACCTGGTCTAGTGGGAGGTGCCCGTGGCAGGGGATTGGAACTGGGTGATCTTTACGGTCCATTCCAACCCCTTAACATTCTGTGATTCTATAAACAGGCCCTCAGGGAGTTGCAGGCCCCCCAGCATGAGAGATGCGATGTGAGGTGGGGTGGGGAGCTCAGGTGTCAGGGAGCACCGTGGGGCAGAGGGGATGGAGCTCCAAAGAGTGGCTGGAGAAATGGCAAATCTCCCTGCAGAGCTAGCCCTCAGCTGGGAAGGGGACAGACCCCACTCCCTGTTCACAGCCAGGGGAAGGGACACTGGCATGGGTAGTCCAGGAATGGGTCATCCATGTTCAGGATTTGGTCCTTGGGCCATCTGCCAAAGCACGTCCTCCCTTTTCTTGGGCTTTCCCAGCCCAGAGGGTGATGTGTGGTATAGAAGGGAGCTCACACTTGGCGGGGGTCTAAGGCTGGTGTTGGCAGATCTCACCTGGTGCCATCAGATGCCCATACAGTGTTACAACACTGTGTTTTCATACCAGCTTGATGCTTGGCTCGTTTGTTGAAGTAGGGTGGAAGCCTGGGCTATCAAAACATTCTTTGTATATCCAGTAGTTACTCTGCACAATCCTTTTAAAGTCTATAAAGATCTTGGTACAGTCATGAGTAGATCTAATTATGAATGAAAAACAGGAAAGAGAAGTAACTTCTGTATATTCAGTATGTAGGTGGTTTAAAACCAAACCTATTATTTTTTGGTGGGTTTTTTACGGAGAAAATATGAACCGCTGTAGGAAAAAAAAAAAAATGCTAGATCTGGTGGGATTTGTAGAAACTTGGCATATCTGCGGATCTGGCAGCCTAGCAGTAACATTTTGTCTTTCTAAAGTGTAGTTTCTCTGACAAACTTTATGGCTTTCATAAATACTTGCCAGCTTAGCCCTGAAATCCATCCTATGATGTAGGTGATATTTCCCGTGCTTTTAGAGACAAAAGCAAGGAAAAATGGCATTTGAACACCACCCAATAAAGTTGCATGTCTGTTACTTCATTATCAGGACTGCAAAGTGCTCCACAACACCTGACCTGCAGATCTTCCTTCCTAACTCTCATTAAGCTGTTGTCTTACTCTGTGTTAATGACAGGAATTTTGGATTTCAGGACTCACCTCTTGTGCAAATGTTTGTATTTCTATGTGTACATGCACATCCATGTGTGTATTTGCTCAGACAATACATACTCGTAGTGCAGCTACTCTCCCTGGGAAGCCAGCAGGACCCTTTGCACAGAGCAGAGAGTGGGATTTGTCTGTATCTGACTTGTCAAGGTCAGTCACAAAGTCTAAAGCAAAGCCAGGAAAAGTATCCAGATCTCCTGGCTCTGCTTTTGCCACAGGGCTGCTGCTTCATCTTTTTTTCTTTTTGGTTGCCAGTAGAATATATTCTTTACAATGTGTTTGTAAAAAATTGCAGTTGAGTTATGACAGAGTCAGAAAAAGGGGGAAAAAATGGGCAGAGGTTTCCCTAGGTTGTTACCTAGCCTAGCATTCTCACCCTACACTTGTGGGCACTCCAGCCAGCATGGGAAGGCTGAGCTGCCTGCGTTGGAGCGATTGGCAGCAGGTAAGCAGCACACATAATGCTGTTTGCACCTAGGAGTGTGCCTGTCCTGATCTGTGGAAGTTCTGTGCACAGGCATGAAGAGGCATTAAACTTAGCATTGTATTTTACATACTTGCCTATCTGCTCCATGGAAGCAGTAGTCACTCTGACAAAATCTGAACTGTACAATGGTGGATAGTCAGATGAAATTCCTGGGCCTGTTGATACAGTAGGAGTTCCACTATTACCCTTGATAAAGTCCACATTTAATACTTGCAGTGCAAATTTAAAGGGGCTGGGGAAAGGACACGGGGAGGAGGGGAGTTGTGGGGAATGACTGTATCTTTCAGTCATGTTTTTGATTGGCAAAGTGATTTTGAAGTAAGAACCTTTGAAGAAGTGCTTGAGACCACAAAAATAACAGTAGCTGATTTTGCTATTTTATTGCCGTTAAATGACTACATTGATTAGAGCTAGTTTTACTGTGTAATAAAACTTGCACAGGGCATGACAAACTGCGTAGCAGGTGCTTTCTTCTATATTTTGGTGTTGCTATATTCTGCTTCTCCCATTTAAACAGATGAGTTAATTTCAAAGTGTGTTCATGTTTTTCTTAGAAACTGGGCCACAGAAAAAGCTGATTGCATGGGTTTCCTCTTTCTTTGTTGTCCATAAATATTCTATGTATTATCAAGTACTTCTTAAGCCATATTTACAAATCAGAAGGTGATTCTTTTTTTCCTGTGTAAAGGTTCTGAAAACTCAGAAGCAGCCTGATAATCATATCATGCTTTCTGGTTCTTGTGCTATCACTAGTGATAGTGACAGTGATTTCATAAGGGGGACTTAGGTGATAATGTTTATATGTTACCAGAATAGGCTGCAATTTGCGCTTTAAGCTGTACTGGCTACGGTGCTAGCAGTTATAAAAACGTGTTTTTGCCAGTAGAGCTGGAGAATATGACTCAAAAACATACAGGAAGCAGATTCTGCTAGTTAAGGTGTCTTTTTTATGTCACTCTTTGGGCTGTCACCACACAGAGAAAACAATATGATACAGAACAGCGTCACTGTGGTCAAGAATTTAGAATTTTTTTCTTCTGGACATTGAAAGCGACACTAAGAACCTCAGAGTAGACTCTTAACAGCATTTGTAATTAGAGCAAAAAATGCTGGCCTTGATTACAATTGCTGGGCAAAATATAAGGATTAAGTTTAATGTATTCATATGCACAGGTTTTGAATCTTAATTCTGGAAGAAGGATTACAAATGCAGAACTGACTGAGGAATTTGTATTCCACTCACCTCTCTTTAAAGGCTGGGGACTGAAAGACATCAGTTTGTAGAGGCAAGTAGAGAATCAGCTAATGTAATTGTTATAGGTACTTGGTTGTGTTCTGCCGCTATGACAGTACTTACCAGCTGGGAATCTGCCCAGATATTAAATCATTTCAGTTTATGCAAAAATTCCAGTTTAGACTGATAGTTGTTAGCCCTGATGAAACTTTTTGGCTTTTTTTCCTTAAGCCTTTGAAAAACACATTTTAAAATATGTTACATCCACTGGAATGTAGCTAATATTATTTGTCCTTACTCCAATGCCTTTTCTTTTCTTGTAGAAATTCTAAGGTAATACCATGTAGTGAAAGATTTCCAGGACTGTTTTATCATTAGTGTTGTCTTTAGAACTGAAGTTGTTCCTTGTGTTTGAAATCACTATTTGTATTTGGATTTAAAATCTTAACTTTCAAACCATACATAATCTAAACAGTGTTTTATGGTAGGAAGACGTGTGTGATTTTTAAAATGTCAATGACAAACCTAGCGATAGAAAAGGACTGATTACTGTCTGCAACCTGAATCAATAGTCCATGCGCAGTTATAATGAGGCCCAAGTGCAACCTGCTGCAAGGCCAGAGCAAGATGTAGTGTTGACAGCAGAGAAAACATTGGAAAGGGAAAAGATCTTCCTCTTCGGCTTCATGTCCAGCAGAGACTGAGATCTGAAAGATGGGAGAAGATTTTGCATGTGTTAACTTCTCCCTTTGGTCCATGCAAGTGCCTGGGAACAGCAGAGTGGCTGTGGCACTGCAACTGCTCTGCATTCCTCTGGTGAGGAGACATTTAGGCGCTGGGCAGCAACTGTGGGCAAACAGGAGCAAACAGTAGTGGTTCCTGAACTGCACGCCTCATTTAATTCCCTTCCTGTAGGGCCAGGCATGCTGTGCTTTGCCTGCAGATCCATATGATGTGGTGCATGACACTGAACCTTCATGATGGGATCGCGATCAAACGCCTGAACTGCACTAATTCCACCACCATTTGACGCAAATGCCTATATGGATCATAGCTCCAGGACAGAATCACAGTGCTGCGGAGAGTCGGGTGAGAGTACTGCTCTCATGGGCTGGCAAGAGGTCACTGTTTAGAGAAGCAGAGGATTGAAAATACCTCCTTTGCTTTCCATATAATATAATTTAGACCCTGATGCCATATGGGTTACAAAGGCAATGCAAAGGACAAGTAGCCAGTTGGTGGTGATGCTAGCTCTGAATTTGACTCTGTATGTTTGAAGCTAAGATAGATGTTTTATAGCAAGTGTTTTCTATTCCTACCAGCACATGACCCCACCAAAGCAACATCCGAGATGTTTTGCCGTCTAAGTCAGGCATATTACTGTGCCGCCTATGCCATTTCCTCTGTGGTTGATACTGAATCAAAGACTCCATTCACAATGATGGGAAAAGAATAGATGACTCCTGAACGTGTCATGTTTTCAAGTGCCAATTAATACTTGGTATGTCCAAGCATTAGTGGGAAGTAATTGTTTTGTAGCAGTAAGATAAATTCTAGGGCTTTTGGGTACAGGTTATGCTAAAAATTGGTATAGCCAACGCTTGTTAAATTCGCCTTGTTAATACAAGCATGTGTGCCGAAGTCCAGACATGGACTGGGCCTCAGTAGTTTCTGAAGGCACTTTAGGTGAAAACACAGCTTGTTACTCATACAGTCTCCAAAGTTTTAGCAGAACCAAGCCCTGAAGTCCCTCTGTATATTTCCCTGAAGTAACTTGTGTTTTATTTGAATTTTATATTTTATTAAAATATTACCGGAGGCAAGGAATCAGTGAGCAATTTAGGAAGACTGTCCATGTGATTGTTCCTCCTCACTTTTAGAAACCTTTGCTTCTGCTCTAGATAGACCTGCTAATGATGTCTTCTAGCTATGGGAACTTTCCTGCTTTTGTCTCATGGATGATGAGACTTTTACTCCAAACCAAGACCCAGCTCAGCCCACATCCATCTCTTTAAGAGACTGAAGACATTGAAATCTTGGGGTGTGTCATCAAAAGGCATGCAATTCTAATTTGTAAGCACTAGTATGCATGTTTCCTCTGATTCATTTCTACCTTATCCATTGGTTCGTGCTGTGAATACCAGATGTGAACAGAGTTTTTCAACTGTATTAACACAAAACCCAAATACAATGCCACAGCCAAAGAACCCGTTCAGCTCTCTCAGATACTATAGCTCTGCCCTCTGGAAACTCATGTTCAGCTGTATCTCATGTGCCCTTTTAAGTATCTCTGACCCTTTCCCTCTATATAGTATCTCCTCTATTGTAACTACCCTTTATTATTATTCCTACAGATGTGATTTTTACGTTTGGTCGTACTCAAATGTGTATTGCTCATCTGAATGCAATTTTGCAAACTGGTTTACTTGTACTGGTGACACATCCTTTAATTTCTTCCTTTTTTCTTTGTCTTGGTGTCCTCTACAAACCTTATCAGTAATCCTTTTGTTTCTTTACAGCTCTTGATAAAGTATCAGTTGGTGAAGATAAAGAACGAATTGTGTAAAGTTATAGGACCATATTGCATTTTTCTGGTGTTGAAAAATTGTTGATGAATAATGGCCACCTTGAAAATTCATACAATGCGCAGACCATCCAGGGTAGGACGAAAAAATAGACAACTCTGAGAAAACACAGCTGATTAGTGGGGTCTGACAGCCAGCAAAGGGAAGGGGTGCAAGGACTGAGGGCTGGATAAATGGTTGAGGTGGGACACTGAGCCAAAGATCCCAGGGTGGCACCCAGGGAGCAGTGCCTGCTGCTCACAATGCCCCAAACACCCTTCCAGGAACCCCACAGTGGTGTCTCAGGGATAATTAGTTAGACAACCGATTTATATGTGTCACTTTGACTTTAGATTGTTCCGGTTCCTTAATCACCACATCCTGCTGCAACAAGTTGAAAGCCTTAAAGAAGTCCAAGTGTTTTACATCAGTTGTGTTACATTTATCACTCAACCTTACAATGTCCTTGGTGAAAGATAACAATTCAGTTTGAAAGGGTCTCTTCCCATAAACTCCTGTTGATTGGCATTAATGATATTTTCCTCCCTTAATTCTTTGTTAATCTAGATCCATATGAGTCATTCCATTATACTGCTGGGACTTGTGTCAGGAGACAGGCCTATAATTACTTAGATCCTTCTCTCTACCTTTTCCAAAACCTTTTCCAACATCTGCTTTCCTTTGGAGCTTTCCCACTGCCCAAAAAGTGACTGGATATCACAGGCAGCTGTAGTGCTGTGCTTATGTCTTGAAGGCATCCTTGATAATTATCCAGACACAGTGACATTGTATGTGCTACTGAAACAAGGGAAAGTTGAACAATGAATTAACTCTATAATCAGAAACAACCTTTGCAAAAGCAAAGAAGAAATATTTTATTTGCATGTTTATGCTGAGTTTCTGTATCACAACCTAGTGTTATGGCTACAAAGGGTAGAAGGTCAATAGCTTCAAATTGAATTGGGAAAATACCACATTAAAGCTGTTGCTTCAATCCTGATTATAATTCACATCACACAAGAACATAAAAACACTTTTGGAGAGAGAGGGAATGTTTTGTCATCTAAGCACGGGACAGTTTTCAAGATCTACAGAAGAGCAAAATTAATTAATTAGAAGGAATGCTTTAATATTATCAAAATAAAAAGCAGGAATTAAGACTATCATCATTTTAAACACACACAAATAATAAATTTGAGTCTTTTATTCATCTGCATCTGCATCTGTGTTTGTCTGAGCAGGCATCTGAAGTTGTTCTAGAGGCCAGGTTCCCCCTGGCTGCCCCTGCAGCCAGCCTGGCTGGTGCTTCCCGGTGGGAAAAGATGTACTCCCAGCTCAGGCTTTGGAGGAACAGGATGTCTTTGTCCCAAAATAGTCAGGGCACCAGCTCTGCTTCTTCCTGGCCAAGAGTGCCTGTCACAGCTTAGCCTTTTTTCACTGATGACAATAAATGTTTTGGGATTAGGTCTGTGGTCCGTATGAATCACAGAGCTTTGTAGGACTTGCTTCAAGCGCCTGGTGCTATGTAACCATAATAAATGAATAGTCCCTGTTGGCAGTGAAGTCTATGCATGCTGCAGGTATTCTGAGCGGAGAAAATCAAGCCTGTGGTGTACAGCTGAAGGGTTTTCTCCATGTGTTGTGGAGTTTCCCATTGAATAACTTGTATCAATTTTCTTTTCATGTTACTCACCGTCACATGATTCACAGGCAAGCATCTAGCTACAACTGCAGAGCAATAATCACCTTTCATTGCTTTTATTCCCTTTTGCCCTTCTCTCTTTTAGCCTAGTACTTCTCCTATGACTAGCTGGACCAAAATCTCCTGTCACCATTCATAAAAATACCATCAGAGCGGCCACAGCCATGATCTGATCTTAGCAGGGCAGGAGGGGTGCCCTGGGAACCCTCTTGCCTACAGAGTGCTGCTTTCTGGGGGCTCTGCACCCCTCCAGTGCTCTCAGTGAATGCCCACTTTGCCACCTACCTTCTCCCTGGCCCCTTAGCTAGTCTGTCAATGGAGCGATAATTCTTGCTGGCAGGATTTACCCTTGCAAATATAGGATCCCATTGAGCCAATAAATACTTCCTGTCATTGCCTAGGGTTGCCAACAGTAACATTCCCTTCCCCATTTATAGGAGATGCTGAATATGGCATTGGCACTATTAACACCTTTAATGTTTCTCCCATTAACATTTTCTGCCTGTAAAAGGATTTTCATATTTTCTGTCAGTTCTGGTTTTACTTTCTTTGGTGGCTACTGAAGCTTGAACCACCTGAACTTTGAGGTATCAGACCTTTAAATTAATTTTAAAACTTCCGCAATAGTTATAGATTTTTCAGTCTGACTTTGAAAGGCAAGATAATATTGAATAGAAATGTGGGTGTAGAACTCTGAATGCTTTAGGAACCTTTTATATTTACCTTTTTTTTCAGCAGCAACATGGAATCGAATACCCATGAAAAAGAGACACCAATAATTATTAATATAAAACTTTTCTATGATTTGAAAGAGAAAAAGGGGAAAGAAAAGATGGAAGATTGGAAAAAGGGAAGATAACAGAATGGCGAAGAGTTTGCAGATTTTTGGAAGTTCAGTAAATGCTTGCTTCTATTTTTCAACCAGCTTTGTTGAAAGCACTTCTGTGTATCTACGTTAGCAGATGAGATGGTTTTAACCCAGTAAGTAGGGACATGGAAGTACTGCTGCTTCCTGCTGCCTTGCCCCAGGAAGGGAAGTGAAGAATGGCATTGGAGGGGCTGGAGGCGCTGTGGGAGGCTTCCCAGTGGGAGAAGAGGAAGGGAACACACGTGGACATGAATGAAGAGCTGACAGACTGAAAAGGCACATGGATCTGAGGGATGGAGAGAGAGCTAGCAGCTGGAAAAACATACAGGCACTAACCCTGGGAGAGCTCTCCTTTCGAGTAAACCGGCTCCTCTCACAGAGAGGAGCAAACTCAGGGGCCACATTAGGTCCCGTGCTGGGTGTGATCCTGGATTGTTTGAGTTCTTGTTTTCTCATGCTACTGGGCTTCTGTGAATATTGCAGTTGGTCATTGTGGGTCTGAGCCTCTAGGACACGCTTTAAGAGGAGGGAGATACAAGCTATATGAGGGAAATGACCTGCGAAGGTACTTGTCTCCAGGGGACACTGCTGAAGGTCAGAGGCATCACCTGCAGCCACCTGAGACTGAGCCTGGGCTCACCTGAGGCCAAAGTCTGACTGCAGTGAGTTGAGCAAGGATGTTTGGAGGACATTGAAGGGCTCCTTTAATGGGGCTACCCATTAGAGGAAAATATGTTGTTTCCACTGTGCTACATTTGCCATTCACTGCCAAGTCCCATAGGCCTCTCAGTGCCACAGATTTCAGGACCTCTGGACTTCTCTGGGAAGACTGAGCACAGAGTGGGAGAGGACTCAGGAAAGGCACTCTGTCGTCAGGAGAGAGTGGTGTGGGGCAGGCACAACCAATGCACCCTGGCAGTGCTGACAAATGCTGTGTAAGCATCCATACATGCACTTAGATCTATTTACATCCCTCTATGTCTGCATGCACATAGCAGGAAAGCTTCTCCTCGCCTCATAACAGACCCTCCTGGTACCTCTAAGTGTGACACACACTCCCCTTGGGAGTCCATGGAGACTGTAATGTCTAACAGAGTAGGATTTATCACATTCTCTAACACCTAGGGAAAAGACTAATACTATTTTCTAAAGTGCTGCATTGTTTTTGGGTTAATCTATATTGCTTTTAATATTTTATGTATGTGAATATGATGTACTGCAATGAAAACACCCTTATATCTTTTTCTAGTAAGTGTGTCTTTCAAAACTAGAAACGACGTCAAATGATGGAGAGGAGCTCTGGGTCTGGAAGGCACAAGGAAATGCATAAAAGATGAAGGCCTATTTATGTTTCTCACATGCACAAAAAAACCTCCAACCAAAAAAACAACCCACCTACATTAAAGAAACACTATTCAAGCTACAAAGAAAATCAGCCAGCATGTGGCCTCTCTGTGCTTGCACATTAGGATCCAGGCTTTAGTTACAGGACTGCATGCTGCTTTTTCAGAGGCCCCTGCACATGGGACCTGCACTGGGAACAGAGCCGTGCGTGGGAGAGGAATCCCCTTTGCTGGGTTAGCTGGGTTACAGTGGGTACCTCTACCAGGTGCAATATAAATGCAATATTAACACAACAGAATGGGCTGGTTTCCTCTAAGCTCAGCACTTAAACTGCTTTAGGGCTTGCACAGGGCTGCTTTAAGTATGTCTCTGAGAAGGATTGTTGCTCAGGTGTTGTTCTGCTGGTAGGAACCATCCATTATACGTACAGACATGAGCCTGGGTGGGGAGCCTTGAGGAAGCAGTGACATGGGAAACCTGCAGAGGCAGCTTTGCTCTGTTTCTCCTACCCCTGGAGCGGCTGGCTGTGTAATTTCGGCTCTCTGAAGGCGACTTGCACACATGCTTACTTCTGCAGGCGCACTCCTGGATTCCAGCAAAGCACACAAGAGTCCCCAGCAGGCCCATCATGCCTTGGTGATGGGATCAGCACCAGAGTCGGAGTGCAGAAGCCACCAGGGAGAAGTGTGATAAGATCTAACAATGTGTTTGTCCCAGTGGAAGGCTGTCATCCACAAAACATCAACCGATGTGAGATGTAGGACCAGAAGGTTTCAGCTGACAATGATGGAGGAGAAACACAGACAGGAGTATGTTGTTCTTCCCAGACATTGCAGGGGACACATCCTAATGGGGAGCAGGGACTCCTCTTTCCTTCTGTCCCATATCCTCTAAGGTGCACTCCTTCCTTTCCCCCAGCTCCTTATCCCAACTTGCCCATCCTCAGCCATCCCACCCCACCTCAGACTTTCCCCCTTTGTTCCCAGGATGCCCACATGTCTTCTCTTTATCTCTTCATCCCAGAGCTTTCCCAAAAGGTCAGGGACAAAATATATCATGTCCCAGCCTCACTCTTGCCAGACTACCTTGACCAAGATCTCCCGGTGTGGCAGCCAGCTGGCACATCTGAGGTCAGCCCTGGTGGTTAGAGCCTCGCAAAATATGTCTGGAACAGGTTTTACAGAAAGAACCCTGTGCCATGGTGACAGCAGGCAGTGCTGCCAGTCAGCAGAGACATCCTGTGCCTGAGCAGCCTGCGAGGCTGGCAAAGGCAGGGCATGTTCCTGCAGGCTTGATTCCTGGTGGCCGTGTGATTGTAGCCATTAGAACACAACTTGTGGATCATTCTGCCTTATTAATCAGGGAAAATAATTGGCTTACTTCTCATGAGCAGCCTTCAACACCACCAGGGCTGGCCTTCACAGTGAGCCGGTTCTGGGAACCAATTCTGCAGTTAGGAACAGACATTCCTGCTGAAGGCAGTGGCTTCTGCTTTCCATCAGGCAAGGTGCTGGCTCTGAAATTCCTTGCAGTTGCCCTCTTTCCTGAGGAAGCTGAATCCATGCATGGTTTTGTGGGCTTGTAAGCATTTCATAACTTAATAATAGGTCACATTAATTTATCTTTTTGCTCTGCCTTTACTCTCTAGAAAGATGGAAGCTATTTTTTAAAAATAAAGCATTGCATATGCTGTATGTGGGAAGTGGTGATTTCTAGCTATGGACTGAGGGGGCAAAGTTGTATAATTTATAACTGTATCATAAATAATGAGTCTGATGCCTATGCTTCTGTGATTTTATACAAGTCTAAAAGTGGAGTCCTGAAGCCAAGACTCAGCCCTAATATGTTGTCTCCCTGTTGCAGAGCTACAAAACAGTGGAAACCAGATCCTTAGTTGAACAAAAACAGTTTCTTTAACTTTATTTTTCAGTTCAGCTTATGAGCCAGGCTGTAAATCCATTGCATGATTCAAACCCATCACTTTTGTGCCAGAAGATAGACTGGGGTAGGTGTGGAGCCCTGGACAGGAATCAAGGATTGGCAAGATGTCAGGAAAATACCTGCTCATCTGGACTGCCTCAGGGCACTACCTTCACTTGTTCCAGCTGATGAGCTGGCCCTGAAGTCACAAGGCAGCACCCAAACCTGCAGTGTGCTGTTCATTGCCTCTGATTTCTTTGAGAGACATGAGTGAAAGGCAGGATGAGGTCCAAACTTCCTCGGCAGTGTGAGTTCAGAGAAACAGAGGTTGCTGCTGACTTGCCAGTTCTCAGCCTTCCTCGAACATACCCGCATTACAGTAACTCCACTGCCTTGCAGAGCTGAGATGTTTGAGCTGGATTCATGGCACACACATTCAAACACAGATTATGGGCAGGGTGAAAAACCAAACCAAACCAAACCAAAGCCACACAAAATGCCAAGGTACAGCTGCCCAGATGAGTCTTGTCTCCTTCCAGCAACTGCAGACACTGAATAGGAGGGAAGGGGAGGCCTGCCTGAGGTCCCTCTGCTCTGTGCTACTGGGGATGCTGTTCCAGGAGATGGCAAGCCATGGCAGCCTGGACCTGTGTGCAAGGAGCCCAGGGCTGACAGCTCCCCAGTACACAGGCACAGCCCCTCGCCTTCACAGCCCCTCACACTGAGGCAGAGACACGGGTTTTGCCCCCATGGCCTTATCCATCCTGACACCCTTGGGCTTTTCTGTACCCACCCCGCTGCTGGGAATATTGTCCCCACTCCCAATGCTGCTGCCCCTGAGTACTTGCACCCCCCACTGCCTCTTGCTGTGCTCACACATCCACTGCAAGTCTCAGGAGCTCCTCAAAGGCCTGATCCCTGTTTTGTGCCAGAGGGACAGCCAGTATCTCCACTGCTGGCTGCAAAGTCTGTCCTGATATTTTCATGCTTAATCAAGAGAAAACTCAGGCTCCTTCACTGTGGGAGGAAGGGTCCCTGGACCAGGGAAGAAGATATCCCTGTTCCCTCTTTCCTATCAATGAACCATTTCATTACAAGCACTAGTAGACCTTTCACTACGGCACACAATGGGGAAAACTACAGGTTTAGATGCCAACCACAAACTTTCTAGTCTGATGGATTTCACACTTTTCATTTCCCTTACCATCCCTCCAGTTGCAGGACCAGCTCTGTGGCAGGACTCTTTCATGTCCATATGTGAGAGGGATGGGATGGTCCTTCAATGGGTTTGCTTTTCCCTGAGAAGGAAGATCTATGGGGCCATGGCTCCCCATCCCCTCAGCAGCTCCCCATACCTGGGGCTGGCCACTGCATGCTTTCCCAGTGAGGTTACACAACGGCTGTGGGGAACGGCGTGTTAGGACAAGGCGTGTGAGTCACCAAAGGTACCGGAGTCTTACATAACCCCAGCATACATTTTTGGAGTACACTTCATCTGAAAGGGTTGTCAGGAGCCCTGACTAAAGCGACAACCTAGGAGGAGCAGGGCAGAAGAAAGCAAACACTGCTGCTCCTTTTCCTCCCTTCCTTATATATGATCCTTCTGGTAAGACCTTCTCCAGATACAGGAGGCCTTGGTCAGTCAGAGGACCAGGGCAGTCCTTGTGTGTCCCATGGTTCTGACGACATCTTCCCCAGGATGGGCTTCACTGTGATGTTTTGGACCACCAAACCTCAGATGAACCTCAGATCTACACAAACAGAATTAATTTACCTCTAAGCCCTCTGTCTTCTGCTTCTGACTTCACCACCTTCTCCATCAGCTGAGCCTGCATTATCCCATTTTTCAGTCTCTGCCCTTCTCATGAGCCTTTTCTTGGATTTCTGCCATCCCATCTGTACAAGCTCTGGATCTACTGGAGCACAGCAGTAGCAGGGCTGACAAAACACTTCTGAACCCCCTTGTACAGGACCCATGTCAGGATCTCAGAAGGGTCTACCTGGATAGAAGGGCTTCGCTTGGCTCCCAGTCCATCCTGCACACTGGCAAAGAAGGATACAACCCAGCTTCCAGCCTGGGAATGTGGCACACTCAGAGGTGAAGTTTAGGAGACTGTAGGTGGAGATCAGGAGAGTTTCCAAGTGATGGGGTAAATTTCTGATTGCTTTAACTTTGACCTGAATGCATCTTCCAGTTCGTGCATCAAGTCTCATGGTACAGCCAATGTTTTGTGTTTCAGGTTTAGCTAAGATTTCATCAGACAGCTCTTCTGGCTCCAGGATGGATTCTTCAGGCAAATCCGGGACCAGAAGAGTGTGAAGGGTTATGGCATTAGTTTCTTGTATAGGGGAGAAAGTGGCAAATGAAGGAATCTCTCGTTATGGTTTGGATAATTTCTGCATAAACAAACCTTTAAGAAAGTCTTGGCTCCCTCCCAGCATGGAAGGGGAACACCGTCTGCAGCCGCTCTATTATGGGCTCCCTTCATGGCTGAGGTTTTCTGCAGAGCAGCAGAGCACGGCTGCTGTGGAGGCACCCAGCAGGGCCAGGGACTGACTCACCAGCAGCCAGGAATAGTGACACATGGACTGGGAAAAAATGGGCACAGCTTGGAGCTGGACTTTGCTGAGCACTGTCCGCCGTGGACACCAGCAGGGGCTAGCCCCTGGAACAGCTCCCTCTTACCTTGCTGGGGTTTTCTCTCCACGGAAAAGTGTTTCAGGATTGAGCTTGGAGGCTGCATGTATCACGTAATGGATGGGACACGTTCCCAGTAGGTGTCTCCTCCAGGCATGTTCTAGCTCAGTCTGGGGCACCCTGTGCAGCGCAGCACCTTTTCCCCACAATGCTCAAAGACAGGGAGGAGACTGAAAGCCACCTCTCATGGATGAAAAGCCCCTCTTCTTCTGGTCAAAAGAACCCAAATGTCTCCCACACACTTGGGTGCTGTGTACCCGAGGTCCATACATGCCTATCTCCATATTTCACAAATACAGGCCAGCCCTGCAGGCATCACTTGTTCTGGTGAGCCCGGAGGGATCGTGTGAAAGAGCCATCAGCTTCCACAGCCGGAGGGAAATGATGCGCTTGGCAGTGCACTCAATGACTGCAGAATGAAATGTGTGTGTGCACACCAGCCCTGACCACCCCTGCTTCGCTGGCAAGCCTGGGCTTGGGAAAGAAGCAGGGCTGAAAACTGACAACCTCCTCACTGTGGTGGGGCTGCCTGGCCAGGAGTCTGGAGCTCCTGGGGCTCAGGTGGCAAAATGCCACCACACCATACAGAGCTGGTTCCTGGGGCTCTTGCCCCACACCACTGCTGGGCCAAGCAAACTCCTCAGGGGAGTCAGCCCTTTGGGGTTGTGCAAATTTTGACAGCCCAAGGCGTATCCCAAAACAGGCCAGCCAGGTGCTCCTGCTAAGGACAGGGAGGGATGGCTCCAGAGTCAGGGCTCCCCTGCCTGTGAAGCAGCTAATCTTAACTGGGTACATGAGTGTCAACAGGTGCCGTGGAGGGAAGAGGGACGAGGGGATATTGGTGCAGCTGGAGGAAGTATTTATAGCTGCTTTTTAAAAAACCCTGTATAGATCACATCTCTGTTAACGTATGTAACACAATCGGGAACCTGAGCTTTTCATGATCCCATGGCTGCAGGATTTCCTGTGGAATCCTCTATGGGCCACAAAAACAAGCTAAAAATAAATACATTAAAAAGAGACACATACTGAAACATGTGCGTGTCCGTACCTCCTCTCTGGCTGATGAATTGGGTAGTGGCAAGCAGAGTAGGGAAGGGGACAGTGTCTGGAAAACCCTTTGTAGTAACTCCTCTGGTGGGACACAGACCCCAAAGGGCTCCAGGCATGCAAAGGTGAGAGCACTTACTGTTGGCAGGAGTTTCAGGAGTCCCAAACACAAGCAGGAGGAGTTACGGAAAGGTTATCCATCAGAAGAGAGCAGAAGCAGGTCAGGATTCCCCCAGCTGGAAAGCAAACCTGTTTCTCTCCTGTGCAGGCTCATCATCAGCTCCTTCCAGCAGCCACATGCCAGAGCCAACAGTCCCACAAGCTCGGGCTCTGGAGAACCAAACCTGCACATTTGGCACTCCCATGCATTTTAGGAAAAGATGCAGAAGTCATGTTTTCCTGTGCGCTGAGAGACAGACAGGGCCACCAGTTCATCCTTCACAGCTACTCAGCTCCTGTCAGGCTAGCCAGCAAAAGGCAAGGAGAGGGTTTTGACACTGTTATGGATGCTCATGGGCTACTCCCCCCAGGTAGCTCAATCACTGCTCTGCAGTATCTCCCAAGCCCCCATTGGCACAACATCTTGTCACTACCACATCCCCACAGCCAGGCCCTGGGCACCAGCTCCATTTAAAATCATGTCTGAGATAGGATGCAGCTGAGATCAGGAGGGAGCAGTGGCGAGCAGACAGGACCTGGAGATGATGACAGCATCACCTGGCAGCTCAGCTTTTCACCTTCCCCTGGCTTCCTCCAGGGTACCAGGACACCTCCTCCCCTCCGATGGGCAAAGCCATCACCTTCAGCTGCTGTCTGAATAACGCATCCGTGACACCTGCACTGTGTGGGATCAGCCATTACTGGAATACATCGTTAAGAGCTTGTCGGACCTACAAACGGTGTTCTTTGGAATAGGGGTAGTGAGATTCCCTGCAGCTGAGCTGAGCCCGAGCTTCATACCCTCTAATTGCCCTAGGCTGTCAGGATTCAGTTGTTACTTTCAGCAAACGCCCTGCAGGCAGCAGTGATGGAAGGTGGCTCTTTCTGCAGATCAATTCAGCCTCTGCCTTTCTTCTGGTACTGTCGTGCTGCACAGCAGCTGCCTACCCTGCACACTCCAGTATGGACTTCTGTCGGGAACGTGTGTTCCTGGCTGCCTCCAGCCTGTGCTTTTTTGTGGTATCCCTCCAGAGGTGCTGCATTCCCTGCTCCGTCACGGAGCTGCCTCCTGCAACCCCCACAGAGGTAAAAGCATCCCCTACAGCACGGAGAGAGGGGAAATATTCTGGTACCTCCCTGGCCATATATCAAACCCTCTCTCTTGCTAGGGGGGCAGGTAATGTGATTTTTAAGAAGGCACCTTAGATGAGCTGCTTTGGCATATGTTCCCTTCCCCCAGCACTCTGCTATTAGCTGCCAGAGATGAAAAGCTGCAATGTGCAGAAAGACAGCTGGAGGTGTCAAAGATGTCACCTGCAAGCTGCTCTTTGTGGGGATGGGGATAGGGATAGGATGGGGATGGGAAATGGGAATGGGTGAGAGCAACCAGCTGGAGGAACCAGAGCAACAGGAAGGCAGTCAGGGTTGGGGCTGCTCAGCCTTCTCCCATGCTGTGGCCACTCTGCATCCCCACCTCTGGCCCTGCTTCTGCCTTCACCCCCACCTCTGAAGGGGGATGAGCCTCTGTCATTGTGGGAGTCCCTCCATGTGCAAAAGCAGCGAGAGGGAAAGGGGCTGCTGCAGGGAGCTCTAAATGGATCTCCTGCTGTCACCAGGAAATCTCCTTTCCCAATGGGGCGTCTTATGTAGAACGAGCTACAGATGTAAGTGCTGACCTGTTTTTAATTTTTTTTCTGGATGATTTTTAAACAGCATCCAGGGAAAGGCGACAACTCATTGAGAGAGAAATAGTTTTAACTATTCTGTGCTGGGTGGAAAGGTCTACAGAGATAAATGCTGTTGGTGTCTACCTCTGTTCACAGTGTTTGAATTGTTGTTATCCTGTGTGCTTGGATATTTCTGGATGTGAAAACTGGAGAAGAGTAGGATAAGGTCCTTCATGTCTAGGCCAGCATCATCTCTCATCTTACATGCTTTAACCTCTCTGGCTCTGATACCTCCCCTGTCACAGCATGTGCAGTTGTTCAAAGCACTTCTGCAAAGCTGCTTTTCCTGGCTTCTTGCTTTGACAGGTTTTCTTTGTATCACTTCCCTGGCTCTTCTTTACTCTTTGCATCCAGGAAAAAGTGATCTGCCTTTTAAAGGAAGGCCCTTTACAGCATTTTCACATTAAACCTGAAGTGCCAACCAGAGACTAAGTGTTCTTTTGCATCCCAGCAAACAATCTTCTTCCTGCAGAGGTATTTCTTCCTTGCAAAAAGGTTCTTCCAAATACCCTATCTTCTTTTCAGGCCTTCTTGAACAACCTTCCATTAAACCTTAAACATTAAGCAAATCTAGATACTTGCAAAGTCCCACCCGCTGCTGCAACTGTGACCCTCCCGTGGGTCTGAACCACCCCTCAGCCCCATACATGGCTGTTCCACACAGATGTGGCCTCTTTAGGGTTTTCCCTTCCTGCAGCAGTACTGTGAGCCTTGAGGAGCCTCAAGGAACTCCTTGAACACACTTTGAAACCAAACCAGCCCAGTCTCTGCCATCACCCTTGTTGAATGTCCTGCTTTCTCAGCAACAAAACTGAGATGAATCAGCCCCAAAACACCCTCTCCCCCTGGCCTGATACACTCGGAATAGCACTCAGAAAAGCACAGTGCTATTAATACAGAAAGGAAGGGGAAAAGGATTATTTTTCAGAGCGGATTTTGGGGTGTTTGAATAGCAAAATCTTACTTGGAGTCACTGTATAGGATCATGGCTACTGTGGAGGCAGACACATCAGCTAGATCTCCCCCTATCCCAGCTGGATGAACTAGACAGAATCCAGTCCTCGCAGGACTGCAGGTCTGGGGTTATTTTTCTGTAGAATTAACCATGAAGGCCCACAGCCTTTCTCTGTCCCCCAATAAAACCAATTTCCTATGAAGCTGGAAACCTTGATTAACAGCATGCTAGGAGACACAAATTCGTAGGGTTTTCCTCTATGCCCAGAAGACACTGCTCCAGAGTAAACCTGTGCTTCATTTTGCTCTGTAAAAGAGAGAAAGGACTGAGCTGTCATCAAGGAAGGCTACAGATTCACAGGAAAAACTAGGAAAAAAAGAAGCAGTTTCTTTGGAAGTCATTTTCTCTTAAGAAGTTCTGTCTGCATTTTTTATTAATGATACAACACCCTGGATGTGTCAAAAAATTATGAGAATACATTTCCTGGTGGGGAGCTCCAGCTTTGCAGAGTCAGGCAGTGCAGCTGGGTTGTCATTTGCTTCTTGGAATTTCATTTCCTAATCAACACATCCATGAAATGACTGTATTTTCAAAGCTTAGTTTCCAGAGCTGCTGTGATCAAAGACTGGGGAGGTGGGGGGAAAGCAGGGAGGGGGAACCTGCCATCCCCATCAGCAGCCCAGCACAGAGAAATTACCTGCCTGAGAAAGCCTAAACAAAGGATGGTTTAAGGCCCTGACCTGGGTTTAATATTTCAGAGCCAAACAAGAAAATAGGGATGCGGGGACCCAACTCTCACCATACTCCTGCTTTGGCAAAAAAACAACCCAAAACCCCTACTTCTTAGAAATGTAGGAACTACCTTGAGATTTGCAGGGTCTGACTGTCCCCTCCTGGGGTGGGAGTTGATGGAGAGCGCTGGAGCAGAGGGAAGAGGTCTGTGGGGACCCTCCTGGAGCCATCTTGTGCTGCTGAGTGTGACACAAGTCACTGTCTTCACCCTATCCCTGCAAACAGCATCTGTCACCCAACTCCAGGATGATACCTCACGTGCCCTTTTGCCTTTGGTGTCCAACCATTCCCATGGAGAGTCTTGTGGCCACTCCACCTTTCTGTGAGCATCTGATCTTGCAGGTGTCAAGCAAGAGGAGCTCAAATACATTAAAATTGCCCAAATCTGGCTCAGACAATCAGGTTTTTGCTTCTCTGACATCTGCAAGGCTTAAATTCACTTGTCGGTCTGTCACCTTAAAGCCCTCCCACAAGCAGGCTATGCTTTTCTTTGAAGAAGGTAGGAAGACTGGGAAAAAACAATTCTGTAAAAACACCCAAACCCCTCTGGTGTCTTCATTTATCAGGAAAAGTGGGTTTGCACTCACTAATGATTTGCAGATGATTTTTGAGTAGTGGCTTGGTCTGCCCCTCTGCTGTGTCTGGCAGAGGTACATGGATGCAGATGCCAACAGTTAAGATTTTGGACAACTTAGGTTCCACTAACCCATCCCACCACCCTGCACCACCTCTCTCACTGCCCAAGCAAAGCCAGATGCTCAATCCTCCTTCACAGGAGCAGCTTGAGGCAGGATCCTGTGGGGAGCTTTCCCTTCCTGTATGGCTGATAGTCTTGGCCATTGTGCATTTCATTTCAGTTTTGCTGTGAGTAACATGATCACAGAAAAATAACATCACAGGAAAGTGAAGAGAAATAAATGGATTCTCAGATTCACCCTATTGCACTGCTGGGCAGGAGCTGGATGGTGTTGCCATTAGTTTTATTTTCCCTGTAGCTCACTGCAGCTCTGGGTGTGCCCATGCTAACACAGCTCTTCAGAGGTGTTTAACTATAGCATCATGGGTACCAAGAATCCACATGGAGGGGAGACCATGGAGCTGCAGGGTGTTGCATGGTGAGTCACTGCTGGATGAGAGCGTGGACCACTTTCTTCCCAGCACACAACCTGTGCTGGAGGAGGAAATCTTAACACCCAAAATCATCAGCAGGATGGGGCAGGCACCCATGCAGACAAAGCAGCAACTGCCTGTGTGTGCAGGATCTCCGCACATGACATTTGGATGAGTGCAGCTGGTGAAATGGCTCATTACAAGACGTGTTACTGGGAATGAGTCAAGTAACACAGAAATGTGGAGATGAGGTAGTTTGTTCCTGCAGGTAAAAGTGCTGCTGAGGGTAAGCAGGCTGCATGTGGCCTGAATACTTCCTCCAATGGTGTCAAAGGCATTATTTTGCCTTTAAAGTGTGTACACTGAGATTACAAGGAACAGGGTTTTAAGAGCATCCTGATGTCACAGGTCAGAGGATATAAAAAAGCAAGTTCTGCCTGAGTGTGACATGGATATACCCATGGACTGCGTGTGATGGAGAGGCAAATGCAGCTCTCCCTCTCTCTCTCTCAAATATTTTCTTGACAGTACTTTCCATGCAGCATTATTTTCACTGCCCTCATGACCTTCCCCATCACTTGGCTTCCCAGTGTTTCCTTCCAGAGAGACATCTCCACCACTGCAATGACCAAGCCGCCCTAGGGGAGGCAGACACTCTGCCACCACCCTGTCCCAAGGCTCCCCACATCTCACTTGCAGAAGGTGTGACCCCAGCAGGGGCAAGTGCGAGGCGAGGCCGGGGTCGGGAACCCCCTTTCCATCCAACACAGAGAATTTTGCACTTATTCCCAAAAACGTGCATAAGGCAATGTGAGCTCAGTGGGTGTTGGGAGGGAGAAGCCCAGCGCTGGTAGATCTGTAGCCGGGCAATATTCAGGAGTGTGAAAATGGGAAGAGGGAGGGGAGGATTTTTTGGGGTTTTTTTTTTCTTTCTTTGTGTTTTCCTTTTCTTTCTTTTTTCTTTTTACATTTTTTTCTCTTGCTCTTGTTTCCTTCCCCCCCTTTGTTTTTATTGTCTTTTGTTTCCCCTTCCCTCCCTGGCCAGTTGCTTTAATTTTGGGGGGTTTGTTTGGTTTGGTTTGGTTTATATTTTTATTATCTTTTCTCCCTCTCGTTCCCTCCGTGTCCGTCACGGCCTCGGGGCCGCCTTGGGCCGGNCCCCGCCGGTGTCCCCCTCGCCGGGACCACGCACTCCTGGGAACCCACATTCCCGGAAACCCGCATTCCCAGCACTCCGCACTCCCGGCACTCGCACTCCCGGCACCCCGCATTCCTAGCACCCCGCACTCCCGGGAACCCGCACTCCAGGCACCCCGTACTCCCGGCACTCCGCATTCCCGGCATCTGCACTGCCAGGACCTCGCATTCTCGGCACCCCGCATCTCCCGCACCCCGCATCTCCCGCACCCCGCATTCCCGGCACTCCACATTCCCACACCATTCCCCGAGGGGCGCGCCAGTGCCCAGCCCCAGCCCCCCCAACCTGATCCCGCAGTCATCGCCACGATCCCTGCCACGATCCACGATCCCTGCGCCCCACACAGCCCTGCCTCGGCGGGGTGCTTGGGGTCACAGGTGGCACCCAGGCTTTGTAGCGGGTCAAAATCTGCCCTTGTGCCCTCCCCATCCTGCCTGCCCGCCTGGGCTGTGTTCTAGCACGACACAGAGGGGCGGTGCACGTGTTACGGTGATAGGGGGAGCAGGGTCAGTCCCGGCTGGGATCCCTCCTGCAGCCTGGGGATGTTCCTGGGAAATGGGTCTTAGCCACTGTCATGAAACAGAATATCGGGGGGAAAAGCGGGTCACGGAAAATTCCCAGCACTGGTGGCTTCTCTGACACCCAGGTGCCTCCGCAGGGCATGGCTTACAATGTCAGCCCTCTGACAGCTACAGGCATCTCTCTTACAGACTCCAAACCACCACTGCTGATCAGCCCTGGACCAAGGCACAGGCTGTTTGACACCAAAGCAGAGCAAGTCCCATGGAACAGGAAAGGTTGGAGGAAACCTTCCTTCCAGCAGCTCCTTGGTTATCAAGTCAGACTCTGAACAGCACCTGGTCTCTTTGACCAGGGCTGAGAATGGGTTCATGGGAAAGGGGGAGGATAGAGGAAGGAGCCTGTCATCTCCCATCACCCTCTGGCCTTCTTCGTGCAGGGCAGGTTGGGTCATGAGTGCAGCCACGCCTTCCCCATCCTGCATACATCTGCAGGTTTTCCTGCAGAACAGGTTTTCTGGTATTAGTGATACCACTGCTTCTTTCTGTCTGTCAGTCCCACCCCACAGTGCTGAGGTAAAAAAAAAGAAAAATGGAACAAAGGCAGAGACAATATCATAAAGGACTGTAAAAAAAACCGAACTGCAGCAGTTAGTGCCTTGCGCTAGTGAAGCTCCGCAGCTCCTTAGTGCACATCGCTGAACGCCCCCAGAAAGGCTCTCACAACAGACAGGTACCTGCTCTCCCACTTTTCCTCCCACCAGGAACACTCAGTTCCCCTTCGGTGATTCAGATTAAACCACCCCCTTGCCCAGGACAAGGCTGTTGGTGTTACTAAACAGGAAGGCCTCACTGATCACCTCTCAATGCTCACCACCCACACACCATAGCCAGCTTCACTTCCTGGCTTCCCTCTCACTGACCCGGACCAGGATGCAGCCAGCCATGCCTGTGGTGCTGAGCCTGGCTTCCCTGTGTCTCTTTCCCAGTTCAGATGCTCCTGTCCTCTCCAAGGAATGGGTCCGGAGCAGATATTTCACCAGGGCACAGAAACCTGGCCATGCAAAACTGAGAGCACTTCCAGGTCCACAAAAGTGAAGGGGTTCCCCGAGGCTGGATACCCATCTGCACAGCTCTGGGAGCTTCAGGAGCACCTCTTGCTTCCTATGGCATTTTTTTTTTGCCCAAGTCAAATGCATTGCTTCTGTCTTCTGGCATCAGGATTGACCAGGAGCTGGTTAGGACTCAGCACCCCTGCATCTCCTTGTTTTTCAGTCAGCATTTGCAGTGCACAGTTGATTAGTTCTCTCTATATATTACTGCTTTTTATGATGGGTTTTTTCACCTTCAGTAAGTTGTGCTACTTGTTAAAACTTTGGCTCCTCCATTTGGCTGCAAGGTGAAGGTTTTGCTCTTCAGTGACCTCTGTTGCGTAGGATCCAGCCTGTTTTCCTCACAGAGAGGCTTTCCCTTCCCTGTTTCTGTACTGCTCCACCTAAGCAGGGGTTTTGCTCTTAGAAGGTAGTGTGTTCCTAACAGTAACCTGAGTGGATGCAGCTACCACATAATTCATCTTATCTAAACTGTTTCTTGGGATTTTGATGAAGTTCACCAATAGCCAAGGGCTTTTTAAAAATTTTCCTTAAAATTGCCCCTTCTGCATTCTAGTTCTTTTACAGGCATTCTTTCAAATCAAAACTAAATTCTAGCCAATCCTGTCTATGGAGAAGGCATGGAGAATGCAAACTCCTGTATAAAATGTCAGCTGATAAATAAGAATCTAGAAGAGATGGTTTAAAATGCCATTACTTCCCCCCACAGAGAGCAGTGTTTTTCTGTCATTGGAGCTGTGCTCCTGTTTCCCATTTTGCCTGAGTGTGCTTGTCCATCATCCACAACCACCCCAAGTTCCACAGCACATCCAGCTGGGACTACCAGTTCCTCTGGCTTGTGATATAGAATATGAGCACAGGCTGAAGCAACAAAGGAGGCAGATGGAAACTTTTAAATCCAGTTTTCCCTACCCCAGAGACCACCCTTAGTCTTTTCATTCAGTATTTTACTTCTTTATTTAGTCTTTTCCTATGTGAACTACTCTGTTCACAACTTGTATACCCGTGACTTTATCCATAAGAGTGATTATTAATTAATAAAAAATTTATTAACATTTCCCTGACAACACAGGGATGGGATTCTCCTGGGGAAGTATACCGTGCTCATGTTTCTTTTAAAGATGTCAGATGTCTACCTTAATTGCACAGAATCAAAGCCAAACTCCATTGACGTCAATGCAGTTATCTAGGTTTTATTAATATTAGATAAATATAAAAAACAGTATCAAGCAAAAATTCACAGAGAATAATAAGACACCCACACAAACCTACCATTGAATTGTTTCTGGTGCTGATACTTCCCTTATATGGAATATAGGGTTGTAGTGCCTACGACTCTATGCTCAGACCAGAGCTCTCCTTTGAATGCTCTCTTTCTCCCTTGGGAAAACACCGTGTAGAAAATACCTTTAACACCACAGTAACGGTGTAAGATTAGCACCAGAAAAAACAGCTCCAACTTCAGAAAATGTCAGGGACCTGGGAGCAGGAACAGGCTCTGCAACCCTTTTCCCCCTCCTTGAAGATGCAGGACTGCCTGTGTTCAAGCTCCAATGTGGTGCAGCCAAGCAACCTTGGAGCTGAGTGATGTGGAAGGAGCAGTGTGAGAAAGTCCTGGGAGGAGACATCTGGAATCAAGACACCTTGGCACTTGAGCAAGGGCGCTTGTAAAGCTTGCGTTACCCTCACGGGCAGGTCTATGCCCAGCCCTGGGCCCTGCTGGTCCCAGCCTTGCCCTACTGACCCAGCTGCCCGGCTTCACTCCAAACCTGTCCTGTCACAGCTGATCTGCATGGCCAGCACTGGAAGCTGACAGCATCCTATTCACAGGACACCCAGGACGGCTAATTTAGCCACAACAGAAACCTTAAACAGCCCTAACTATTCAGTAAGCAATGACTTTGAAGCACATACAAGTAAGAAAAAATGATGTACAGAAAAGATGGTTTAGCATTTATTTGCTTTCCCTGACACTTGTTACAACAGGAAGAAGAGTTCTCTCTGTTTTACTGATAGGGATTGGGTGAATTCGTTTCTTAGGTTCCTAACCCAAAATATCAAAGATGTTTTTTGATTTTCCTCTGAAAAAAATTAAGGAGTTTTAGAATTTTACTGAATTAAAAGTAGCATCACCTGGGCACTGGGGCCATGCCCTTGAAGGATGTCAGCTGCAACAGCTCTGAGGAAGCTGTGGAGATATCCCGGTGCTGGTCTGCACTAGGGAAGGAAGTGACATCCTGGGAAAGCTGGTCACTCGCCCCAGAACAGCTCAACAATTCCAGGTCAAGAGACAGACTGACACCTCTGTGGCAGCAAGATGATCTCCAAAATGAAAAAAGTAGACAATGCCAGCAGCCTGTCAAGCACGTAAGCAATCCCAACAGTTCCAACAACTTTATAAACCTTAAGCTGACATTTAACCATGCGCAAACAGTGTTGCACAGATAAGGCTTAAAAGAGCATTGCTTTCAAGCTGCTTTTTGTTGTCTTCTGGGTTTTCTGTTCCAGAACTTCATGGTCCAGTGGTGTTACTAAATGCCAAGGAGCCAATCCTTAGCAACTGGCCTCTGAGGCCCTTTGGGAGTAATTAGTTTGAGAAGAAAATAGCTGCCACAGTGTGGAAAGACTAATTGGTGGTCAGCTACTTTTGTTCCATCTCTCCTTGCTATTTCCATTCCCTGCTTTCTGTGGGAGCCCAGAGATCCTGTGATCTTTACTACTACTTTGTAGCAGCCCTCAAATGAAGGGCGTTGCATTACAGATTGCTGGATTAACTACTTTCAGAGATACCTCTCCTTTTCAAACTGCAGGGTTCAGAACTTGCACAACTGGAATACACTGACGCGCTAAGCATTATTGGTTATAAATCAACTTTTTAAAACTCTGTGCTACATCTGGACAGCAACAAATCAATGGAGCTGTTTGACTTGGGTGGAGATCGGGATCTTCTGGCAAGCCTCCTACCCTAAGAAACAGGGCAGATCTGAGTGGGAAGGAATGACAGCCTTGTGGTAATGCCTCATGCAAGTGGCCCACCAGAAGTGACCTCTGTGGGAGCACCACATCAGTTACACTGGCAAGGGAAGCCACTACCACAGCAAGGGGAAAGAAAAGCATTCAGCATTTCTGTGCCTACTGCAATCCCTTCAAATCACTTTTCCTGTCTTTAGTCCTTGCCTCACTGCAAGCCTGAGCTGTGCATGCTCAGGAGCAAAGAGCACACTTTCGTCTAATACATGTCCTACCAGATCCAGCTGAGGAGGCACTGGCTTCTAATGACAACTTGTAGGCTCTAACTGATAAAAATAAAACCAGGCAATTTTACTTATGTGCACAAGTTGAGATTTCAAATTCTGGTAGACGCTGCTGAGCCCCAAGCAAAGCAGGCAGCTGAGCTGCTCCTTGTCATGCTGGATGAAGAGAAGCCACTGCCGGAGGCTGCCAAACTGCAGCAAAGCTCTCGATCTTAGGCTCCTGCAGTGAGATGAGGGTTTGTAAAGCCGAGGCTGATGACCTGCCACGAGACCTTCCACCTGCCTAATGGCAGTGTTCACACTGAGGTTTTCTAGCAGAGAGATGGTACAGCATCAAGTGAAGGAAATCACCCTGCACTGTTTCCTTCCCGGGTGCCAGAAGTCTACCTTTGAAGCTTGGAGCAGATTTTATCTGAACTCCAGGTTGCCTTTTGAAGATGTACTTGTTATTTTTAATCAGATAGCAGAGGCAATACATTCAAAGACTCATGAAACTTAAGGGAAGTCAGACTTCCTTCCCTAAAGAAATATTCACGCAACAAACACTCAATTTTTATGAGCTGGTGGAATCATCGGTTAATGATCTGAGACAGAAACAGCAACATGCATGTGAAAATAGGGTCAGAAGCGTAACTCAGCACCAGGAATTTCATAGTTGGCAGCTTCAGCACTTCTAGAAGGCTCCACCATGACTGAAATTAGGGTACCACTTTGTGATACACTCACTCTGAGCCACCTGTGGGCTACGACACACAAGAACACTTTCATTCTCTGCAGGCTGCCACATTTACACCAAATCTACCATCCTATAGCTTTGGGATGACATCAGCAGTTCACTGACCCTATGAAAAGCTGTTATGGGTGGATTTCCTAGCTTCCCTCCTGGATGGAACAGGCATGTCTTGCTCATCTCTACATCCTGAGGAAAAAAAAACAAAACCCCAGGGATTATTCCCATTGGTGGCAGCCTGCGATTGCCATCAAGTCTGCCCTGAAAGGGGACTGACGACCCTTGAATGGTACTTCATTGTGTCACAACTGGGAGCAGCCCCCACCACAAAAAATGTACTCAAGACAGAAATCTTCTGGTCACGAGATAAACATTTTTATCAGGGTATGCTCACAACAGTTACACAAGGGAGGCACGTGCCTGCACCAGGAAGAAAAGGTGTCTTCCTGAGAGGGCACACAAGGATTTTAGTAATCCATCTTCCAGGCTCCCAAGCATGCATGAAAATGGACACTTTGGAAATACAAAGCTGGTTTAGACCCAATGAAGATTTTTAGACAATAGAAGCCAGGAATAAACCTGTCTCTAAATTAAAAAATTATGGTTTTGTATTACTGCAATCAAAATCCACATAAGATAAAAGGGCACTTTCAAATGCTTCACAGCTTTACCCCATTTTTAAAGGGCTGTTTGGCACACCTGCTGGTGCCAAGTGACAACTCACTACCAGGGCCACATGCAACACCATAGACACTGCAGAACACGAGAATCTGCAGCCCAAGTCACCCCTGCTCTAACCATCCATACACAATCTTTGCCTTTGTGCAATTCCAAGTTCTGCCAGAACAACCTGACTAGAAAAAGCAGCTCACTGGATAAATTGCAGCCTTGATCTCTCAAAACTTCTCAAACTGCATCTAACAAAAAAACCCAAAACCCACTCTCTTGCCACTCTCAATTTTCCCAGCAGGCAGCTGTGAAGGGGAACAAAACCCTCACCTTTAAACTCCTCCCTGACCACAACCTGTCACACACTGTGTCATACCAGTTTCTTGATTTTGATGGACCAGGTTTTTCTTTATCTTGTTTCTAAGGGGATCTGATTCCTCAACATTGGCATATTTAGGACACTCACTTCCACTTGTAAGCAGGTGAACTTTGGATGACTTCTGCACTCAAGGTGCCAGATCTCCTCCTCTGCCCTTCCCTCCCCAAATAATGGCTCTGGACACCGCGTGGCCTGTGCCATGGTGACACTGCACATCTGGACACACAGCAACAGCCGGCTCAAGGGCAGTACACGCCAACTGCAGCAGTACCAGCTCCTGCAGCTTTAATCCTGGATTTGGAGCTGTTGAAAACCACAGGAAAGGAAAAAAAAAAAGCAAGCCAAAACCCAACTCACATAGCGACTGTCAGTGCAGGTTTGTTTAAAAAAAAATCCAAGACTGCTAAGATCAGAATACAGACAGCTGTCCTGTTTTAAGAAGCTGGCAGCTGCACACTGTTGACTACCCAACACCTGCTTCTTGCCCAGGTTTCAAATCTCCACTGTTGGAACAGCCGCTAGGGTTAAGGTGGATTTTTTGGTCTCACTCAAGATTGTCATTGTGTGATCAGCTTCGCAGATTTCACCGAGCTGAGAAAATACTTACTTGGAAAAGCAATAAGGGGGTTGAGCCATAAATGAAGATTGACCAAAACCAAATCCTTTATTTCCACAACTGTATAAATGTGCTCCAAGTATGTGTCCAACACAAGTTAGAAAAACAAAATAGAACATGCCAGTTGCAAACTAGATCAGTTCACCGACGTGCTGACTCCTCGGTATTAGGTTTAGTTACACAAGACCAGTCACAGTAAAAAGATACATTTTAGAGTACAAAGTAGCAGGATGTTAAGCCGTTTCAGCTTGTGCACATACAAGTCACACTTCTGGCAGAAAATGCAGAGAAGTTTGCATTACTATGCTGGAAGCTATGTTGCATCACTTTAAATGGCATCAATATCGATATCATCATCTTTATTGTTTGCAGGCTTCACAGTTTCAACTTTAGGTACACTGGCAGTTGTGGAGTACACCACCTGTGGAGACAAGACACTTCCTTTTACTACACTAAGCAACGGAGTAATTCCAACACCCAACCACCCTCCTGACCATGGCCAGGAACCCCTTATCATGCTGCTTTGTAAGGCAGAGCTACGCACATGCATCTGGAGGAGGCAGCATCCTATACTCAGGAGTGGAAGAATATAATACTGGGAGAACAATCAACCAACCCCTGCATAAAAACGCTTCCCAGCCACAGCCAGCTGGAGTGTAGCCAACAGATTTTACCTAGGCCTGAACTGTGAGGGAAATGGTCAGTTATTCTTCCATCAGCTTATCTAACAAACACACCCACACACAAACTCATTTAGAACACGACACAACACGATGGTCATTGATACCTCCTGTCAACCTTGCACTACTAGAGCTGCTACTGTGCAAGAGGCTGTTACTGTGTAATGGTACAGTCCTGGGCTGTCCAGGTGCAATTGCAGTAATCTCAGGTAGACAACTGGTAACAATTAACAACAGCACTGACAAAGCACTGTAAATGGAACGTTTCTCCGGTTCTCAACATGCACAATAACAACCCAAATAATCCATTTCAGAGTGCACCAGAACAAGGTTACAAGACTTATGCTTGCAGGAACAGTGCAACCTTGGAGCTGCTGACAGTAATCAAGCTTTTCCTACCTCTATGTTTTCATCTTCATCCTCTTCTTCATTACCGGAAGATTCTTCTTCAGCTTCCTTTAGCCATTTAATAAATGGTTCTGCTTTGACACGGATTTCTTTGGCAAGATCCTTTGAAACATATTTCTTTGAGGCCTGAAAGACAGACTTCGTGTGAACACTGAAGGGATTTACATCAGACTGTACCCAAATGCTGCCTAAATTGGAACTCTAACATCTCCCACTGCCTTCCACAGCCCATTTTTGGGAAGGAAGCTTCTCATGGCACAAGCTACACCTAGATTCCTGCACAAGCTAGAATGGAGAAGCCAGATGCAATAGGCTACCTTGAGGTATTTAATTGCTACAGCACATTATATACTGCCGTTTACCTTTTCTGCCCAGCCAAGGATGACTTCTTCTTCCAGAAGATCTGCATCATACATTTCCTTTAAAATATGTGGTATTTTTGAAATAAGCTGGGACTGATGCACGGCTACCACACACTCGAAGCCATGGAGAAGGTACCTCTGAGCTTTCTTGTTGTTGTGGCAGAACTAGAATTGTAATGAAAGCAAAAGTGATTGAATGAGCTATTTTACCCTCTCTCCAGACTAAATAGAAAGCAGAAGCAGCTCTATGAGATCGCAAAGTTTACAATAGTTCATGCTATCTTTCCCCTAGCTAAGGAGAAGTAAAACACTACAAAAAGTCTTCTCCCCCATAGTACCAAGCAACTGCTACAAAAACTCCAGTTGCCTCAGTGAGTGCAGAAGAGATGGCTTACACGAAGGAAGTGACGTCTGTATTTTCTTATTTGTTCACGAATCTTTTCGTCAAAAAGGATTTCAGTGAGAACAAGTGGGCCCATAGCCTTTACATCCAATCTCTCTGCTTCTGCTACAATGTCTTTGTCAGAAGTATCGATGACACCCTCTTCCTTCTTTTTCTAGAGGGAAACAGGTACAGAGAGAAACACTTTAATGCCACTTAAAGTCTGCATTAATACTCTTTGCACTCTTCCCTTCCCACCGCTGGTAGAACCAGCACTTTGCAGAAGCTTGAGGAGGTTGCTTTTAGTTTCCTTACAAACATTTTGTACCACTATAGCTGAATGGCTACATCAAGCAAACAACCAGAGAATAGTTACCTTTACAAAATCAAATAGTAAATTGACTCTCTCCTCCACAGTTCTTTCCAGGTCTTCACTAAGTGTGAGGTTCTTTGCATGGTCACTGATTTCATCCATTCTACGCCTCTGGGCTTCTTCTGTTGTGTCCTCACCCCAGTCATCATCATCCTCCTCCTCCTAAAATACAAAAGCAAAAGAAGAGATTCACACAATATTACTGCAGGCTTATTTTAGGTGAGGACGGAAATGATACAGACTTGATAGCATTTTTATAAAACTAAAGAAATGTCTGCAGTACAATTTGCAAGTCAAAGATCACGGAAAAAGTGCAAACATAGGAAAGAAGTAATGGAAGCTAGAACCTGAATCTATAGTCATCTGTAGGGCTACTTGAACTGCAGTTTTACCATTCTACCTAGTACACAGGAGACAATTCAGGTACCTGAAAAGGAGTGATAAAGGATATGCAGCTTTCACTTAGCAAGGAGCACAAATGCTGGTACTACTGAGCTGATAAAGCTGCTATAGAGGAGAATCAGGGACCCTTCTGTTCTGGATATAGTAAGACCTTCAGGTACAATGCTGACCACCAAGGAATGCCAGTGATTTCAAAGGTTTAAATCTGAGCAAGACACCACACACCCTTATCTCCCCACTTTCCCTTCTACTTACCACAACCTGTGGAGGAGTAATCTCCTCTGGTGGTGGGGGTGGAAGTGTCTCATTGCTGGACACAGAACCATTCTCTTTGTCTTTGCCTTTTCTGTTCTTCTTCTCCTTTTCTTTCTTTCCTGTACCAGTGTCACCACTTTCTGCAAGTGAATTTTAATGTTTTGTTCTATGAACTAGAGCAAACTAGAAAGTCCCTGCACCTCTGCCAAATCCCCACGTGGGTCGGGATGCTTTTGTTAGGAGCAAGTTATGGGTAGTACCCATCCCCAAACACACTCAGTGAAGACGTACATCTGGTGGGGAAACCCCCAGTTGCAGTCAAAGTCTTGTCACCAAGATTGTCCAAGTCTATATAACAGGTGACCTCACAAAGCAGAGACCCCTGGAATAGGTTAGACTTTTCTATTCTAGCAAGCTTAAATTGCAGCAAGCAACTATATGCTTACTACAGAGTGTTGCTTGCACAATTACCATTAAGATTTACTACAGCTTTTACTTCCTACTCTCACACTTCATGCTGACTTAAAGGAACAACTGCCATGAGCTACTGCTGCCTACCTTCCTTGCTCCTAAGTTTTGTCCTGCACAGGCAAATTCAGCTTTTAACAAATAGCTCTACTTGGGAAGGACACAGCAGGAGGAAAGAGACTACCAGCACAGCTACTTCATCTTGATCCCCAAACATACTCCTCTAGGAGTATGCTGGTGCATTTTTACATTTCAATTAGATGCAAGGGATTTATGCAAGATTTATTTTTCTACTTCAATAACACCTCTAATACAGAAGTTCTCTTTATCCCCAGAAGTAAGGAAAGGCACTTACCAGGTGGGTTTTTGAGAATGAACGTGCAGAGTTTATGGTTTGTGTCAAGCATGCCTCGATAGCCACAGGCTTTGCAAGAGTTACCTATAGTTTGTTTCTTAGGATTGACATGCTGTAAACAGAGAACAACCTCTAGTTAATTTATCATTTACAGAACAATCACGTATTAAAGCCTAAATCTGATGTCTACATGATGATCTTCAAATGATTAAGGCAGAGTTAGTTTAAATACTTTGTATCACTCTCTAAAGAGAAAGTTTAGAAGTAGCAGTTTATCTCAGAAGTTAGGAACTGTTAGAGACGTAAAACCTTCCCAAAGGGTGAGAGAATGTGTACTTGATTTTCTGTTCACAGATGCTCAAGTCTGCTTTCAACTTTGCACCGCTTCCACAAACATCTAATATAGTGTTTCCACAGTGCCGCTATTAACACAGCCAGAGAGCACTCACCAGATCAGTTTCAGGATTCTCACACTCAGGACAGAGAACAAATTTTTTAATGAATCCATCCAACATGTCTTGCAACTTATTCGCCTCATGAGATCCATTGACAATGTAACGGTCATTCTTAACATCAAACTGGGTCTGTGCTCCCAGCTCACAACCAAAAAATTTGGTAGGATCTGTAAAGAAAGTATTATAAGCGCTATTACACTATCTTCCATTGTGATTCTTAAAGGGCAAGTAAATAGGTTATTGCTTCTTTCTATCCTTCTTTAGATAGGATAGAATTGCTATTGCTTCTATCTATTCTGAGATAATCACGTTTCTTTCCTACAAATCTTTAAGGAACAGTACTAACAATTTATTAGCTGACGAACACTACCATTTCAAACACAAAAGCATCAAAAAATGTTGTGTCATTCCACACTACTACTTACACGTTGGAGGCCGATTAAGCGCCTTTGCAACGTCAACCATGTTGACTATAACCGTCTTTATTCCATTTCCTTTGCCCTCCACCTAAAGAAAATAATGTTTTACGGTTAAATGCCTGCAACAGCCAAACCCAGTGTGCATTTCCCATTTAACTACACCAAAATTCTGCTTTAAAGTGCATCTCCTTAAAAGACCTAATGTATAGTTAGTGTGGACCAAAGGAGCTGAAACCCGCTCTGCCCAGAGTGGCCAAGCATTATCATTATCTCTTTTCCCCCCCTTGGGAGAACCCATTATGTGAGAACACTCCCTGTTTACAGCTGCTGCTTAGGAAGTTACCTTGGCAATCAGACGGGGCATTTTGTAGCGATAGAACTGATCTGAAACACTGCGGTTGACGTTGACAGACATTTTGCCTTATTAGTAGCTTTATCAATAAGATGAAGAGATCTTTGATTGCAGTTTTTTGGTATCTTCTGTCTGGAGAAGACGGGATGACATAAACGACTGCAAGAGTTCTCGGTCTCTGACATGAAAAAATTTTCGCCACTGAGGCTGTAAGGTTCTTGCTTGTACGCTATGTTTCCCCAATACAGGTACCAGTGGCTGCGCAACAGCTCTGCAAGTGTGAACAAACAAAAAAAAAAAAAATGGAGTTTATCTTAATGTACATCAAACTGCTCTTGCTATGAAGTTATATAAGGGATTCTATCTAGGGTGAGAAAAAGGGAAAAGCACATTTGTTATGCTATGGCTTTCTTCAGCCTATGGAAGGGAAAATAACAGCCTTGGATTACACTGCTGGGGAACTTTTGTTTAACTACACCACAAAGATTTCCACCCTCTCTTACTACTCTAAAACCACTGAACAATTAGGACTACTTTTTATACAATTAACTCCTGAAGGAGTTCGGGGATCACTAAGGAAAGGCACACTTCTTGATTTAGTATGCAGACAAATGACTTGCACCGTAAGGGTCATGTGGTATGGTTCAGGCTGAAGGGCACAGGAAATCAGGAGAAAGATCTGGAAATCAGTTTCAAATTCCACATCATAGCATGAACCCATCACATAAACTGAAGTCTGCCAAAATGTTGAGAAGTATAGGTAAGACGAAGCAGCAGCAATCTGTAGTCCAACATAGTTTTTACATGGCTTACCAGTTTTTGGATCGGAGTGGAAAAGGGTTGAAAATTACGTAATTCTCCCTCTCATTTATGGATTCTCATAGCAGCTTCTGTTGAGTTCTGACTTAACAATAAGCCTGATAAAGTCTGACAGAAGTTGCTTCACTGTAGAAAGCCTAGCAATGCAGAGGTACAGAGCAGTGCAGCAGCTTTTCCAGTTGATTTTTTTCTTGGGGGAAGGGAGGAGGGGGAGGAAGGGGAAGGAGGATGAATCCTATTATTAACGTTGCCTTGAGCAGTATTTACATATTTAAATTAACACGTGCCTCTATAATCAGATCTAAGAGTACTTAAGCCACAACTGGTTGACTACACAGGCAATCCTGACTACAGAGCATGGCTATTCTGACACGTCATCACGTTGTTATCGTTAATGACAAGCGTTGACACATTAAAAAAACCTTATTAATATTTACGCGTAAGAGCGTGCCTATGGTGCAACACGATCCGAGTCCCTCTGGTCAGCTTTACAACTTCTTTACACAATAAGCAGATAAACTTGTACGTGCCTTGTGTTCTACATTAGCCCTGATACAATTTTACCCTTCCTCAGCAAAAAGTATACCACGGACTCCATTTTAAACACATGGTTTCCTTCCCCAGGATGTCTAAAGAGCCACCACGTAACCTGACCACGCGTTTGCAGAAGCGCTGAAGAAGCAGCTCCGTCGGTGACCGAGTTCTCAGAAGGAGCGTGCCGTTTTTCCCTCCTTCCAGAATACAGCATTTGTTTGCTGCAGGCTGAAGCTCCCTCTCCTGGTCCCTACGACACCTCATCCCAAGCACCACCCCCCTATATGCCGCGCACGGAGGAGAGAGCGGGAAGGCAGACCGACTCCCTGCCGCACAGCGCCACGTCCCCGCCCCGCTCGCGGTGAGTCATAAATGCAGCAATTAAGCACTGAGTCAGCGCTGGGAGCCATGGGGGAGTCACCCCCGGCCGCGCATGCGCCACGGGACGGGGGCGCTCCACCACCCCCTCCCACCTCGGGCCGCTCCCCGAGTGTCCCCCCGGGGCCGCCCCTCGGGAGCGGGGGCCGAGCGCCCCCCCCCGCGGCCGGTGGGAACTGCGCCACTGCCCCCCCCGGCCACAGCGCGGGAGGCGCGGCCCCGCCGCCGCCATCTTGTCTCGTCGCATGGCGGCAGCGAAATGAATATAAATAATTAAAAAAAAAAACAAAGCCTCTCTCCCCAACCCAAATTAAACAACATTCCTGCAGCTGAAGATCTACGGCTTTTAGGTTTGAATTATGTTGTGGTGTTCTTTTGTTGTTTGTTTCCCTCCCCCGCATTGCTTCTCTTCCCCCTCCCGTCAAGGTCCCGGACGCTTCGTTACACAAAACCTCTGCTAATATCCACCGTCCACCGACAGCCTGAGGCCCCAGCCCAGCCTAACCACCCGCCTGCTCTCCGCACCTTCACCCCACTGCCCTCACCCGCCCCAGCCCACTACTAACACTCACCGTTTTCGTCCAATAAAGACATAAACCCAACGCTGCTCGCCCCGGGCTGCGACGAAGCCGATTGTGAGAGGAGAACAGGGCCGAGGGGGCGCTTATATCCAGACGGAGAGGGAGGCGGAGGCGGACGCCGCAGCCTCCGGGTCCCGGCGTCCTGGGGCGGGCGGTATCACCAGGGAGAGCGGTGCCGGGCAATCTGTGGGCAAGACACAATTAGGGGCATCGTTAGCGGCGGCACCTGTGAAGGAGAGGGAGGAGGAAGAGGGGGGAGAAGAGGGAAGGGGGGAGGGAAAGGCGGCGAGCGGCGCGCAGCTGAGGCAGGAGGGGGCGGCGGACGGGACCCGGCAATGGCTGCCCCGTACTCACCTCTAGAATATTCTCGCTCCGACTGAACAACGCCAGAGCTGGGATCAATCAGCCAGCGGCGCGCCCCGCCCCCCACTATCGCCATTGGCTCACCGCTCGCCTGGCAGAGAAGCTATTGGCTAGGGCCCTGCCGCTGCTCCCGTCCATTGGTGAAGAGCACTATCAATCAACGCTTTTCCTCCCGCCCCCGTGCCCTCCCCCCCGCCAGTGCCCCGAAGGACATCGCGTCTACAGCGAGTCTCGCGAGAGAGCGCGAGGTGGGGTGGCCGGCGTTGCGCGGGCCGGGCCGGTGCGGCGGGCTCGGCGCTGAGGGGCCGCTGGGGGCTGAGTGCGCTCCGGGCCTTCCCCGGCCCCTCCGTCCTGCCTGGTGTGCCGAGACACTGCCCCGGCGGGGCGAGCGACGCCCTGGCGGGCTGTGACCCAATGCTCGACATCTCAGCAACTATGTTACAAGTTATAGTCCAAATAATTTAAAGCAATTAAGTTGCTGAATAAGTTGTGCTTTTCCTGTACAGCCGGCTTTCGGGGTGTGGGAAAGAGCCTGTTATTTAACTCCGGTGTCATAAAGACTCCGCGTTGGGTGGCTCTAGGTGCGTGGGCTGCCTTACAAGTGATGATACAATTGTCAATATCCATGTACTCTGCTCTTAGTGGAAAATGTTGCCAGCCCTATAGCTGAACTGGGACGATGAATGAAATGCATGTCTGGATTTATTTTCATGTAAAAAGCAGAAAACTTTCGTCCTTTCTTCCCTGTTATCTATTCTTTCCCATCTTCTTCCATCATCGCTCTTCCAGTATCACAGGAATTATATCTTTTGGGTATTTTTGGAGTGTCAATAGTATTCAAGTGGCAAAGAATTTTTCCTGACTTTATAAATTGAGTAGGTAACAGCTCTCTTACCCCTATAAACACTCCCTAGCAGAACAATGCTCCTTAGTTCCTGTCACTGTCTTACTGAGTAATGTTGTAAAGTTTCTTGAGGGCTCTGTGGGAGTATAGAGAAGAAGCGACAATAAAACTAGTAGTGACATTAAATAATGTTATATACTCTAAATCTCTTCCTGCCTGAAGCTAGTTTTGACATGTAGTTTTCCTGGCTGACTTTGATATCACATCGATGCGGTCAAAGGAAACATCCCTCCAGTATAACCTTGGAGTACATACTGAACATTTTTGGTTTGATTTGCAGAAGAACTACCCTCAGGAAGGTGGCTAATAAATGAGGCTTTCTTAGAAGTCACAAAAACTGGGTTACTGCCACTTCCAGTGGCACACAACAACAATAAAAAATCTTGTTCCCTCAGCTGGAGCAACCAGAGATAAATGTGTACATCTCAGTGCTTTCTATCAAGACCCTCCTTGTGGCAGCTGCCCTTGCTACATCTCCTTTCAGCATATGGAATAGCTGGTCTTTGTAGCCAGGACACTGTCCTGTAAAGCATCATGGAATGGTTTGGGTTGGAAGGAACCTTAAAGATCATCTTCTTTGGGTTGGAAGGAACCTTAAAGATCATCCTGTTCTAACATCTCACCATGGGCAGGGACACCTTCTACCAGACTGGCCACATCCAACCTGGCCTTGGACGCTTCCAGAGATCAAGAGTCCATCATGTAAGTTTGTCTTGGTCTTCACTATCAGCATTTGAAAAAGGTAAAAATTCTTCAGGATATGTTAAATGTCTCCTTGATAAATGCACAGCAATACTTTCTGAAACGAGAGTGTTAGGACAAAACAAGGAAGCATCTCCAAAGTATATGAGGCTTGGCAGTTACCATGAGGGGAAAATAGTCATTAAAAAAAAAGGGAGGCAAGAAAAACGCAGCAGGAAATCCTTTGCTGTGAAAATATGTGGCACATATAACTTGCTAAATGCCTCCTGTCTGTGGCTTTAGCTCGGTATTACAACACCTTGGGGGTTAATAAATTGCAAACGTTAAAGTATACTGTTGCCAACACCACTTAGTGAGCTGCTGGGAGAGAGACCCTGGATTTGGTACTGTTTGACATAATGAACAACTCTGAACAGTTACGATTAGTAGCATAAAGAAATGTACTGTGTGTATATATATACATATATATATAGTATTTAACTTGACATGAGTTGAAGAAGTACCTTTTAAGATGATGTTTCTTCCACAAAAAGCAGGTCTCATCCAGGTGAAGTCACATGACATTTTTCTGGATTATGCAAACCAGACTAAAATTGTGGGTTATTGACTTCATGGTGCCTAGTTGTTGATTTTTTCCTCAGCAGAAAATTCATTAATATTAAATGTTGGATGCCAAATATCTTTACTGAATTTTAATATTTACAGTTTGTTCATTTTAATATTTCATGGTATCGACAAGATAGAAAAGTATTTTCTCTCCTCCCACTTTAAAATGTCATGATTTCATGAACCCTGGTGTTCATAGTTCACATTGCTTGTGTGACCTTCAAAAGAGACGCTGCTTGTGTACTTTGCATTGGCAGAAATGAAGCAGGTTTTATATATACTTTTGTAGGTATGACATTTTAAATGACATTAATAAGTCAAGTTTTGTAAGCAGCTTAATGTCTAAGAATAGGAAGTTTTCCACAGTTGAACTTAGGGTGCATTTCCTTATCACAGAAATGCTTTATTATTGCTGAGTTTAGCCTTGAACAATCCAAATTTGTTCTATGTTGCCTCAGTTTTCATTAGAAATAACATAGAGTCACTGACTGTGACAATGCAGCAAAGTCAAAACTCTATTGAAATTCTTAACATATTTAAAATCTTCACAAATTGGTGTTGTAGTCACATGTCTTTTTATCTCTGATTGGCAACTTTGTGTCCTGTCTGTGGTTTATTCAGCAAGTTTGTCTTCTATCAGTGGTGTGGCTGGCTGTAAACATAACTCTACTTCAATACCCTCTTGGTAACCTTGGCCTTGAAGAATGTTTTTTCTCTGCAGTGTGTGTTTTCTCCCAGTGGCTCTTTCAGAGCTCTTATTTCGTCCAGTGCAGGCAGGAACTTTAGCACCTGAGTAAGGGATTCCTTGTTGTGCCGTCTTCACAGCTTTGGCTGTAATTTCAGGAGATGGAAGGAGGGCCAAGCTTATCTATAGTTACGTGGAATAGCAATAGCCTTTCTTCTTCCTATCTTGGCAATGTGTAGAGAAAGTTTAATTATTTACACGCCAGGCTGAAGTAGGTAACCTTTAGGAAAGGGTGGGTCCGAAATCCATCAGGATTGACACTAGACATGGATCAGTCACAAGGGCAGAGGTTAATTCTGATTTTACTGTTCAGGAGCTTCACAGTCATTTCTGTCTGCCACATCACTGGTCATCTTGGGGAGGCTCACTTTGTGAAATGCTTTCCTTCCCATACTTTGTTGCACCATCATTCCTGTTAGCTATTATTAGTAGTTCAGGAATTAGTAAACAGAGAAAAACATGAGAGCAAGTGTGTGATGTTAGACACACATATAGCCATTATTTATGGTAGTTATTTTTGTTGCTTCTATTATTATGTAGAAATGCTAAAATCTCCCAGCTAGTGTTTGGGTCTGATGGCCCTGAAAGAGCACCGTGTCAGCTGACAGCATGTGCTAAGTTCTGCCCCAAATCTGGTGTTGTCATCTCAATAGACACAGTGAGGTTCCTCTATCCTCCCGCTTCCAGTGTATGTCTGCCTATGTAAGGGAGTTGACTCAGAAAGGAGAGGCAAACAGCTTCTCTGCAGAACATAAACCAGTGTTTGATAGCAGTGAAATCCCTGCCTTGGAGTCCTGTCTTTTCTCTGTGTGTCTCAGCAGTAGATGGAAGTGTTGGTGATAGGAATCAGGGAAGCCAGGTTTTCTGTTTGTCCAGGTAGCAGCTTTGGCTATGGGCCTAACTGGCAACCACTACCATTATCCAGCAGTTGCATGCCTGTGGTTGGCAAATCTGCCTGCTACATTTATATGGTTGCTGGAAGAAGCGGATGTGGAAGACAAGGAGTCTCTGGGAATACAGCTTCCAGCTGAGAACATGCTCTCAAAGCTACCTGCCTGTGCATTATGCCCATTAGTAACCACTGAATTTACATTTCCTTGCTTCTTGTCATAGTCAAGCTTCAAATGTAAAAATCTGCTTATGCGTTAAGTTAAATCTCTCTTCCAGTATCATTTTAGCAATTTACATTTCCATTTCATTAAAGGACTTGCTCAGGTCCTCTGTAGCTGTCATGTACTTTGCCAGCACCTCCACAGATTAATCCTCCTTCATCCTTTTTCTTTGGCTTCTGGTGGTCTGGCAACCAGTGCTGTGATTATCAGTATAGATTTCCCCACAGATGTTAATTCTAAGTAGGAAAAAAGAGGAATTAGCACTTAGTGTTACCTATTGGTTTTCTACTTTTCCTAAGGGAAATGTATTGTAGCCCCTGGTATTGAAAGTCTACCTCCAAACCTCCTCCCAGTCTGGGGAGACCCTGGAGATCTGAAGTGCTCTCAAAGCCCTTCTCCTGTGAGCAGAAATGTGGCTGCTGAGCTTGTTTCTAGAGGTCTGTGCTGATGGTGGTGGCAAGTTTTTCTCCTCTATTCTGCTCATTTGAGCATGGAGGAGTTTCTTTGATTTAGAGCAATGTGAGGGCATTGCTGGGAGAGCTAAGGTTAGGAGGCCCATGTAGGGATTAAGTTTGTGCTTCTGCTGGCAGATCTAGGAAGAGGATAAGGTATCCCCGATGCTTGTGCTGAAAGGAAAAGAAAAGCCTGTTTTGAGGGCAAAGAAAATTCTTCGTGTTCTCCAGAACAAAACCTTTGAAAGTGTGCTTGGCTGGTAGGGTAGTGCTGTGCATTTGGAAACCGACAGACACATCACAGAAAACATTTTTTTCTCCAAATTCTGATTTTAAATCCCTGAAGAGTTGCGTCTCTTGCAACGTTGAAGGTATTTTGCAGGGAACTACAGGTCTTAGAGGATAATGTTGAATTTGTACATTGTGGTTGAGAATTTGCTGCTTGTTTGGTATGTGTGGCCAGCAGCTTGAGTACAGCTGGTGCCAGCTTCTTAATAAAAACACAGGGATTACCTTTTGTAATGAAGCAAATAATACATGACTGCCATGCAGTGCCAAAGGTTTTGAATGCTTTGGTGGTTTGCAGCTCAAATATTTATATTACTAAAGTAAATTCTTTGCCAAACTACAAAACAAAGCAGGGGGAGTTGTACTTAAATAGGAAACCAGAGGCAGAAACCTTGTCCTATGATTTGCATATGCCAAGTGTTATGTATGCTCAGGATATTACATAGACTAGTAGCAATATTAAAATAGTTAATAGCACACATGGTTTCCAAGAGTGGTGTAATAAATTAAGTCTAGTTTTGGCCTATAGGGATCCCTTGACGCCTAATAAAAGCTGACTTGAAGCACTAATAATGTCTCACTCTACCTGTGAATGTCACTGTGTTTGGAATTATGCAGGGGGTTCAGGAACAGGTAAATGGTGCTGAAGACACAGGCAGGTGCATACTCACATACAAACACACACACCACCATTGCATAAATCTTGTTTTTTTAAGAAATGAGGCTAAAAATATTTTTGAATATGAATCCAGGTCAAAGGTGTTAAATGCAAAGTCTAGCATGATTTTATTGACCTTATGTAAACTTTTGTTTTTAAGAAGGACCCAGGAGACACTGAAGGCGAAACTTTCTTACAAGGATTTTATTGCCTTGATTTGTTTCCAAAATCAGTTTTTCAGAATTCTGAAGACACGCAGTTGGGCCAGTGAAAGCACAAAGGCATAATGTGTGGTGAATTTTCCCTTGAAGCTCAAGGGTATTATTTGAAGAAAAAAAATCTTATCCACATTGACTGTTTTTGAGCTTTTTACTTGGAATAGTTTTAGGATACAAGCTTTCCTGAAACAGGGCTTTTCATGGAATTGATAGAATCTAAAATAAATGCTGATGATGACATGATTTGTGACTGCCATACTCATCCAGGAAACTGTGGCACCAACTACTGAATTACATTATGTGATAGCTGTGAACATTTTGACACTGTAATTCTTTCAGAATTTGATTTTAGGATTCCAAAATGATTGTGAGCATGTAAGTGAAATCACATGTATAAAGTATTATTCAACATTTAGTCTAGTTTATACTTATTTCACCTGTCCTTAAAATGCCTTTTTCTTAAGCCTTTTTTGCCCAAGTTGTTTCAAGCACACTAGCATTTTTGCTTCAGTGCCTGGTACAGACATGAGGCATCTGCATAAGTTGCAACTTGTGATTGTACAGTTCTCCATAGATTTTGTATCTGCTATGTCTTCTTTGCAGTAAAGAACACAAAGCAGGACTTCTTAAAGTTCCTCACAACCACTCCAACCTCTGAAAGCTGAGATACTCAGAAAATACGCTGACTGTTTTCAGTGTTGTTTTGCTGCATCTCACCCACAGTTAGTTTTTAATCATTCTCATGAATGATTTACTGTTCTCTTTCTATCATGTTACTTTTTCATTGTTGCCTTCAGCAGACAAAAAGCTTTTAAAGGGTTCTTTAGGGCTTAATGTATTGTTTGTCCTAGGTATTTGGCATGACTTATTCAGAGATGTGTAATAAATACACAAGTCCTCTCATTTCTGATTGTTTGCACATTCAAAACATATCCCTATACTAGCTCCTGTGAAGAAAATTAACTCTACCCAAGCTGAAACCAGTACAGACATTTGGCAGATTAATGGATGACTAGGTGGTAGTGAATAGTCTCTTCTAGATGAAGTTAGGAAGGGTATGTGGGTGCAGGTGGGATCTTGAAGGTCATGTGTAAATACATGTGAGCTCATTGAAGTCCATGGAAAAGCAGCATTTTATACCAGTGGATAATGTGCTGGTTTAACTTGCACACTTTACTTCTGAGGCATCTTTCCTGGTAGTGGCTTTGTGCACCTATGCCTGATTATGGACCTGTAGATATAATACTTCTGTCTTCAAAGATATATGCTTATAAGTGATTATTTTTTGTTAGTAGATATCCAGTTCTATTGATTGGTTGCACCTAATGTGGCTAAAGAAAGCCTGCTTGCTTTCTTTTTTTTTCTTTCTGGTGCACTAAGACAAGGAGTGCTGCAGCAAGGGATTTTGATAGTTTAGTCTGTCTTCTGTGAGGGTAAGTCTCTGAAGGGTGAGTCTATGTGCTCTGAAGGATGTTTACTAGTAGACATTTGATAAAACTTTTTGTTTTATAGATAAGGAATTGTGAATCTCAGTGCCACTGCTGCTCCCACAGAGACTTACAGTAAACAGCTGAGTCATACAGCTGAAGTCTGAAATTTCTTCTCTCACAGATATGACAGGAGTCCCTCTCAGTTCCTCCACAGAGAGTCCTGAGCTACTGAGTTCTGCACCCTGAAAAACATTTGGGTGGGCAGGAGGGTGAACAGCTTGTCCCCTGCACCTTGTCCAGCTCTGTGCTAACTCTGGTGCACAGGAGGCATATGCTGTGATGTGTGCAGGCAGATTGCTCACAGCTCACTCACATCCTGGAGCAGCAGGGAAATAGGCAAAGTACTGGTGGGCTGCCAAGTCCCAGCCTGCTGGCTAAGTTGCTTGAGAATCAGCACAAACCTGTCATAGAGTGAGCCACTCAGGGCTTCTCTTAGCCTGCAAAGGTCTTAAAGGCAGCTCTGTAGCTTACTTGGGGTTGTTGCAGGTTTGCCTGGTTTTTGCCTGTTGACCTATTGTGCTCCAGATCACAAATAGTTTTGTGTTTCCCATACTGATTCTAACCTATCTCAGTATATCTCCTGAGGGATCTTTGGAAGACATGATCAGTGTTGGAGAGGTGTGTCTCCCTACATCTGTGGACTCTGCACCGGGCTATTGCACAAAAGACTGCAATATCTTCTTCCAAAGATGAAGAGACCACATGAATCAAAGGAGAGTTAATGAGAACACATGAATCAAAGGAGAGTTAATAGTCATGGGTTTTCCACAGTGGTCTCTTTCATAGAGTAGTAACTAATGACTGCTTCTCAACAAATAAATAAAAATATCAGATAAAACAAAGACAGAGTCCTAAGCCTGTACTCAGGACCAGCTAAACTCCAGCCATTTCCTCTGACCACTTTTGAGAGCTTGGCATGCACCGCTTATATGGGAGAGCTGTGCCAGGGCTGTGAAAAACCATACATGTCTTAACTCTTGTTCTGTGTCTTTTGTCTTCTCCATTTCCCACTGGCACTGACTGCCTTTAAAGCTATTTAGACGGCCTGTCATTGTGCTGTCCGTGCTGCTAAGGCATGGACAGACAGTCTTCTGTTCTTAAATCCTGCTTTGAAAATTCCTTCATAGTATGTCCTTAGAAGAAACTTCTGGTTTGTTTATTTTAATTTGTCCTTTGGCTGTGGCTGGATGCCCAGTCATAGGCCAGAATCAAACTGGCTGAGTACCAACACAGGGTAATTTGTAGCTCCTTGTAAGCAGTTTCAGTTCATTTTGGCCGTGCCTCTGCAACATTTCCCAGAGCCAGTCATCTGTGCTTCAGCTGATTGGGGTGCAAGTTGAACTCTGACTTGCCTGGCTGAGCCTTCCAAGAAAAGCATTAGCTAAGCAGAAACAGTGTGTGGCTAGGGGCAAAGGTGAGCATGCATTAAGTATCCACATCTTGATTCTGAAAGGATGCAGCTACAATCTAAACAGGGTAAAGGGGACTGGGCAGACAGACAGCCGCCTGAGGTGACCCAGGAGTGCACACCATGCTGCTTGCTGAGAAAAGCCTCTTTGTCTCCCTGCATTATGCCTGCCCATTTTGAGTGAGATGCAAAACAAATGCAAGAAACCAAACTATATGCGCTTGATGACATTCTTCTGTTTCTTGGCATTGGTTTGTGGTGCTTAGAAAGGCCTTGAATGTGTTGGACTATAGTGCGTATCTCATCCCCAGGCAAAATAGAGATATTTGTGCAGCTGGCTTGCAGTTCTCCTCTCCATTACATGCAGGCTAGGGGATGGAGAGGGTGTCTGAATGCTGGGGCACCTTTCTGTCATGAGAGTTCACAGATGAATCACAGATGAGAGACAGGATATAGATACTCAAGTTCTTTGTCCATGTTTAGGAAGAAGTGAGGAGCAAAGATGGGGAGGAGACCTTTAACCATCACCTACACCTTTATCACCGGCTGTTGTCTGCCAGTATTTGTACTGTTTCCCTGTTCCTATTTAGATTACAGCTTGATCAGTGTGACCTGGATTTTCAAACCTTATATTGAACACACCTAATGCAAGTCTTGCTTTGGTTGAAGCCCTGCTGTGTCCATGAGTATCTCTCACAGAGACAGGAGAGTGTTTCTTATCAGTTTTAGAGGGATAATCTTACAGAGTTCTTGTACTTCACCTGGATATGTGCAGTTCCTTTCTGCTGTGACAAGTCTTTACCACTTTGATAAATTACTTGTGCCATAGGCTATTGATAACATGATAAAATAGACTTTGAGTTACAACTGGTTTTCTTTACAGACTGTCTTTAATATCTATTTCTGCACTGGCAAAATGGTCAGACTGTGGACGTTGAAGTGCTAAGTCGAAACATGAGAAATACCAGTTCTGTGCTTCCCTGAGCTTTGACAGAATTAAAAAGTTTGGATGTACAACTTGATTTCCATAACTACCACATGCCTGTTTGGCAAAATAGTTTTCTTGAATGGCACACCCTGATTCTGAGTTCAGTTTGGCACTGTTTGGTGGGCCTGTTTTGCTGGAAGAGATAGCGCTCCTGCAGTGGCTTCAGATCCAGCCTAGGAGACATGTTGGTCATTGGCCTGAGGTAGCACAGTCTTTTAGCAGTCCTGGCTGTTGTTAGTGAAAGGCAATACAAGCAATATAAATACTTACTTCTTTTAGTTGCCCCCTACTTTGGTGTCCAGTAGTGACAATCTCTGAGTCCACTGGCATGACAGTAGCTTTGGTCACTTTCGGAAATTTGGGACTATGTGGACTCAAAACCTCTGCCTTTTCATGAGAGGGCCAAGGTAAGCCCTATGTCTGAGCTCCAGTCCTGTGTCTTACTTGAATCTTTCCCATTTCCCATTAACTGTGAAGCCTTAAAAGTTAAACAGCAAGCCTCTTCAGACTCTCCTCTTTCTTTGTTACTCTCATGTTCGTTCTCATTTCAGCTCCCTAAGGGGAAAAACCAAATGTCATTTGGAGTTCACTGCTGTGTGTTACATTTATTGCCCCCATCTTACTCTCAGAGCATGAACCCAACCAACCAACTTATCAGTTTGACAGGCTGTGACTGTTGTCCTGGTGACTGGCGTAGTTGCAATATCATTCTGTACAGAAGGCAGCGAAAGAGATGCCTCAATATATGGGTGTAACTGTGTGTGCACATGACATGCTGGGAAGTCAAGATCCAAGTCTTGGGCTATGTATGTGAAAGATGAAGCAAAAACAAAACAGAGAAGCACGCAAAGCTAATAGCTATAAGAGAAGAAATGGGGCTATGTGTAGGAGTTGCAAATGCTCTGCTCTTCTCAGCATCTGATCTATATACCCATAATTTAGTTCATTTGTATTTGAGAGATACTTGCCCCCCAGCCTGCAGTCTTTTTCTACCCACTCAATTTCTCCCATTTCTTACTTAGGTTTATGGACATGAGAAAGAATATTGTTAGTAACACTTATGAGTCACGTTTTCCATCCAGACGCACCATGCTTAACCCATTCATAGACGTCCTTTTACAGTATCAACTCCAGTTCACTAATTACTCACATGAATCAATCAGACTGATTTTTGCAGTGCCCTGTCACAGATTATCTCCTAGGTGTTAACAGAAAGCCCTGCTTTGAGCAGCATATGATCCAAATGGATGCCAAGGAACAACAGATGGAAAGAGATGGGTAAGGGAGCACAAAGAAATAGTGAGACATCATTACTCAGCACATAGGCAATGGTGTCAGCACACCAGCTGCCTAATGCTTGGGACAGCTTTTGCAGGCTATGTGGTGTGTTCTTGTTCTAGTGTTGGCTGGTTCATGTAAATATCATCAGCTTTCAGCCATTGAAGAAAATGTGGGATGGGGTAACCTAGATAAAACAGATCCTGGTTAGTACAGGCGACATATTATTTAGGGAATAAGAACTTATTCAGGTCTTCTACTGGTCAAAGGATTGTAAAAAACCTGCTGGTTTCTATGCTGAGTGGGGACAGCTGTAACCTGCTGAGGTGAAATTGGGGCACAGCCCAGGGGCTCGTGTTCCATGTGTGGTGCCGTGGTGCTGTAGCTGTAGTTGCAATGGGGAGGGAGCGCCTGATTAATCCCCAACCCAGCTAATCTTCCATGGCTAATTGAGAATTAAATACATTTCGTTTACTGTAAAATCTGGGCTTTCTGAACACTCATTACCAAGTATAACTCCACAGTCATCAACTGAGCTCTGCACTAGATGCAAAATCATGGGAAGATATGTCTGATCTGCTGCCTGTCTTGTTTTGCTTATTTATCTATGCCCCCAGCATTGCCCTTGCCTGGGTTTGCTTATCTGTGACCTCCAGAGGCCTTGCAGCAGATAGGATGCTCTGCTAGACCTGCCAAATCTCTGCTCACATCTGTGTATTCTCAACAGCCTGTGGGAGGGTGCATTTCAGTGGGACACATTGCAGGCAGGAGCTGATGCAGCAGATCTGTCTCCTCTAAGGCAATGCTTCAGGGCAGGCTGTGTTTCAGGGGTGGTCAGTAGGGAGAAGGGATAGGCCTGTGAACAACATTAGTCAGACCCTGTGCCCGGACACCTGATGGGATATGCCACATCTTCTGGCTGAAGGATCAGAACTCTGATGATTAACGAGGAGAGGTTTAAATATGTTGTGGGATGGAGCTTCTGTCATGTAAAATTCATGATGCTTTATCCTCTCTGAAAAAGACACAAAGTTTTCATTTCATGCTTGGAAGAAAAAAGAAAAGAAAAGAAAAGAAAAGAAAAGAAAAGAAAGAAAGAAAGAAAGAAAGAAAGAAAGAAAGAAAGAAAGAAAGAAAGAAAGAAAGAAAGAAAGAAAGAAAGAAAGAAAGAAAGAAAGAAAGAAAGAAAGAAAGAAAGAAAGAAAGAAGGGATATTTAAAGAATGAGTTGAATATGGATATTGGATTTTGGACTTGCTTTCCCAGCAGCTTTGTACTGAAATGTCACATGCACATTCATATGAGGAGGTAGCAGTGAGGGGAACATCACTTTGGTGAGAGGAGGAGAGGACTGGTGCTTTCTGTTTAGCAGGAATAGAGGAGTTGCATTTCTCACCTCTGCAACACCTTCAGCTTCTGGGGTGGCCCTGTGACCTTCAGAGACACCATGCACAGTGCCGGTGGGCTACAGAGCAGGTCTGCACCAGCTCTCCTGTTACAGCACAGCTGATAACCTGGCTCCTGTTACACTTTTCCTTCTGCTTTTTGTTGGCCTGCCTGCCTGTGCCTATTGTCCTGCACTCGTTAGTACTTCTTCTGTTACCAAGATCAGACTGCTTTCCTTGGACCACTCATAACTTTCATGGGTGTTGTGAACACTGAAATTTCTAAGGGACTTGTGAAAGTCCTCTGTACCTTGAGCTAGTAAGGCATGATTATGTAGCCCTTCCTTTGTAACACGAGTTCTTCCTCTTAAGGGAAGCCAGATAAATGAAGAAGAAACTATTGTTTGTTGTTACAAAAGGCTCTTGAGCTAAATGGGGCTCTGGCACCAACCACTAACTGCGTAATTTCAGGAGTGTAACTGAAAAGGCTGGAAATCTGTTTTTGCTACTAATGAGTGCAGTGAATAATTACTGCTTTCAGTATTTTTCAAGGCAGTATTAGCTTGCTGGTTTAAACAATAAGATAGAGAATGCATGTGTCAGTGACTGATTAAGTATATGTGGATTAATTGATCCCCCAAAAAATATGGCTACAGAAAATTCAGTGCAACACCACATGCGAGGTGTTGCAGGATATAGGTAGCAGAGGTGATCTGTGTGTGAGTATTACATGAGGGATGGGGGAAAAATGGAAAATTTGGGGTATAGAAGCTGTCTTCATAAAGTTTGTCCCAAACCAGTGGCTTTCCTGGGAGCAATATTAAGAATCATGTGGCATATCGATGTTAGATGATGAGGTAGGGAAGCATGGCTCACCCTCCAGCCAGTTTGTATCAACCAGGCCATTCCAGCTTTCAGAATATATCCTATATTCTTAAAACACCCCTGAGCATCCCTGAATATCATTTTTGCTCTCTGCCTCTTAAACACAGAGTGGAGTTCCCATGCTGTGCCATGTGTAAGAGGACCTGCCCTTTCTCTGTTCATTTGTGCTGCTTCTGTTTGCAGAAGAACCTGCTGCTGCCTGCCCTGTGTGGAAGATGTAGTTTGTGTAGATCCATCTGCAACGTGTACTTGATGCTCTGTGACAGCATGGTCTTGCTGGAGAAAGAAATGTTGTTTGGAGATTGGAAGTTGAGTTGGATCTGCTCCAGTTGTCTTCGTCTCTACCTGTGTTGTTTCTTTTGAAGTTCTTGTTTCTTTTTGCAGGTACCTAGATGGTACCAGCAGTTACCTGAAGGAGGAAGGATGCTCGGGATGGGTGTTTCAGGGCTTGAGACCAATTGCAAAGAACAGATGAAAACAACTTTAATGAATTTTAGTGTCTGTAATGTGTTGGTGGTGACAAAGAGGCATTTGAGACCCCAAAAGGGCCTGAATCCTGGTGCAGCAGGTCTTGGGCAGAGACAGAGGCAGAAACGGTGTCAGTAAACACCAGGCTCTCCCAGCCAGCTCAACCTCTTCCCTTTCTCTGTGGCAGGAGAAGATTGTCCCCATGCTTTCATCCTCTCATAAACAAATTCCAATGTCCCTTTCTCAGCTTTGAAACCAAGAAGCAGAGGTGTTTCCCAGCTTTGCAGAAGCTCTGAGCTGCTGGTGGTGTTCTGGGGAAGTGGGCAAAGAGGATACTATGTGGAAGTTCGCTCCTGCTGAGGTGACTCACCCTAGCGAGCAACTTGTGCCAGTTCCATTGTGCGATCTGCAGCCCATCACAGCCGTGACTCATCAGCCATACAGCTGCCCCCTTGCCCTCAGAGATCATATACATCTGGTTTTTTCATGTGAGTGGAAAGTCAGAAGACCCCGTGTTCTTGGAGACGGGTTCCTGGCACTCTTTGTTGTGGTTAATTTCTGGAAATTTAGGCTGTGGTTCATCTGCTCTGACATATACACATCAGAGCCTGAGCCTGAGCCTGAGCTACTCATTCTGAATTCCTTCTGCTGCTGCTGAAGAGAATGAGGTAGTGCTGGTATGCTACTTGACTGGCCTATTTTAGATGTCTGCACCCATTTGAGAGGAAAGACACTGCCTATTCCTGTGTCTTTTTTTCTGCTTATGGAAGCATTCTGGGTTATCCACAGAGTTGTACAGGTCTTCACACTGGCCATGCACCATGAGTGGAAGAACTCACCTCCTCAGAGCTGGAATAGTCTGATGACTTAAGCACTGGGCAAAAACTCTGGTTTCCCCAGATAGACCAGGTGAAAGCCAGGCAAGCAGAGACCTGGACACAGAAAGTCCTGGCTCTTGGGGCTCTCTCCCTTGGCTTGTTTGTCTGCTGGATATCTGTCAGAGTTGTGACCACTAACCTGCTGATGAAAAGCTGGTGCAGGATTTTGTTTCCTGGATTTGTTTTGTTTGTACCAAGGAGGTAAGAAGAGCTCTTAGAAAATAAACTTGAATCTCTGGACAAATTTTCTGTTCACTGAACTGCTGGCTTTTGTCTGGTTGCTGAGGTCTCCCTCTCAGGAGTTGTGAAAATATGCATTTTCTATTATCCTTCCAACTTTGCCTGATTCCCCATCTCCCATAATCCCTGGCATCTTTTCTGCTCCATATCCTCATCCCTTGTTACCTGCATCACTGTCTTGCTTTTTCATAGTCTCTCCGTGCTCTTGTCTTGTTTGATTTGCTCACTGCTGCCTGTGCTTTGTTTCACTTACCACCAAGGCATGCGACCTGCAAAGTCTCTTGATAGTCTGACTTAGTGTTTTAGAAAGAGGCCCAAGATCTCAGCAACCCACCCAAAGAACTGAAAAAACAAACCACCCCAAACAAGACAGACAGGAAAATATACAGTGGATCTTTCTGTGTGCTCATAAATAAAAGTCAGACAATCACATGGTTTTCTAAAAATAACACCCATAGCAAGTGTTTTGGTAGGAATAATACTGACCTAGTTTGCATGTCGCCCATATGACAAAAAAAAAAAAAGGTTGGTGAGGAAAACCCATTGTCTGATAGAGTATTTGCATTTGCTGAACCAGATCTGAATTGAGAGGTGGTTAAACAGCTCTTATAGTCTTTTTTTTTGGACAAAACTGTCAGGCATATGGTGTGATTTTTGGGGGTGTCCTGTGCAGGGCCAGGAACTGGACTCGTGGGGAGATGATCCTTATGGCTCCCTTCCAACTCAGCATATTCTACAATTCTGTGGTTCTTGGTGGCCCGTCTGGAGGTTTCAGAGGAGAGGGGCTAGGGGAATGCTTGTTGGCGGCATGGCCAGTAGCAGTCACTTGTCTTCTGTGGGCTGGATGTGTAAGTTGCACCTGTGTGGTGCAGTCAGTGAGGGTCTCTCATAAGCACGAATCCTTTTCTGCAGCCTCAGTCTGGGATGTTCATATCTGGAGAATGGGCAGAATATCTCTGTGATCTGTGGACCTGAATTTGTATATATGAGTTTAGTTTTCTGTTTTCATCTATGGGGCAGATTGAAATATTTTGATATTGAAGGAAACCACTCTTGACTGCCGAACTCCTGCCCACCCCAAGGACTCAGTCTGTGCTCCTGTCCTTGTCCCTGTGGCCAGCATTGCAGCCTAGTCCTGGGGCAGGAGCTGTACCTTGGGGAACATGAGAGAGTTGTCCCTGCCTACCAGTTTTTTCTCATCCTGTCTTAGGGGATGTTGTTCAAGTGCTGGCCTGGACCTGGAACTGCTCTTTCTGGGCAGCTCTGCATCAGTGACAACAGTGATGGCAGCCATAAAGGTCTGGTATCAAGGCAGCATCCCTCACAGCGATGGACACACTTAGATTTCCTGGAGATCACCCTTGGAGATCACTGGTCTTGTGAGTATTTTTGGTTAATATGAAAGGTTACTGAGACAGGCACATGGAGAGGCCTGATAGGATCTTGGAGAGATGAGTGCAAAGTGGATCAGGAGCAGAGGCAGGATGAAAAGGTTCTTTCCCCAGGGCTGACCCATCATTATGTCCCCCTAAGCCTACCACTATCTTTATGTTATTGAGTGCCACAGGATGTGCTTCCCATGTGTTGGAGAACTGGCAGAAGCAGAGTTGTCCTGCATGGCTCACCAGCAGGACATGGCATTGCCTCATCAAAACCTCCCTAGCTTCCCAGGGGTGATGAATGTGCTGTGTCTGCAGCTGGATCCTACCACAACCTGGCAGTGTAGGGTTCAGCAGACCTTGCTGGCTCATTTGCTCTTGGCATGATGTGAAGCAGCAGTCCTTGATCCAGCACAGCCTTGCTGCCGGCAGGAGCTGCCTCGGAGCTGCCGGAAAGCTGCAGGTGGCTCCGGAGAAGCAAACTGGTCTCCCCTCTGTGCAGTCGTGTCCTCCACAGCCTTGGCACATCTCAGCCTCTCCACAGAGCTGTGGCTGCCTGGCCTGTCATGTGTGCTGTAAGGAGGGCTGTAGCTCTTTCCAGACTCTGAAATGAGAGCAGAAGTGTGTCCGGGAGTGCTTTGTGGGGGTATGGATAAAGATTTTATGGCAAATGGATGCCATCGTTTTCCCTTAAGATTATATCCTCTTTCTTTTTTTTCATGTCTCTCATGATAAGCGACACATGAATTTCTGACTCTGAGCAGCCTTGATGCTGGGAAATGCTCCCATTCAAGCAGAGATTCTAGGTCAGCTGCTCATAAGAATAGATCAAGCCTTCATTGAATGCAGTGGACAGACCTTCAGCGGGATGGGTTTTTTCCTGGCTTATTTTGTTCATAGTGAGCTCCAGAAGTTGACAGGCATTTTGTGGACAGCAGCTATAATATCCTGCCAGCAAGCTCAATACAGGCATTGCTGAATCAGTGCATTACAGGGGAAAATAAATCCTATGAGGTATTAATTGTGATTTTAAATTTTTTTTAATCTAAGATAGGGCACTCTGTAATGAAGATCTGTATCTATGATCAAGAGGATGTGATTTGTGAGAACATACATTATAAAAATGGGATTTGAACTTTTTCTCTAATTCTGCACCTATAAATAACTGCTCTTACATATGGCATCTAATTATTTAATTGTATATGCAGATTAGGTAGTCATTTACATGCTGTCATCAATGATAGCAACTAATAGTGCTGGCAGTTATTTTCAGGCACATATGATAATGCCAAAGGTTTTAAATATTAGTCAGTACCTGCCATACATATGAATGTCTCTCCCCATCTCTTCCTTTCAAAAACATTAGGATAAATTAATAATCACAAGGTGCATCTGCTTCTTCATGGAACTAGTTGCACCACAGAAGATCTGTTATATTATATACTTTATATAAAATTACAGCCCAGCATTGAGTTCCTGATTTATCTGGGTGTGATGTCTCCTTGAGACTGGGAAGGAAGAGGAAAGAAAATGTTAATATGCTTTTTCTCCATTTTATTTACAAATGCATGCAAAGGGTGGGGGAAGGCAGTTGCAGACATGAAGGATTCAGGTTCCACTTGTACAAAGTGTGATCTATAGGTATTTTTATCCAGAAGACACTTTACAGTTCTTCGGCCTTGCTTTTGTGTAGACCTAAATTATTACCCATAGTAAGATTAGTAGGAGTCAGGGCTAGGGCATGCCCCGTTTATCTTCTTATCCTCGTCAACAAAATCAGTGCAGTTGTCTTTTTCCTGATGTAAAACAGATTTTGAGCATGGAAACCTATGTTTTTCCTGCCATTTTGCCCACCTAAGGTATTTTGAACTGTGAGAAGTGGGGTAATAGCCAAGGAGACCTCAGTGAACATATAACCATTATTTGGCTTGGAAGCTCCACATTAAAACCTCGTGCAGAAAATACAATTAATGACCCATTTATTCAAATAGACAAGCTCCAAGGCAGCTGCCTGAAAATTCAGCGATTCTGTGCTGTGTCAAGATCAGCTGTATTAACTTGGTTTGCAGTTTGTGTGATTTTCAGAGGTTATTGACTCCAAGGCATTTGTTGTCATGTAGCCATGGAGCGTACAAACATCACTCTGCAGCACTATTTCCTGCTCACTAAACAGATGTGTACAGTTAAGAGGATGAATATTCTCTTTGAAACAAAAGGAAATTGTCAGTTACTTAAATCCTTTGTTGGAATGTGGCCTTAATGCTATTTTTAATTAATTTTCAAGAGTCTTGGCTCTTGACAGCCAGTAAATAACATGCTGGAGATATAAGGTCATAACAATGAGGGTAACTTGCTTGTCCATGATGGGAAAAAAATAGTGATTCCTTTTTAATTTGCTCAATAATTTAGAAACATCCTTACAAGTCACCTAATTTTGGTTCCTCGAGAACCACATCTTTCTCCGTTGCAGGCAGAATCTTTCCATGAGTGATGAAGGCGGCAGAGTGGCTGCGAAGGAGGCGGCAGAGGAGCAGTGCCAGCGTGCTGGCAGTTGGTGTTGTGCAGCTCTTGGAAGCTGGGGTAGTGTCTCTGTATCTTTATATAGCACTCCCTCCACTCTGCTGAGACGTGGGAAGCACCAGAAAGATGAGATACATCCTGATACTGACAGTAGATGAATGCATTACAAATATTCTTCCCTTTCCTTTACCTGGCCTATTCCTGATGACTCCCTCCCCAGGTTTTGCCCACCTCTTATATTCTTGGTATTTCCTACATTCCTGTAAGAGGATAACAGGTCAGAAAATGTTGAAGACTCTCAGGCAGCTTCCACATTATGAACCAGTGCTGAATTTTCTAGTGCCATTTCTCTTCTAAATGCTTTTCTGGTTTTGGAAAACTCAGTGATGCAGTGTAAATGTTTTATCATCATGTGTTTGGGAAGTCTGCCTTATTCAGCCTGATGTTAACAAAATTTTAATGCTTCTCTTTGTGCTCATGCAGAGTTTCTCCCCAGGGTATTTTTCTGAAGTAGTTTGAGAGGATGATTAGCTCTGTCCTAGGACCATCTTGGGTGCCTCTTGCTGTAGCAAGTCCCTCACTGTAGCTAGCTAGCTCCAGTGCTAAGATTGCAAAAATCTTTCAAAACTGACTTTTTAACAGTGAGATTTGGCATCTTCTTGGATATCCTGAGCTTTACCTGGCTAAACTAGGTTCCTGCTTACTGTGGGGTGGGAATGGAGTTCTTGTTTAGGTTGTCCAGAAGAGACAACAGGAGATGCTTGGTGCTGAGCATTTCTGAAGATTAGGTGTCTATACAAAAGCTGAACTCTTTTCTTCTACTTTCTCTCATAAATAACCTGTTCAGCTATGAGGTTAAGGGCCCTGAGTTGTGTTGTCAATATACCCCACCCCATACTTATAAATGTATTAATATATTGATAAATTACTACATTACATATTAATATGTCAGTGTGGTAATATAGGAATATATACTTATTTAAATATATTAATATATCAATATGCCCCATCCAATAGCCCCTTTGGCAGTGCAGGTGCGTGGGACATTCCTGCCTTAGTTTGTAGCCAGACACACTTGCAGTGAATGTTGAGTGGAGAAAGCTGAGTTTTGATATTGTGTTAATATTGAAATGTGCCTGGCTCCTGTCAGAGGTCTCGGGGTGCCCTGGCAGCTGAACCGTAGTTATGATTTTTAACCTCCAGACAGTGTCTCACAGATGTGCCTATGGAGCCCTGACAGTACACTGGGGGTGAAACACTGGAGACTGCAATTTACACAATCACTGGCCTCTTGTGGCAGCAGAAAAAGCATGCAAATGATGTCATGTGGATTTTCAGTCCCAAGTCTCTGCATATGCTGCTCTGTGTAGGGCTGTGGGTACAGATGTGTGTAGGAAGTTCCCTGTGAAGTTGAACCTGAAGTTTTTATTGCTGGAAAGAATTGATGAAAAAATGCACAGAGGAATCCTGTCAATCTGAGGCAAATGAAGAGACTAAAAATTTTAGGCTTGTCTGTCCAAATGTAGATGGAATTTTCCTAATACAAACTTTCCAAAAAACCCCCCTCTTGATTAAATCATGGGTCATCTTAAAATGAGACCTGGTAGTGATTGAGGTAAAGCACTCTTCACCACACTAGCAAACAGTATCCATGATTTATTTTTTTAAAAAGCCCTTTCCATTCCTAGGAGACCAAGCATCATTTAAGTTATAGATTTCCTCTGGCAAAGCTGCCCTCAGAGCCTTTCTTGGATAACTTCAGATAACTTGTAAGATTAGAAACCAAGCTGTTGGGTGAGTGCTCTTCTAGGACATGACCAGACTGGTAGCCTTCAGCACCAGTCAGTTGTGGTGTTTTCTGTAGCAGAAAACTTTATTGAAAACTAAGTTGCTACTCTAAAAGTATTACCTTAGTCTTCTCTAACTATGTGGATTAAGACATTGTCAATGTAAGGATTTTTAGGGTCGCTTCAAACACCCTATTGTTTGGCTCTCTACAGTTCATCTTCAAAATTTTGGGGATTGTGTGTTTTATTTATTTATTATTACTAATATTGCCATTGTAGTCAAAAGGGGAATCATCTTCCTTAAAGCAATACTTGTTTCATTCCGAAAAGAAAAAACAGAATTAGGCAAAATCCCCAGGAATTAGCTAAAAATGTTCTAAAGGAACAATAAAGTAGGTTACTAATTAAGTGAAAATTGAGGTCAGTTCGAAATGGGGTCCTCACAATCAGAGGAAAAGCAGAGGCAGTGCAAAATTTTATATCACATCCAATGTTCTGTTTCAGTGTTCAGGGCAGGAGAAGGAGCAGTATTCAATTCTTTGGGGAGCTTGTCCTTAGGACTTTAGTGTGGTTGCTGAGAGTGATGGGACCATGCAGCTTCTCTGTCAATCCATCTGCCTGTCCTCTCCTTGTAAACCAAATTCTTCCAGTTTCAGACAAATCAAGAGGACAGAAGTCTCAGATTAACTTCTTAAAAATGGGATAAAAATCAGTGGCTAAGCAGAGAAAAACTACTCAAGCAAACACACCTGGGAAGAGAAAGGAAGAAGCTTCCTTTTTTCCCTTTTGCTCCAAAATCTGTGGCCTGTTTGGGGTAGCACAGATCTCAGGAGGTGAGAGGTTGCAGCCTGGGGCCAGGAGTCACTGTAGGGAAGCAACTTTGTTTCATCTGTTGCTATAGGAGAGCCTGCCTGTATTAAACATTTGTGCTGCTTTATTTGCTCTTGCACAAACACACACAGGTTATCTGGAGAGTACAAGGGATTTGGTGAGCAACAGAGGCAAGGAAACCATATTTGTGTACATTCAGACTGAGCTGCCGGGCGGAGTCCCTGATATGAAATAAAGGCTGAATTCATGTTGTGTTCTCTTCCTCAGCAGGGGCAGTGAAGGTCTATCCTCTCCACAGACATGTATGTTTATGAAGTGTGTAAGGATGTACTATTTTGTGTCAGCCACCTGTCAGTTTGGTTAAAACTGGCTTTAAAATTGGTTAAAACAGAGTTAAAATCCACTTGTGCATTAGGGCAGAGGATCACATGAATATAGAGATAAACTCAACCTCTGGCTGTATTGTCTTGTTTCCTTAGGAAACGGAGTTATCCTTAGCAAATAAGAATGATATCACTTTCCACAGGATGATAAACATCTAACTGTGCATAATAGACAAAGTCACCTCTTGCATACGATTGCGGTGGCAATGCCAGCTGCAAATTCAAACGGGAAGGGAAGATGCTTTTGTTTTGTTTCTTTGTTGGTTCGTTTGTTTTTTCTCTCTCCAAAAGAACCTACCTTGCTTGGAACAGAGACTTGCCCTTCTTTGATTGATGATTAAATCAAAGATGAAGTGTGTGGGTGGAGGAGCACATTATCAGACTACAGCATAGCTTCACAGAGTGGTTTTGCATGGATTTATATCCTAGGGAGCCAACATCTTTCTGTGCTGTACTCTGCATGTTTTATCATCATAATTACTATTCCTTTCCGACATGTTCAATGCCTTTGGTTCAAAGCGGTGGAAAGTACCAGCATTTTCTGGAAACAAAGAAGGAGGTGCTAAACCTCTCTCACCAGATACTGTGGATCCACCTGCCTTTTGGGACCAAGTGTATTTCATATAACAGATGCTACTGAGCACAAAGTTTCCATTGTCGGTGCCTGACTGTATTAGTGTAGTGTCCCTGCCAAGCAAGCAGGGGCATCACTGCATTGCTGGAATTGGAATATTAATGTAATTGGACTCCTGCAAAGTCATTTAATTTGTAGTGCTAGTAGTCTGACTTCATCCGATTAGCATCCAGACCAAACAGCTATTGTTGAAGTCAGGCACACAATCCACTTATTATGAAGAGATTTTATCTATATAGGCAGAAGAAAAGGGAAATAGCAAGATAAAGAGTGAAGTCAACACAGAAACAATATAAAAATTTATCCAAGGTATTCCCTTGTTTAATGGAAAATCCCAAAGACAAAGGAGTTACAGTTTTTCAGAGATAGGACGACAGAGTCTCAGTGATGTGGTGAGGCTGTGGACTTTTCCAGGAGCTTCAGGCAATGAGGGAAACTCCTGAATGCTGGGGATGTTCCTAGGAGACAAATTGCTTGTCTTTCACAGTAAGCCTAGCAAGGGTCAGGGCAGGGAGAATGACCCTGCTAGAGAACATACCACTGTGGATAAATAGAGGCATTGAAACACCAGGAAGGAGCGGGCTGGCTTCCAACAAGTGGCTTTGGAGGAAGAAGAAAGTTATTTGGTACACCTGACAAAGGAGTTTGTTTAGAAGAACTATCCTTGTTCTTGGTCCTATGTCCTTGTGGTTTCCTATTGCCCTTCTTGCGTTTGAAGGCTCCCCTTGGATGAGCAGCTCAGGAGCCCATGGAAGGAGCAGATAAAACATGGCTGTGACCCAATTCCTCTGCCCAAAACAATGGTTTTGGACAGCAAACAATCCCCTTTGCATTATGTAAACTCTTTGTGAAAAAACACTATTCTAATTTGGTCTCAACACTTATATGTAAAGGTGTAGCTTCCCTGTGAGCTTTGCCTGTCTCGGCATAACACCACTCGTGGGAGCACTGTGGTAGATGATGTTCCTAGAGAGTCAAATCATCCCCTTGTTTTAACTGCAGAATTTTAGCCTGAACAGTAAAAAAGCATTAGTGAGAGAGGGGAGAGATCTGTGCACCCTGCTTGTGCTGTTAAGGCACACTAGCCCAAAAAAGCAAGTTACTGTTGGCCTCTGGGCAGCTCCTTTTGTGGCACATCCCCTCCTGGTAGAGTGCATTCCCTTCAGTGACAACATCCTTCAACCCAAAGCAATTGTGGGCAGGGGGTTGCAGGTGGGTGACGATGGATCGCTGCTCCACTGAGACATCACCTACTGCTGCTGCTGGGCTCAGCACCCTTGGTCAGACGGACCATGCCCGTCCTGCCCACCCTTCTCAGGGTGTTCCTGGCTGCCTGCTCCCAGAGGCCATGGCCTACTCTGCCTACACACACTGATGGCCCTGGTTTGTGAGTGAGGGGAAGGCAGGACAGAGGAGCCATCTGGGTTGTTGGTGCTGCAGTGCTCGGGTGGGCTGTATCCTGAGGATGCTCTCATCTTGGGGAGTGGCTGACATTCCCTTGACTGAGTGGGTCAAGTGGTCCCTGGAGTAAGAGTTGGTCCTAGCCTCAGGATGTCTGTGCATCTCTGCAGTCACTCCCTGCTTTCCACAGGCTTCTATTGTATTCCCTTGAAAGATGCTTTCTGGGAAAACACAGCAATCCCCACACATCATGTTGCCACAGTTTAGGGCATGATCTACAATTGTAAGTGTGTTCAAAATCTGTGTACTGCAGAGAGTCTTGCCTTCAGGACTGGCACTTTGACATCTAATTTCCTTCCACAGAGAAGTCTAGGGAAATGGTTTTTGTTAGAGCCAGGCTTGTTGGAAAAGTGTTGATGAAGTGAAATATAAACATATTGTGTTGGAATTTTCATGGGAAAATATTGCTGAAGAGTTTCAGCACTCCTGGAATGCTTCTCTCTGACCCTCTCACTCCATCTTGTATTCATGTTCTGTGCAGCTATAATATTCCAAATGAAACATTTTAACTTCAGCCAATTAAAAACTAAGATCAAAATGAAATGTGTATAAAGCCTCTCAATTTTCAAATTTTTTCACAAGCTGGGAAAACACTGTATTTTTCAACCTCAGTGTTTCCTACTGGCAACAGCTCAAATGTGTGACCACTGCTGGAATTTCTGTTTCTCTTTCCAAATGAAATGTATTTATTTCCTCCTCCCTATTGTTACTAATGAGTCAAACGGCTTTGTGAAAACATGCTGGTGGAATTAAACACTGATAAAAGAGCCAGAACAACATAACATTTACTTGGTTTCCAAGCAGGAAACTAGTGGAATTTTACTGTCATGTAAATGTAGAAAATTTTGGAAGAAACTGCAGGCATTAAACCCAGAAAGATGAATTCACATATTTGAAACAGTCTAAATGATGTGTAGAAAAATCACTCCTTAAATTCATACCCCCCCAATCATTGTTGCATTGTGTATGGTTTTGAATCAATACAGCTTGCAATGATTAATACAAACTGTTCTCAGCTGATGAAAATCCTCAGGTTCTTGATTTAATCTTTATAATAATGGAATGGAGAATTAAACTCAGTTTGTAATTCTCTTGCAAGGAGGGTGTGGCAAGGACAGCGTTTCAACTTCTCTCCGAGTTCTCACAGCAATGTAGGAACTTTAAAAAAAATCTGTTTTAAATGCAAGCTCCTGGATTTAAAAGATACTTTCTGTGTAGGAATTTTTTCTGAGGCTTATGGTTCGAACTTCACCAGCCCAACACGGACCTCGTGCTAAGCAGACAAACATCTCCTTTTTCTTCACTTGTGGACATTGGCTGGTGAACAGATCTACATGTGTGCATACACATATGGACACAAACACACATATATAGGGTGGATTGCTGCAATGTTATACCATTTATATCCATGTGTGTGTATATAAATTTAAAATAATATATAATAGTGCACATAGCTGCTGGAATATTGCACATTCCAGAAGGCTGAGATCACTCTTATCTCCTCTGAATGGTGTTACTAAAACACAGAGACCAACACCCATTCTCTAGGCCTTTACATCCCTGGTGGCTAGCACTAGACTTGCTGGGAGATGGGAAAAACTTGGCTCCAAACCCAGATGTGATCTCCCTGCCAAAGAAAATCTCACGTGCAGCCTGGGAGTGTGGGGTGGGTGGAAAAGGATATGTGCTTCATAGAAACTACTAGTAATCAACTCCATTAAACCAATAGGCTTGTCATCAAGATAACTGGTAGTGCAGGGATGTTATAATCATTTAGAAAACACCAAAAAATCCCCCTGGCTTTCCCCGGGTAGTTGTGGTCAGATTACGTATGACGTTTTTGACATTATTTTCCTAGAAGAGAGAAGGATTACGTAAGAGGGCTGGCAGCCTATAAAAGTGTCCTCGTTTGGCACGGACAGGAACCAGGTTAGACTTTTTCAAAAGCAGCTGAAGCCTGTAGCTGCACAGAAAAAAGAAATAAATCAGAAGAAGAGAGAACTTCTCTGGGAGACAGACACTAAGATTACTTTGCTTAGAAGTGTTTCTCATGTTTTGTTCTGATAGTATTCCCAGTTGGACAGAAAGCATCTGAATCTGCTTGGATCATGAGGAAGACAAAGAATTCCTGGGCAGCCTTCGTGGGAGGAGGCAACAAGAAGGGGGAGAAAACGGCTGGAGAAAATGCAAGGATACTGCCCAAGGCCACACTTGAGGAGAAAAAGAAGCAGGAGGAGAAGAGGAGAGGGAAATTGAAAACCTTGGCAGGCAAATTGCTGAAGACTATGGTTGGTGGGAAGGAGACGGCGGAGAAGGCTGGCGGTGAGGATGTGGCAGGGAATTTGCTGAAGATGACAACCAGTAGGAAGGGAGTGGAGAGAGGGACTCCTGCAGGTAACCTTGAAGTTATCTCTGGGTCCAGGCCTGGATCTTCTCTGCCCTTCCCAGCCTGCAGGCTCTTGTTTTTCATTAGCTTCTGGATTAGGTGCTTTCCACTCTCCTTCTCCTCATCCATCACCTGAATTCTTATCCCTTCTGAACTGTACACTTGCTACTCTGCACAGCTCTGTATTTCACTTTCCATTTGCCTCACAAATGTTTCTCTTTACTGTTCTTATTTTAATCCCTGAGAAGACTCCTGATGTGTCTTGTGAGAAAGACGATGTTTGTGTGACTGACACCCCATCGGTGTGACTGTGCTCTTCCTCCACAGACAGGAGGGGGAGGTGGGTGGTAGACGGGCTGATTGTGCCAATTAAACATTTCCTATGTGTTGCCTGTATTGAGGCAGGACAGGTGCAGCTTGTAGACCCCTCCTGGATAACTTGCCAATTGCTTTGCTGAAGATCCTTGCATCAACCATTCTCCATTCCATGTCATGTTCCTCCCTCCAGTCCTGTTCAGTTTGATTCTTACTACACATATGAGATGTTTTCATAGAGAAAAGGTAGCAAGGATAAAGGCAAAACATAGTGGAAGCTCATATTTTTCATTCTTCCCTCTACACCCAAAGTTGTATCCTGAATTATTTAAGTCCCACTGCTTCTGGCTTTAGTTAACTTTCTCTGCATTCTCATGAAGTTCGATTTGTTCTCTGGGCTCTGCTCCAGATACCTTTGGACAATCTTAACCCTTTGTTGCTCAATCTTGTTATCTGTAAAACACATGAAAAAAAAAAACAAACCCTGCAGCTCTGTGCAGCTGTTGTGAGACTACATTTAACTCTTCTTGGTTGGCTGGATGTGCTAGGTAAGATACTCTGGAAACAAGCAACACAGAAAAAATTCTCCTCCCAACTTCTGAAATGTAAAGGTTTCATAACTGCATTGGCAGAGTGTCTGGTGATTAAGGCAATGGCTCAATTACTGCAGCTTCTTGCAGATGTGCAAGTCATAGGGAGTTATGTGAATCCCCATTGCCGAGACAAGTGGCCCACCTTCTGATTTTCACCTTTGGGTGAAATGGCACAGATCATCATTTGGCCTAGTTGAAACAGCCTGACAAAGAGAGGGCCCTGGACTGCACCGAGCAGCCTCAGCCTAAGGCAAGGGCTCGCTGGCAGGACTGACCCCCTCTGCATAGCCATGTCTGGCTGTGAGCAGCTGGGAGGGACCTTCCAAGGGAGTTTGCAGCGCAGCCCTTTGGCCCTGCCAGGGTTTCTGTAGAGGAGGCAGAGAATTTCTTCTACTTGACTTTCAGCTGTTGGCTTGTTCAGAAGATTTCCTTTCTTTAATGCTTTTCTTCTGCACAGAAGGTACACTTCTTAAGGAAAGATTGTAATTAATGAACCTTCATTGCTCACATGAGGAGGTCTCTGGAATGATGACAGAAAGCTGCAGACTAATCAGCAGACTTGGTTAGCCTGGAGGAAAGAGGATTAAAGAAATTTAGAAACAAAAAATTGCTTGCCCTGAGGAAACTGAGAGATGCTAGTGCTAGACCTTAAGTGGGTTGATCTTGAGTAGATACTGAGGAATTTTGGGATACATATAAATTAGATACTTCATAATTTGGATATTAAAGTGATGGGTCCTATAGACAAACGAACAAACAGCAAGCTGTGTTCTTTTTCTGTTGCAGAGGAAACCATCTGCAGATTCATTGAGCAAGGAAAATTTCTGGAAGCCTGTGATCAAATTTATAATCTGGAGCATTCTGGAAATGTTGGTGTGGGGAAGTCTGACTCACTTTATGTGCTGCTGGCTGAACGAATGTGGACTGTAGTGAGAGAAGCGCTCAGTGGAAGTGATAGGATGTTTCTGGAGCCATTGCAGTCAGTGGGGGAATCACTGAAGTGGGAGAAGCAGAAGGAAGCGGAGTGGCTTGGCAACGGCCTAGAGACAGAGTCTTTTTCCACCTGGAGTCCAAACTTCTGGAGAAAAGATCTGGAGGAAAAACTAATGCAGTACATAACAGGCCAGATTCCTCTGTTTGGTTCCTCTACTAACACAGATGAGACTGCACTAAAACGGCACCTGAGTCATCTGGAAACAACATTTCTCCCCAGGCTGGAGCACAGAAGTGATGTCTTCAAGGAAGCAGGACTGTTCGTCACCTATGCCCGCTGCTGTCATGCCTCTTTATGTTCTCACCTTGCCACACTTACTGACAGTAACTGTTTCAACTTCAGCCAATGTCTTTTAATATATGAATGGGGCATTAAAACATACAAAAGGTATGTCTGAGGGACTTTTTTTCTACATCTCTGTTTTTTGTTTCTGAGAACAATCCCTGCTTCCTGATAACACAGTGATGATCAGGACTCTTGCTGAGTTTAGGTTTGCCCATTGCTTCTTTTATCTTCTGTGCTCTCAGAATCAGAGCCTTTTTTCATTGCAGTACTCCCTCTTTCTAAATCCTTAATACTGGCCTCAGGGGTTCACCTGGGGTGCACAGGTATTTCTCTGCTGGACTCCTGTTGGATATGCACAGTTTTTTGCTTTATTGAACAATTTCTTTCCTCACATCAAGCCTATTTTAGCAAGGTCCATAACTCTCCAATTACCCCAGAGTAATTTTCCCCGGCCTTTATGTCAGCATGGTGCTCTATGGACTTCTCTTGTTCTGCCCTTGGTTCTCACACTGCTTTATTTGGCTTTTTTGTTTCTTGTCCCAGCTGTTTCTCTATTTCCTTCATTAGTGTTCAGATCACATGAAAAACATGTAACAGATCATTAAAATCCTGCCCAAGTCTGGGGAAACAAATGTGGCTTTCCCCACGATCTGAAGAGTGGCGCATCTGGGACCTTTTGGCCCAATGTGAATTCAAAGCCTGTGGGTGTCATAAAAGCCTGGAACTTTCTTGTGATTTCTTTTTTTATGGTGGATGAGGCATTTGATTCTCTGTGTCCGTGGTTTAATTGCTACTTGGCAGCTCCAATCTACTTATGCTCTAATAGTTCTCAGTCTTTTTCGATTATTTGGTTGCTTTCATCCAAACCTACAGCTTCTCTGTTCCTTGTATTAATTACACTTATAAATCCTGATTAGCTCATAAGCAGTTCATCAGGTGCGCTCTTCTCCCACCCAGCTCCTGAAGGAGGGAAACAGTGTGGTGGGTACACACTGGCCATCATCAGGTACATGGGAGATGTGGTCAGGAGACATCCCTTTTACTGCTGCTTTTAAAATGGTGAAACTTTTGGAGTAATGGGTTGATGAAATATTGAAAACTTTAATGAAATTGGTGGTGCAAAATTTTATAATTTAAATACATAAAGAAAAGTCAAATATAGGAAAAAATGTATTATATAAATGCTGAATTCCGTCAAGGAAAAAAAAAGCCCAAACAAGTAAGACCAGCGACTGTATTAGTCAGAAGGTAGTGAAGAAAATGGAAATGAGAAGGGCAAAAATGCCAGACTTCAGCATTTGATTTTTCTTCTCTAAATACAGTTACAACCTCTATGAATGCTCATGCATAGATGCAGTTGTCTTGGTATATAGCTGCTTTTTATTCCATTCAGAGAGAATGTGTGATGCTTGCAAAATTGTGTATTCATGCAAGTATACTTGGGAGACTCTCCCCAAGCCTAAGAAGGAATTCAGCAGCAGCAGTGAGGGAAGGGGAGAGGAAAACAACAAGCAGAAAGCTTAACTTGGGCAGCAAATCTAGGATGAAGGAAAAGAAACAGCGCAAAAGAATAGCTGGCAAAAGGCCATTGTAAAGATCATCTACTGTGCTATGGCTACCCAAGCATGGCAAACACTGCTGGGTTCTTGCAGGGCACCCTGTTTGCTCAGTGTGAGGCTGTGGTGCCAGGCAGGCGATGTTGTGGACCTGCAGGAAGCTGCCCCTCTGGCTGAGCTCTTGTTTCTGTACACAGTGGCAGCCAGGCAAGCGTGAGACCCGGACACAGGCCCCAGCACAGCCTTTCCCTTGGCGCACAGTGCCTCATGTGGATTATTTTGAAGACTGAGGAAAAGTTACTTGCAATCGCACAGGTAAGAACTCAGGAGTTTTATCCCAATCTGCCTGTTTTATTCCTGTGGTTTTAAATTAAAATGTGCCCTTGTTAAATTAGCTGCTCCCTTGCTAGCTGAGCCAGATCTGCTCAGGAATGTGTGAGCCCCAAGGTCTCCATCTTGACCAAGTTTCATTGCAGAGCCCAGGTGTGAAGATCCATGATTATCTGCCGCCAAAGGGATGCTTCCCTGTCCTTGATCCATAGCAAGAAAATGCTGGGACATTTGCACATCTCTCTTCATCCCATTGCTGCATATTCAGAGAGCTGCAATCTGCTCTGCTCAGAAGCCCATTTATCTGGAGGAAAGAGAGGCTATGGGTAAAACCCACTTCCTTATTGAGGGCCATTTCAAGATGTTGTTCATCTTCTCTCCATCTGTTAGTGACCCCATTGTGTGCAACAGCTGGGGTTTTCTTACGGCCCCTTTGCCTCAGCTGTGCAGGATATTGACGCTGCTAAGTTTGTCTGTGTGTGGATCCCTCACAGTTCTCTCCAGCCTGCTGGATTGACACCGCTGAGATTAGAGCAAAGATTATTTCCAGAGCTCAGAACAAGAAAATGTGCAGCTGGTGCCCACCCAGCAGCCCTCCGCAGAGAATCCTGCCTTGTGGATTCCACAGGTGACCCCAGCCCTGGGGCTGCAGCATCTGTTTCTTTTCTCAGCAAAGCTTCTCCTTTGGAGAATTCTGTTGAGACATGTGGAATACAAATGAAGTAGGGAAGATGAGTTGTACAATGGGGAGTTCCAGAGGAAACCGCGCTATTTGGAGAACTCAGCAGGGTCTCTTATATTTAGCTAAAGCTGTAATGCAACAGCAGGAATTACCACACTCAGCTCTCTTGCTTCCCATTTCCACCAGCCCCTGGGGAGCAGAGGAGGGGAAATTCCATGGCAAAGTGCTGAATCATCCCAGGGAAAGTACTCTAAATTGCAGAGATTTTCCTCAAGACCTATTCCCTGAAGGAGAACATGAAGGTAGTCACAAACACAGGAGCAGAAGTGCCAGCTAGTGACAATATGCATAAAGCCTACTGGCTTCAGTGTTTAAGTATCTTTAAGGGCTGTTTCTAATCATTACCCCAGGGAAGACCACGTGTTCTTAAGCTCTTTTTTTAGCACTTGTTTCAGTGAAGGAAGTGACTTAACTCAGCATAATGCCACTGAGGTTATCCTAGAGCATGTCACTGAGTCATTGACAAGGCCTCAAAAATGCTAACTAACAATGATCAATGATGGGAATTTTTTTTTTTTTTTTTTTTTTTTTTTTNTTTTTTTTTTTTTTTAGTTCCCTCTAATGTAATAGCTGAAGAATGCATTTGCTTAATCATGGGCTTTCTATTTTCCTGATACACCATGTGTATTGAGGCTCACCTAAATCTGGCAGTAGTTATGAGCTCTTATTCCATGCTGCCCTGAGTTTTCATGTCACTTTTGGTTCTGACCCATCACAGCTCTATGTGGTGCTGCATTGCACAGAGAGAGCAGAGCTGGAAGTGCTGGACAGCATAGCACAGCATTGCCCCAGCTTGCTTCAAACCTGGCCAGCTTGGGACCAGCTCCAGATTCAAGCAAATGAGCTTAAGTTGACATAAGCTGACTCCATATGGAAAAATTATGGATGTCTCTTCAGCTCAGTGGCACAGCTTAGAAATCCTGCTTTATCCCTCTATTTCTGGTTCTAGGGTAGTTCAGCCCTTCATTATGCTAATATACAGGAAGCTGCTATTGATCAAATATCCTGTCGTTATCTCTGAACAATTGTCATATATGATTGTGACTAAATCACATGGTGTGTGTTTTGCCACTTCAGCGGATGACTAAGTTTTTCAGAATGAAAAGATCCTGATCAGAATAAGCATGGTCTGCTTTGCTTATGAATACCTGGCTTATCGCTGGGAGTGGCTGCCTGATATCTGTGCAAATCAAAAACACTTTAAACATAAATGAGTGGTGAGAACTGTGACCACATCTAAAGATGCTGAGAGCCCAGATGCTATGTGCGGTTCAAAACCACTTCCAAACTCCAGTGTGGGGAACTCAGTCGACTCTGCATGCAGGCATTGTTCCCTCAGCCTGGACACATCTGGGGCCAGGGAGCTTTGTGCCTTTGAGGTTGCGAAGTTGGTGAACTGAAAATGATGATACCATAGATTGAGTTGTCAGTCTGTCACCTCTGCCCTTGCTGTACTGGGGAATTTGACATGAGTGCAAGGCAAATCTTCCAGCATGATGCCAGGGTTCATTCTCATACTCATTTACATCAAGCTGCAAAGGATCACTTGGGTCTGTGTTTTCTCCCCACCACCCCTCTATTTTTTCAAATGGACAAAAGGAGGACTGAGAAGTTAATGTGCTGCAGTCAGCAGAGGTGTAATGACCATCCACAGATCTGAAGCCTTGCAACATTTTGGTCAGATAGGAAGGAACAAGAAAGAAACTGGGCCTGTATATTATAGCAGAAGTTTTGGTCCTCTCCACATTGGAGCTTTGATGCCTCAGGTGCTGGTATCACTACAAGAGCTACAGACAAGCAAACCCTTTCTAATTCAGACACATCATCTGATCCAAACCAACTAAGTCCTGTGGCTCAATAAGTTATTAATTGCCTTGCAGTTCCTCACTAATCCATGCTTTGTCCCATTGTGGGGGGCAGGCTTGAAGTGTTTGTGTAGCTCGGCTGGGATGTGTTATCTCAGCACATCATGTTCACACATTTGCTCACAGTCAGGTGATGGCACTTGTGAGGAAAGGAATTTTTCTTGGTTGTTTACAACTGCTTATTTGTCTTTGATTAACACTTTTCAGTGAATATGGGAGAGCAGTTGTTTTGAATATACTTTTGATGAAATTCTTCAGTTGTCAGCCACAAATTTCCTAATTCCTCAGCCAGAAAAGAACAAAGACAAAAATGGGAGATCAGACTTTACATTCCTCGGAGGAAAATTCAGAAATGAAAGAATAAATAAGTGAGCCAGGCTTTTGAGTTTAAAGCTTCTATAAAGGTCAGATCATGTTTTAAGCACCAAGCCCTTTCTCTGCAGTGTTAGTTTTGTTTTTACAGCCATTCAAACTAGCATAAGCCAGCCAAGTCTTGGGAAATTTCCCATCGTGCAGCCTCATGGGGCTCATCTCACCATGACAGTAGCTCTAAACACTAACCCGGCTCCTCTTTGCACTCACAAGTCCCTGGCTCAAACAAGGGAATGCTTTTAATTAGTGCTGGCTGGTTTCTGAGGGTGCTGGTTGGAGAGAGGAAGGGTGGAAAATCTCAACTACAGTAGCTGGCAGCATGGAGATGTGTCTAAGCATTGTTTTGCTGTGTGGGCGCCTTCATTTGAGCTAAGCTAACTAGGGAAGACTGTAGAAAACCCAAGCTGACACAGGGATGAAAGAAAGCTGCAAATCATTTAAACTCAAACAAACAATGTAGAACAAAACAGAACAATGTTATTAGGTCAGCTGGAAAATAGCCAGGCTTTGGGTTAAATGAGACAGCCAAAAAAATAGAGGCAGAAATTCATCTTGTCCAAATGCATAATGAGAGGCTAGGAAACCTAACTTGTTATGAATGCCGTTGTATCTTAACTGTACTTTTTAATTTTCTTTTATCATTTAGAAGGAAGTAGGGAAAGCGCTGAAAGAAGCCTTTGATATTGGGAAACCCCCTTGTGCAGATGCTGCAGTCATCAAGGTAAACTGGGGGGAACTGAAAAGCTCCCACACTTTGGGGCAGTTGTGTTTTTGCACACAAGGATGTGGGTATTTGGCAAGACCCAGTTTTGCATGTCTCAGGCTAAGCTCAATGTGTTAAAAGCCTGCAAGTTGGCTGCCATACTTACGCTGTGCCTGTGTGCTCCCAAACCTGTTTTTATCTTGGGCATATATAAAGAAAAAACTCCTTACTAAACTAAGGATGAGCCTGGGTTGATTCAAGCTGAAGTTGTATTTTCCTATATGCCCGGATCTTCATGTAACCTTTTGGAAAGTTGTCGTGTCTGTTACCCAGTCTGCTCTGAGTGAGTTCTGCAGAGCACTTGTATAAAAGCAGGGAGGGCTGCTGAGCCGTGACAGTGCCCCATGTCTGGCAGTGCAAAACGCAGGCAGGCTGCTCCCTGCTTGTCCCTGCTGAGACTGCTGCCCTGGTTGGTCAGGCAGGGTGAGGGGATTCTGCAGAGCACAGCAAAGGCAAGTGCTCCTAGGGCATTGCAGGAGCACACCCTGCTGATACATAAGCAGCACATACCGTGGGCAGAGGGTGCTTGGATCAAGACCTGCAGAAGGATTAAAATAAATCCTGGAATTTACATGTGGCCTCAAGTGATGCTAGAGATCAGGGTCAGATTGTGGGCTGTCATGGCTGTATCTTTCTTCTCTGCTTCCACCACCCCAGCAGCCGTCCTGTTTCAGGTCATGAGAGAGGGAAGTAGCTCCATGGTCCTTTGTGATGATAGACAGCCTCAGGCATTGGAAGCATTGTAGATCAACAGCAGCTGGACTTCCTTGTGAGGATACAACTTTAGCTGGCAAGGACTGGCTTTTCTGGCCCATCTCAAACCCAGGCACCAAATGCAGAGCTTACAACACGGTCTGTTTCCTCCTTGCCTTGTGCTGTACCTGCTGGAGCAATGGAACAGTGATGTACCCAGTGATGTACCTGTGCTAGGGTGACTTTTAGCGACCAAGCTGGCTTTTTTTCCTATTCCTGGCTCACAGTGGAAAGTTTTTCTAACAGGAACTAGGACAAAACCTGCTTTGAATCCAGTAGTCCTCATATCTGTAACATCTGGCCATGCTTCAGCATGAGCGGTTTCACTCTGTTGTGTATGCAACTGACAGGTTTGAAAGCTCTGGGGTGGGTGATGGAAAAGCCTGGATTAATAGGAAAGCCTTATGAAATTACCACCTCCTCAATTTTCTCAGACTGACACTTAAACTTCAGATGGAAAATGAACAAGGTGTCATGGAAATTCATCACCTGTGGTTTTCTGACACTTTGGGGTGGCATATTTTATCCTGTCCCTTTGGGTGAGCTTTTACATCTGTTGTGAGCAGTGGAAAAATCCATTCATGATGTGAGTCACCCTTTGTCTCTGGCTGATGAGCACTGGGAGAGCACAGCATATGGGTCCATCTGTCTCCTTTTATCCATCTGGCGCTCCTCCCCTTGCAAGCTTTTGTTTCCACAGAACAACTAATGGGCAGCATTAAGTTGCCACCTGCTCAAGCCTGCCCAATACGGGCTGAATTTTGAGCTGTCTGGCATAGTCCACCTCCTGCAGACACCTGGGCCACCCAGCTGGGGTCAGTGGGGCAGGACGTGCTATGGGGTTTAACACACAGCGCAGTGTCAGGCGTGAGTGGTGGTGGCTGGGAAGGTGACACCTGCCCTCTCCAGACATCCCATGTAGAGACCCTGGCAGACGTGCAGGGCACACAGTTAGATCTGTCTAACCTTCTTTTTAGTGGCTGCACCCAAATTTATCTGCAAGGGTGAGTTAGGTAGAAGCACAGGTGCTGCCACAGATGGCAAGTCTATGTATGAACTGAGCTGCCACGGTGGACATGGCCAGCAGAGAACATCTGCAGGGACAGGCTTTTCCCCAAGCACAGGCCTGCTGACCACAACAAAAGCAGTCGTAGCAAAGGTGCAGGGTCAGACATTGCAGTCAGGCTGATGAAAAATACATTTGTTTCCACAAGGGCTCTCAAAACTGAAGCAGAAGTTGTTGCCTAGAGGGAAGAGGGATTTGCTGCAGGGTGAGCAGTGGGATGTATTCCTGTTCACTTCACAGGGAGCAAATGGCTTTGGCCAGCTCTCCTCTCACACATTGAAATCCACAGATAATAACAGAGAAGACAGAGACTGCCAGGCGAGTCAGCGAGAGCCTGAGTGAGAAGGTGGAAGCTGAGTGCCTGGAGGAGTGCCTGAGGTTCCTGGAAAGGTAGGAAGGATGTTGTTTTCCTCCTTGGTAACATTCTTAATGCTCAAAAGAAAGAAATCCTGATGAAGCAGCTGGTGATGCTGGATCTTGATGGCTGTTTCCCATCAAGCTGTTACCAGAGAGACAGCACTTCACTGCTGTTTCTGTGCTCAGTGTTTGCTGTTGGATTAAAGCTGAGGGATCAAAGTGCATCTGGACTAGCTGGGACAGGATAAAGCCTTGGGGGATGTTCTGGAGAGACTCAGACCTTAAACACACCTGAGAAGAGGGGCAGGCACATGTCCAGTGCCCAGGCCTGGCCCTTCCTCACTAGCTGTGCTCCCCAGGCACAGTGCTTTCTGCTGGCTTGTGGGAGGGTGGGGAGCTCTGCTGTGTCCTAGTTCTCATAGAAGGATGAATTTCTTCTCATCTGGCCTCTCACCACTTCCTCTGCCTCCCTTCATCTGCTTTTTTTTTTTTTTTTCTTGGGTATTTCTCTCCCTGTGTATCCCCTGCAGCAGAAAATGCCAGGACTGCTGGTTGTAGGTACTATTTCAGATGGAGATTTAAGATCCTTGGCCCTCCACAAGACGAAAGGAAGGAAATTCCTATAAAATGGAGTTGTCCAGGAGCCCTTTGTGAGACAAAGGCTGACAAAGCTGTTGATTGACTTTAAGGGTTATTCCATACACACTGAGACTTTGTTCTTCAGCTTTAGCAGCAAAGCCCAAGTTTCTTCCTAGAAGGAAGTGTTGCAAATCCACCTCCTGCCTCTTGGTCTCTGGCAGTGGCACCCAGGCAGCTCAAGGGCTCTCCCTGCCATTCCTGTGTTTTCCTTCCTCACCAGCTGCCCAGGGCAGAGACTGTCTTTGTCACGCTGTAGATCCCACCTTGGGGATTGAAACCATATGCTGAAAAGACAAATAATCACAGAATATTTTTTCTGTTTGCTACTTCTGTCAGATGCATTATGAAGCATGCCAAATAAAGATAATTCTTCCTGTTTTATTTTAGCTATGAAGAAGAAGTAAGAAGCTTTCTCCAGCTTGATGGCTGCCCGCAGATCTGCAGCAGCTTACAAATCCTGGAGAATTGCTGCCTTCTCAGGTTAGAAATCAGAGCCTCATGACACGGGGAGCAAAACGAGTTTTCTGCTGGCCTGATCACCTTCTGACTCTGCTATGAGGCCAACCCTGCCTCCAGCTGGATCTGTTCATCCAGCCCTGTGTACATCAGCCTTTAAGCATGAAGGAAGCCAGCTGCTGTCAGCAAGATCCCTTCAGAGCTGCCCTGGCTGCCCCAGTAAGAGGGAGGTTCAGGTGGGGGCTGTGACAGTGGCCTTGACTGCTGCATTGGTAGTGCTGTACTGCTACTTTTTACCTGCTCCCAGGCCCTGCAGGTGCATGGGCCGTAGCTGGGAGTCCACCATGTCCCCCTTGCTTCACTGAGCAGGAGGCAGGCAGCAGTGCTGTGTCACATGTGGGGACACCATGCTGGCTAACACTGCTGTGGGTTGTGATGTTGTTCCTTTCCCTGGCCCGATCGTCTTTCAGCAGGAAAGCCTCATAATGGTTATGCTGAGATGTGTGTGCTAGTGCACTTGGTAGGTGCAATCTGAAGCACTTTGCTGAATGAAACCCCATGGAATATGCCAGCCTCTCCCTGGGGTTGCTAGGAAGGAGGGAAGTAATAAAGCACAGAAGGGTGGAGGAGGATGTTTGCACCTGCGAGCTAATTTCAGAAGCACTTGCAGCAACAGAGAAAACAAGGTTCCTTCTCTTCTTCCTGTGTAAAGTTATCTGGGGATCTCTGGAGTCAGCAAAATGACAAAATTCAACATATGCACAGTGATTACTTGACATCAGAGCCTTGTGTTGAGTCTAGGTAGCTGCTTTGTTTGTTGTATTTGTGCTGATGCTGGATCCTAAACTGAATACTTATGAGTGTCTTTTATGTAATTCTTTACAGTGTTACTGAGAATGAAGTTGAACACTGAGCTTTTCCAGAATGTAAAATGTCTGTTTTAAAGCTGGTGATAATTTTAACCAGGATTTGCTGACTGGAAGATTGTTCTGATGGAAGATAATCATTTGTCTTGTATTTGTACATTGTTGAAGGCACACAGGATGCTCACCTAGACTCTGTTTGTCGAGGCCACTTCACGCTTACTCATTTTTGAAAATACTAGAATCTTTTACTGGTCTGATCTCACTGTGATGGGTATCAGTGGCATTTGTGTGCACTGAGCTTTTGCGTCCTTGTGGCAGTGTCTTCATGAGAGCCATCCAAAAGATGGGTTCACACACGGGCGTTACCGAGTCAGCCCTGAACCTGAGCATGTGTCCATTTAATTACCCAGGCAGCTGTGTTGGTTACAGTAGAAAGAGTTTTCATCTGAGAGAATAGCATGATTTGATTGGATCAATATTTTCCTTTTTTTTTTTAACAGAACTGTCTGGCATAAGTTAACATACATTTGCAGTGTCAGCACTGGCCAGAATGTTAAGGTAAATGGATTTCTAGACAGGATGGAAGATGACATTATGGAGCATTTTCTGCAGACCGTCACTTCTAAAGTCAAGGTACGAGGACTCATTTTAATACTGATTATTTCCAGGCCATATGGCTGGCATGCACTTCCCTCTCATGTCCTGATTTGACAAGGGTGAATCCATAGTTTGGCCTTCAAACCCAGTACTCTCCTCTGCCTTGTCAGAATCTGTATATGGACAGTTTCACCTTTCTGTCAAGGGGAAGCTGTTTTGGGATCCCAGTTTCACTGTTTTTAGTGTTTGCTGTTTTGCTACAAATGGGTATCCAGACCCCAAAAGTTGAATTTCACCTGGTACCTATTCATTCCCAGCAGCTGGGCATCTTCCCAGAACAGGGCTAACTGACAGAGTCCAGGGCTGTGCTGGGTAGTCAGGATGTAGAAAAGGTTGACCAGAAATGTGTCCCTCCCTTGAGGAAAGGTCGTCTCCCTTCACACTTTCTAGTAGTCGCCTATTAGCCCAGACACCCTTCACTGTTGTGTCTGGAAAACACAGAATTCCAGGCTCCTAACAGTGTGTGATCCTGTGCATTTCCCTGGGAAGCTCCCCTGAGCATGTTCAGGCTCATTAAAAAGGCTTCCTCGGGCGTGCTGAAGGCAGCAAAAGGAAAATGACAGGAGAAACTCTGGCTACACAAAACTGTGCAATTTTGGTCTCCAGAGCTTAGTGCCAGCCTGTCCCATGGGCCCACACATCGGGATGGGAACTGGGGATGGTTCTGACAGGGAGAATGGGCAACCCTGGAGAGGAACAGGAGACCTAGGGCTCAGGTATTCAGCCTTCAACTGAACAGGGTTTTGGTTTAAGAACTTAGAACATCTTTACTGAGTTGGAATTGTTTCTTGCTTTCATGTTTTGCTTTTCTTTGAAATAAAGGCACAGGATGCTGCAGTTTGTGGACGAGTCTCTTTCCAAGAGCAGAAAGAGCAGAGGCACAATAATTTGTGTCTGTTTTTTGTGCTGTGTCTCTGCATGTGCACCCTTTGACTCTGTCTGTTTCTTTTCCTCAGGGAACACTGAAGCACCACTTCAAAAAGTGTGACAGTGGTTTTGACCACATCCTTGAATCCTTAAAGCAAAGCTTTTTGACCTTTGGAAAGAAAAAAACAGTTATATTTGAGGTAAGAAATAAGTAAGAAAGTGAGAACAAGATATTACTCAGGAAATCATCTTATGAGAAAGATGGAGAAGGATTTTTTTCTGAGGGCATGTAGTGACAGGACAAAGGGGAATGGATTCAAACTAAAAGAGAGTAGGTTTAGATTAGATTTTAGGAGGAAGTTCTTTGCTGGAGGAGTGGTGAGGTGCTGGAAGAAGTTGCCCAGAGAAGTTCTGGATGTCCCACCTCTGGAAGTGTTAAGGTCGGGTTGAATGAGGTGCTGAGCAATCTGTTCTGGTGGAAGGTGTCCTTGCCCATGGCAGGGGGGACTAGGTGATTTTTAAGGTCCCTTCCAACCCATACCCTTCTATGATTCTCTGAAATCACTAAAACTAATCATTGAACCTTTGGATGGCACAGTATTTGAACATTAATCCAAACTACAGTTTTGTCTGTTGTCAAATGAGCTTTTAAATATCTAGTGGTCTCAGTCCAGTACCTCTGTCCACCAGAGTTGGATAGTGACAGCTTGGACCTTTCTGTAATTTCAGCAGAGAAACCAACAACTGAAGAAATGTGGAAACTGAATGTACCTCCCAAATACAGAGGGGAACATTGGGCTCCCTCTAATCCCACCATTGCCCCAATACCATTATATTGGAAATCTTCTCAGTTTCTAATGTGCTTCAATCTTATTTGTAAGGATTATTTATCCCTTTGATGGAGAGTGTACACGGAAGGGTGAAAAGTCCAGATTCTTAAAGGGCATAGTCTCTCACACAGAGCATTGGCAAAGAAAAACTTCCTGAAGTACCCAAGTTTTTCACCTTTACAGTAGCCCAAACAACTTTTCTAGGATCTCACAACACCCTCGAGTCTATCTCTTTGTCAATGAGGTTGGTTCTTGGGAACCGTCTCCTGTATGCAGGCTGGATTTGCTCCTGCTATGTGTGCCACACAACCCCCTAAGCATGGGACTCCCATGTCTGCAGTCTCTTTGTTAGTGTTGATTTTAATTAACATTTTGCAATATTGAAAAAGGTAATGGAAGAGAAAAAAATAGGACCTATTCTGCTGTAGTTCAAAGCCTGTCACTGGACATTATGTCACATTAGTGCTAGGGCAAGCAGCAGCTCGGTGGTGAAACACTGTGCCAGAGCTCTCTGTCTCTTGCTTTGTCTGTTTTGGACAGAGCTGGGGATTTCCTGTACCTTTGGACTACAGCCTAAAACTGCTCTGATTTCAATTGCTAACAAAATGTGGTTTCTGTGCAACAGCCCACCTCCCCTCAGAAACACTCACTGTCCCTGTCAGGTGCTCCATGACCTCTGCACTGGGGTTACTCAGCAGGTAGTGGGAGCTCAGAGGGAGTTGCCCAGGTGATTTCTCTGTGCCCAGCCACAACATTTTGCCCAAGGATATGGCCCTGTGTCAAGTGTGGATGCTTCAGGGAGGCTGGATCTGGCTTTGTCTGTAGCCCAAGCTCTCCCCAGGTGATGTTAGCCAAGCCAAGTGTTGCTGCAGCTCTGGAGTGCGAGAGACCTCTGCCTCAGCTAACTGGTCCCATTGCTTTTGGTTGGATGTCTCCACACTTATCATCAAGGTTTATGCTATCCACATACAGCTTGGAGATAGTCCAAGCGTTAGATCAAGCATTTAAAATTAATACTTAAGCAAAGAAATGGGGCAGCCATCTGCATGGGTACTATATCTGCTGTCTGCCCTGGTATAGGTGTGCTCTGGACCTTGCTCAGTGCAGGAAAGTTAATCTGGGTGTCTTTTCTCTGGAACAGGTCCTTGTCAAGGCGGTCAATGCCATCATTATTACAGAATACATGCAGGCTATCCTGACCACTCCCAGGAAACCATCTTCTGTGCAGAGGAGGAGGATTGTCAACAAGATAGAGGAAGATCATAGGATGATGCAAACCATCTTTAAAGAGTGCTTAGTAAGTCTTTGATATGGTTACAGCTTTGCTCTCTGTCACCAAGAACAATACCAGCAGAGGAAAAGACTCTGAAAGCAACAAAAACTTAAGAGTTAAAGAGCTTAAGAGTTTTTACCACAGGGGTATCAAGCTTCACAGAAATGACAGTCAGATGTGCTGACAGCCCTTCTGATCTGTCAGAAGCTGTTAGTTCATGGTTTTGAAATGTGTGACTGGAGGAGGCAAGTTTCGTACTGCTGCCACTGACAGAAGAATGAGGCGTGCTCCTCTGAGCTGGTGAGACAGCTCCAAAGCTGCCAGCTCCCCACAACAGGCCTCTGGTACATGGTGTGGGGTGGCAGTGCTTTCCCTTGAGCCTGTGGAGCGATAAACCATATCAGCTGCTCCACATCTTCACCTGCTCTATGGATTGCCCTGTATGGCTGCTCCTCCCTGGACATGGGGTGTGCACTGCTACTTCTTCATCCAACCTCCTCCCTCCCCACAGGCCCTTCCCAGCCCCTCAGAACTGGGATGATGGCTGTCTGAGCCATTTCCCCGTGCTGTGGCATTTCCTCATGGCAAAAACATGCTGATGCTGTTGTGGTTGGTGACGGCTGTGGGGAGGAACGAGTCTTCCTGCAGGGATAAACACCTCACAGCTTTAGGAGGTAAAGGCGCATTGCAGAGGACTGGGTATAAAAGCAGAGCCACACCTCTGAAGAAAACCTGTGGAGAAGTGTTGGTTCTGATTTGTAGAAACAACTTCAGAAGCTCAATTCATAATCTGGTGTAATTGGCAGTGCTGCACACAGCATCTGCAGATGCCACCAGGCTGTCACATGATTCCCCTGATTACCCGAGGGCAAGGACTGCAATGGCAACAGCGTCCCCTCCTGCAGCTGGTCCAGTTGGAGAATCACTGCTGTGCAATGTCCCTGGCATGGCTCCTTAGCAGATGCAGGCAGAGAGTGCCCAGGCATGGTGCTTTGTAGAGCGCTGGGCTGAGCAGCACAGCAGTGGTTGCAAAGTCAGTCTGGCAACAGGACTCAGATGTGACAGAGAATATAACCCCCCTTGGCTATACTGGTTTTAATAATTTCACAAATGCTGAGTCATGCTCACAACTTGCCATTTGCAGTGCTAGGGACTGAAAATCTTTTCTTACAGATGAGTCCCTTGCAAGCCATTTGTCAGCAATTCTTACCTTGTCCAACAAATGAAATGAAATAAAAATGATCATCTGTAGGCTTCTCTAAAATCCCCTCAGATCGATTATAATTAATGCATTAATTTCATGCTGGAAAGCTGGAAGCCACCAATGCTTTTAGCTGAAGACCCACCTCTCCTGGAGTGATCAATCACAGATGAATCAATGTTTTGAGAAATGAGCCATGGGGAATAGCAGGAAGGTTCTCTAATCTTAACTCAGAAGTTTACTGGTAATGCTGTGCTCAGCATAAGCTTTGGATGTAATGTGCATGGAACAGTGCAAAGGAGACACAGGTAATCTAATTATCTATTAGACTCTACATTCAGCTTAGGTGAAAAAGGGCTGCATCTGGTTAGCATTGTTTCCCCAGTGCGTGCACTTTCTTACTTGATGTGAGAGCACCGAAAGCCTTAGAGGTGAAATGCACAAGTAACTTGCAGGGGACAGCCCGATGCTCAGTCATGAGGCACATGGTTATGCATGTGAAATATGTGCTCTGCTGCAAACTGAATTTATTGTGAAATTGCTGAACAGGCTGCACCTGCTCCCTGCCCTGCTCTGCCCTCTCTTTGGGCTCTTCCTTCCCCTCCATTTTCAAAACACATTAGGAAATACCTTGCTTGTCTCCTAAAAGCAGTAGGTGTCAAAGGCACTTAAATACTGCTGACACGACACCTCTTTTTTTTTCCTTTTAGACTGCAGGCTGTTTACCTCTGACCTTGCCTGTCGATGTAGTGCTTAACTAAGTCTGACGCCTTCAAATTAATTAGCATTCTGTAACAGTGATCTTGCCAAGTATGAAGCTGTACAGTACCAGTGCCTCAGGAGCTGAGTACAGCTTGTGCACTGAGCAGAGCTAGGCATGCTGTGTGCCTGCAGTGCAGGGGGAGAGGCGGAAGGCTGTCTTCAAATATTATTATTATTTTTAATTTATGTTCAATGCGGAGGTGCCACATGGAGAATGTGACCTGCTGTTTCTAATGCCCCCTGGCCATCAGGGGAACCTGGGCTTCACCTGCCCCAGTTTGGCAGCCTGTTCTCCAGGTTTGCTTTGTCATAGAGTCTCTGTTGACGTGGTGGCACCAAAAATTCAGGGAAGCAATTTAATTGCATTACTGCACTGATGAAAAATGTGAGCAAAACATGAAGTTCTTTCTTGGTGGTTTATCTGCATTCTGCTTCTCCAGCTCTGCTAAAAATGCTGTGTGTTTTTTCATGAGATTTTTTTCTCCTGTGTGCTCCAGATTAGAGGAAGTTGATTGTATGCAGCATCTACCACCCACATAACGTTCTTTACGCTGTCCAGCCCTGTTTCCCACCTTTTTTCTATTAGAGGATCTATGTCCCTTCATCCTCTCCCTAAGGTTGTTTTTCTGTCCCTGGGCTTGCTTTGGGGCAGCAGAAATGCTAGCATGTTTGGCCAACAAAGCTTGTTTTCACATTGATCAAGTATAGGACTGTGCTTACCTCTAGAAGCAAACCACTTCCCACAGGGTGAAACGGCCCTGAAATGACAGGAAATTTAGGGAAAAATTAGGTACATTTGCCAGCTCTGCCAAAAGAAATCCAGGAGGGGATTCTGCACTTCTGAAATAGTTGCCCAGCCATCCTAGGAACAGTGTGTGACTACTCCCCAGGTTCTTTACTGCTATGCTGGGGGAAAGCCAGACTTCCATACAGGCACAGACACTCTTGCAAATCTTCTAACCCACACAGAAAGATCCCCAGTCTGGCACAAGTCCAGCTTTTAACATGGAATGCTGTTACCCTTGCCCTGAACACGCCATTGCTTCTCTCTCCAGGGTCCTGCAGCTGGTTCTCTCAAGGATCCCATAAAAGCAATTTTAGAACTTATTCAAACTTCTGATGCTGAGGGGATGAAAATAGCACTTCTGCCCATTCTAAAAGAATTTCCTGACCTCAGGTAATGTCTTTTATCAATTTGACTTCTGTGCTTTCTTACATGGTTACTTTACATCAGAAGGCCTACAACAATATTAGTCCTGTGATATTTTTGCAGTGTATTGGGCCAGGCACAGGGGTCACCTTTGAATGTACTCGGTGCTGCCTGTTTGCAGATGCTGATTAACATGGTTCATAACTTTGCCAGACATGAACTGGTGGAGTTGAGCTGTCATTCTGTAAGGGTGAAGGATGGATGACAGTGCTGCCAACAAAGCAGAAATGCTGTGGAAAAGTACTACCTAAATGCAGAATTTACAGGCACCTGTGTGTAAAATGTAGATTTCAGGAACATCTTTAACTCAGGCATTTCACAACTTCCAAACACTTGGCTTTTGGCTTCAACACTTCACCAATCCTTGTATAACTATTTTTACAAAATTCTAGGCGTATTCAGCAAGAATATACACTTCCATTCCTGTTAACAGGAAACTGTTAACAGAACTGAAACACATCTTTTACTAGGAAGGAGATATCTTAGCTAACTGCATTTGTTCCAAAGCCTGTTGTTTATTGCTTCTATAGTTTGTTCTGATGTGCTGTGCTAGTGTCTGTGTTTTTCCAACTTAACATGATTGCAGTGTAGAGTTTTCTGTCACAGGATGCTGTGAAGGCCAAAAGTGTGAATATTTTCAAATGTGGGGCAGACAATTTGTGGTAGGTAATTATTTCAGTGCCTATTCAACATGCCAGTCATGATATAAGCCGCAGCAAGGGAAGTCTCCAGACTGTGGACTGCCGTAGGCAAAGAAAAAAAATAAAAAGAAAGACAAAAATGTTTTTGCTTCATCTGGTTTCTTCTTTTTTACTTTACTACTTTTGAAGATGCTATTGAGCTAAAAAGCTGCTTATCTGATACTGCATAGCAATTATTTATATATGTATATACAGTATAGGAAGTGGGCCTAGAAAGTTCTCAGAAGACCCAGATCTCAGAGGAGGTCATCCTGGTGTGAGTGGATGAACTGTTCTCAATTACAACAGATTTCTCTGTTTCAAACTGTTTGGCTTGGATACATTTGCCTGATATCCAATATGGTGTTACCCCACTCAGCAGAGCAGTGCTCTGGAGAACAAAAATGCTATAATCTTCCACATGAAAGAGAATTAGCTCCATTACAGTGGAGAAAATATATCAAAAATGTTTCCCAATGGTCAAGTGTAGAGTTAGCTGAAACTTATTATGACAGATACAGGCATTTTCTAGGAATAACCTTGGCTGAACGTTTTCAATACTTCGCAGGGATTCTCTGTGCCCTGGGCTCGGAACCCATCAGCTCAGCCATATCCTACACAGCTCTTGGGATATGGCCTCCTCCTTAGGCAGCCAGAGCGTGTCAAAAAGCACCTTCTAATCTTTGGTTTGGTCCAGCAAAACCAAATGATAGGAAAGTGATAGGAAACAAGCTTTTTTTCTTCTTGACTCATTCACTGACCTGCCCTCTTATCCTTTTGGAAAGGAAGGAACATCTGAGTGCAGTGCTGGACATCAAAGACTCACTCAGCCGAGAAGACAGAGCTGCTCTCTTGAAGACATTTCATGATAATTGCAGGGAATTGGAAACAGAAGCAAACTTGCTTTTTGCAGATATAGAAGTAAAACCTAGAAAATGTGGGCTCTGTAGCTGCCTCTGCTGCTAGCAAAGGTGGGTGTGTGTGAGTGTGCTTGTGTGTAATGTGTATCTGCACAGGTAGGCATCCCTGCTTACAGGGAGGTGGACCTGTAGTTTCACCTCCCCAAGGCCCTTATTGCTCTATATACTGGCTGTACTTCCCTCTCTCCACCTGCAGACTTCCACATCCTGGAGGATCATGTTCTAGGCAGCGCAGGGTGCTGAATTCTTAAATGAGTGATTTAGGTTACAGCAGGGACAAAAGAGAAGACAGGGCTCTTCCTCCCCATCTTCCACTCCTGTCTGGGTGTCCCTGCAGCAAGGTCTCTCTGCAACATCCCCTCCCTCCCAGCTCTTACCCTCTGCATGGGCAGTGTCTCCCAGGAAAGTGCTGTAGCCTCCTAGCAGGGCAAGCCAAGGGATCCTCTCACTGGTCCTCCTGCTTCCCCAGTGCCAAGGAGAGGGATATATGAGCCCCACCACTACCCCTGCCATGACAGCTGCATTAATTAAACTAGGCTTGGCCCCATAAAGGTGACTGTGCTGTGCTGTGCAAACCAGAGCCAAGTGTGTCCACTGCATGCTGGCAGCAGCAGCTCAGCTGGTGGCAGAAGGGAAGAGGGTTAAAATCAGGGGGATGACTGTCACTGTAAGGTGTTAAATCCTCTGGTGAGAATTGCCAAGGCTCATTTGGAGCATTGCAATCGCCTTTCAGTCTCCCAAGGGACTCCTTCATAGTCACAAAAGGGCATTTCAAACTTTTTTGGGGGTAAATTGCAGCAGATATCGAAGCTAAGCAGTTCCTCATGGTTTTAAAATACTTCTTAGTGGAGAACATGCAGCTGTTTTCTTCACTTTAAATAACCAGCAACTTCTTGTTAGTCCAAATTTATCCATCTCCAGCTCAGAGCCACAGAATTTTGTTTTGTGTTGGCCAGGTCAGAGCCTTCAGCTATCAGAAATAGTCCTGCTCAGTTAATAACAACAGAGAGTCACCAGTCACCTTGTGTTGCATAAGCTAACTAGACTGAGTATCTCAGGTTGAAAAGCACTGTCCCTTTCCTCCTCCACTCTCAGGTGTCACCATTTATTTATAGTTACTCATGTTAGCAGATCAGGGATGAGTTATGCAGGACTCTGACCTGAGCCCTCCAGGCACATGCAGACAGCAGGCTGCTCTGGTAGCAGGGAGTGAAAGCAATTAGAGGAACAATTAATAAGCACACAAGCTTCCCCTTCCTAATGAAAACTGATTCTGATATAATGAACTGGCTGTCAGCCACCCACGTTTATACCCTTCTTTAAAGAAATTACCCATAGCATCACCTTTGCTTTAGTAAAGATATCGAGGAACATGTTTGTAAACCATTTTAAGTCACTTAATCTCCTATTTGCTGAAATCCTCTGGGTAAATAGGCTCCCAAATCCCGGCAGACCTGGCTGAGTCTGCAGTGCTGTGGACACATTCCTAGCACAGTTTGGTGGCCTCGCATGAGCTCAGGGGTACCAGTAAAAGTGAAATTAGTTATGGGATGTGCCACCTTCATCCTTCCATCCCAGCCCTGTGATTTTGCTGCTGTGCTCTGGGGTGTGACCTGTAGGCACTCTGGGAATCAGCTGCTTTCTCCTAGCCAGGAACACATTTGTCTCTCCTGTATATAGAGGTGGCAGGACTTAGGAAAAACACCAGTTTTGGTTGTTTCATGTTAGCACCAAATGTCCTTCCAGAAGAGGAGTGTTTGGCTAGAGAGGGCAGGCAGCTCCAGGGATGCTGCCCATGACCGTGGGCCCATGTATTGCTTAGCCCAGGAACTGGAGGATTTCAGCAGGTAAACGTCGATATAGCTTCATGCAAGAGTGTGCATGGGAGGGATAGTTCTGCTGTTTGACTCTTGCACATGTTCTGACAAGTGCTATTTAATTACCCAGCTTTTTTCTTGCCTTCCCTCAGGCCTGCTGTGAGAAACATGAGGCCTTGCTCCCATGTGCCAGCGTCTGCAGTCACAGCTCCTTGAAAGCTTCACATGCAGCTGGATGCATGGAGAATCCTGTCAGCCATGGAAGACACAATTCCTGCACTTTTGCAGGAAAGCCACGTGGCTCAAATCCTAATCTTATATGTAAAGTCCAGGAGAAAGATGAATTGGGTATGGTAGAAAGATATTTCTTCAAAATTTACTAGAGATTGCCACTCAGCTGAGTCCTGGCGGTTATTCCCAGGATGTGGCATGGTGGCAAGTGTGGAGGAGGAAGAAGGTTTCCCCTCACCAAAGTCTTCTCTGTTTCCATCCCTTGTTCCATGAAATCTCTAATGGAACCAGGGACTGCTGCACCACATGGTGTCGCAGCATAGCAACTGCCTGAGGGATTCAGGACCTCTGTTAGGGAATCTTGTCTGTCTAATTGTGCTGGCAATGCCTGCAGGTCTGGGCACTTTGGTCCACCCCCCAAAGCCTGACTTGCACCAGGAGGATGCAGACAGAGCTGCTTCTTCCATCACTCCTGAAGGCTGCGAGCTGCTTTGGGGGCAGCCTGCTTTGGTGAGCTGTGGGATGGGGAGCTCTTCCTGTATGAGTTTTACAGCTGGCTCTGGAGCATAGTCTTGAATTAATTTTTATACCTCGGTTACTGGAAATTTCCTCTCGGAGAGGGAGGGGAAAGCCTCATGGGAAGCAGGCAGTAAAAGGAGCTGTTTGTCCCAGCCTCTGGGCAAGGTCTCTGCTAGTTTTCAGATGTAACTAGGCAGTTCTGAGGAGAAAACATTGACTTTTCTTACTGGTTATCTATGGACTGGTCACAGCCTCCAAGCTGGATGTGGTTCAAGGCCCTCCTTTGCTATTGTGTGAATATAAGCCATTACTGCTCCTCTGTGACACCATAAAGAAGCTAAAAACTCTACCTCAGATGTGCCAGTGCTTTTCTGAGCAGCCATTTCCCCTCGAGTCTGCTTTCCTAACAAGAAAAGGGAAAATCTGTGCATAACCTGTCGACGTGTGAGGCAGTGGACATGTCATGCCCTGGTACCCTGGGAAATGCAGACCCAGGTGCTGCCACGTTCTGCAGTGCTGTGCCATCATCACCCCAGGGAGGCAGGTGTCCCACCCTAGTGCCCTGCGTGCAGACAGGGTCCTGTGAGCTGGACAGGAGCCAGGGCAGGTTAGTAATTGTCATTAGCTTTGCTCCTGGTGCAGTGCTGAGCGTGGGATGAGTGTCAGAGGAGCAGGAAGAAACAGGTTGCTCCATCTCCAGGGAGTCCTCTGTGTGCTTTCAGGGCACCAGGAGACCTTGGCACTGTTACACTTCATCCCTCATATCACTAAAGGGCTGTGAGAACATCCCACGGCCCGCCTGCCCTTCCTGACTGCACAGCTGCTCCAAAGGTCAGTGCTGGTGTCCCTCACATTTCACAGCTGTCTATTGTGGCTTCAGTGAGACCTTCTTTGGATATGGGAAGGCTGGGGGAGCTGCACCTGGCTGGGTGGCATGGGTTGGCCTGTGGGGCTGGATGGGCACCTGCCTTCTGAAGGTTGCCAGCCCTGCCAGGCATGCTGGGCCAGTCACCCTCCCCTCCTGCTGAACTGCACATTTTTTCAAGGATGAGAAGGGATAATAGACCTGGATGACAGACCCTATTGTGACAGCAGGGTCAAGGTCAGCCTCTGCAAATGGGGATTTCAAGCAACAAGCCTTCCAGAGAAAATAAATAAAACCCTCTCTGACATTTCGATCACTGTCGGGCTAAAAATAATACCTCAGCATGCAGACAGCTCTGGCCATGTACATGTCGATGTCCATGTGTGTCTGTGCCATTTGACATCTACAGCCTGACAAGGGTGTATTCTGCTTGGAATCAGCAGCTGGGAGCCCCGAGGGACGCTGGGCTTGCCATTGCTCTGTGCGGATCAATGAGGTTTTGCAGCAGCAAGTTTCTGCACTATGTGTGAAGCATCCAGTCATGGAGAGACCAAATAAAGACTTGAGTTTGTCCATGAGGTTTAGTACTGGTAGTACATGTGAAGTTTTCCAGAGCCAGAGGGTCCAGGGATTAGGGCCAGGGTGTGCATGGGGGGTGATGGGCAGAGGCGGCCTGGTGTGCAGGCAGATGGTGTGGGAGGGATGTCCTTGGGCACCCGCAAATCACCTGGGGAGAGCAGATGGTGTGTGGGGAAGCTCCTGGTGGCTCCCCAGGCAGGAAGGCAGTGGAAGGGGGATGCTGGGTCACTCCCTAGGACTTTCTGAGGTGATTAGGGAGGGGCGGAAAGGTTGCAGGAAAGGAAGATGAGGGATTTTCCTTGTTTGATGGAATGGATGAGGGATTTTAACCCACTCTGTTGTGAAACCTGATCTTCCCAAGTGATCCAGCCTTCTCCTTTCTAGCCTTCACCCCAGCCTGGGGTTAAAGCACTTTTGTGGGATTTGTGCAGCTCTCTGCAGTGTGCTGGGAAGCAGGGTCACACTCAGGATGCTTCTGCAGGATTACCTTGTGGCCTTGGGATGTGGGCGGGGACATTGCCACCAGCCTGCCAGTGCCACCAGAGAGCTGGGCTGTGCATGTCCCATTTGGCCTTGCATCCAGTGACTCCACCTCTGCGAGCAGGACGGGCTCACCCAGAGGCTCCCTGCACGAAGTCCCTCTCCTACTCCCTTTGTACCCAAGGTTTCACTGGGATCCCCTTGGCACAAGGGTTGTGCCACTGCTGTGCTCCTGCATCAGCCAGACATGCCAGTCTTGGGATGTGGGCAGGAAGGAGTGATACACTGCTCTGCCTCTTTTGGAAGCTGTGCTTCATCACCTCTCCAGCTCTGCACTGGGCAGAAGGGTTGTGTGATGAGCAGTGATTTGTCACCTGAGTCCCCCATGCTGCCCAAGGCCAAGGTTTGGCTGGCTGCTTTGAAGTGCTGCTACAGGCTCTTGCCAGCGTCCTCTCTCATTTGAGCACTCGTCTCCAAGGGTCACCTTCAGTGCTTGATGCTGAGGACAGTGGAAAGCAGGTGCTTCTTAGTTATGTTGCAAGGTCTGAGGAAAGACCTGACATTTGCTGAGGTGCCACCTGTGCTTCCCTGGTTTACTTAATGGCTTTGCCAAGGATATGACAGGGAATGAAGGTCTTGATAGTGAAAAGCACAAGTGATACTCTGGGACATCTGAGCTCCTTTGGATATCAAATATACATGAGGAGACTCAATCCCTAAAACTGTGAGACCTCCGAGAAGGCAAGCCTTCTGATTGCAAAATTATATAGTAAATTGTGTTTTATTTCCGTCCCTCCCAAGAGGAGCCTATCAGTGATGGGAAACTCATACATTAATCCTAATATTAATCAGAATAGCTTGCACTCACCTTTGAGGCTTTTCTCTCCAGCACCCAGCTGAGAGTGATGCCTGGTCCACGGGTGGGGAAAGGGGTATGTGCGTGACAGGCAGCACGGCAAAAGCCACCGCAGGCACTTCCTCCCAGCACATCACTGAAGGTTGGATTTTAAGGCTGAGATGTCTGTCTTTGCCGCAGCACCCCATGGTTCATGTGGAGAAGATGAGCAGAAGGCACTGGTGTGTGCTGCGGTATCTAGGCCTGTTGCAAGGGCTGGATTCCCCGCGGTTTCCCCCTGTGATCCTGGGGACACCCGGGCTGGGAAGGATACACTCCTGGTGCCATCTAGTGGCACTGGGACATGGAAAGGGCCGTGGCTCTTTTATGTTTATTATTTGCGCTATTACTAATGGAGCATTACACGGAAATAAGCCTACATGATATATTAATTGTGTGGGCTGTGAGTGGCCCCTTACCACAGTGTGAGACTTACAGGACAACCAAACGCTGGAACTCTGCTGTAAAGTAGGATGCACAGCACTTAGATATCTCTGCCCGTCAAATAACCAGCAGGTTTATGGGAAGATTGTGAAAGAAATGATGAGCAGAATTGTTGGGATGTGTCCTGTGCTTTATAGAAACACCTGGAACTTGTGAGTGTGGAGAGGAGAGGTTGGGAGGCAGTGCTGCAGAGTTAGGACCCAATGACCTGGTTTCTTCCCACTACACAGCAGCTGGGCTTCCTGCTGCAGTAAAGGGCTTTAGGATAAGGTTTTAGTTGGCTTAATCCGACTTAAGGCCATATGGGCACCAGAAGACAGGTTTCTGCCCTCACTCCTGGGTGCCTCCCCACCATCATGTGGCTCCACTTCTGTGAGAGCAAATTAACAGCCAAAATAAATCATCCTACATGGATTTGCCTTTCCTATTTGCTTTTCAGGAGCTCTGGTTATGTGTCTCCAAGCTCCAGCTGCCACCTTCACACCTGCTAACTCTCCTGTGTCCTATTGCTATCATGGTTTTTAGCCTGATCCCATCTGCCCTCCCCGAGCTGCCCCCTTGCACACTCCAGGAGCTGTGGTCACCTGTCTTGTCCAACTTGGCTTACACAGCCTGTATAGGGCCACTGCATATTGCCCTGACGGCGTGTTATAAAAGAGGTGCGAGTCTGCCAGCAGTTAAAAAAGATAGACTGGGTTTAAAACAACTGCTGGGAAAACCCTTGTGTTTCAGGGCTGGGACAAAGTATTTTCAAGAGCAGACTGTCTGAAGTGGTTTGTTATAGCATATATCCTTGCAGGATTTTGGAAAAATTGTGACGTGAATATTGGTTCACAGATGAGTCTAAGACTTTTTTCTTCACTGGATTCTACCCTCTGAACTTCACCACACTGATTTTTCATGCCTAACAAAATGAGTTTGTGGTATGATGAATGATGTCATTTTATTCCTTTCCAGACTGCCCAGTGCTGAGAAAGATTCAAATCTCCATTCCCAGACACTTGCTGCAGCTCCTGCTGATGGTGCCACATGGTCCATGGCCCATTTTGCCCATGTCTGCTGGGGTCTGATGCAGCGTAATCCAAACTTTGGAGGGAGAGGAGAGTCTGGGAAGGGGAAGGATGAGTCCGTGCGGAGATGTTGCGGCTCGGGAAGAAGCTGGCGTAGATACTAAGTGTGAACTTTCATTGAGAGCTCTGTGGGAGACGGGGGAGAACCCTCCTGAGTCCAGGCTGAGGGATGACCCCTTAGCCCTGCACCAGCAGGTGCCCCGGCAGAGGGGCCGCGCTCAGGGCAGCCCCCAGACCCTGCCCTGCCTGTGTCACCTCGTCCCCTCGGTAGTGAGGGGGTCTGACTGGCCCGACCCGAGCCAAGCTGCGGGCCCCGGGATGACGTCTCCCGGCTGCCGAGCGCCCGTGTGGAGCCGGGATCCGCCACTAGATGGAAGTAAAACCTGCGGGAACAGCCGAGCCCACGCGTGGAGGGGGGCGCGGAGGCGGGAAATGCCGCTCAGCGGGGGTTGGCACGGGAGGGTTCTCCTTCCAGACACGGGCCCAGAGCCAGTGCCGACTGTCGGCCATTGGCAACTGGCAGCTGATGTTCCTGAGCCCCTGTCCCACCGACTTTCAGCTTAAAAACGCAGGACAGTGGAGCTGGACTCACTTGCAGGCATAAATCTGCCTCCTCTTCGGACCACCGTAAGACCGATACGGGGTTGAGTCCTGTCCTAACACCCAGCTGGGCCCTGGGGCAGCTTCCAGGTCCCTCAGCGCCAGGGGTCTTCCTTCTGTCGTGCTTACACTTGTGTCTTCCGTAAAATCCCCACCAACTCACTCGTCTTTCCTCCCTGGGACGTGCGCCCTGACAAAAGTACTGTGCTAAGGCTGTCCCCATCCTTGCTTTGCCTCTTTCCGTCCCTGGGGAAGGCCCTGCAGCCAAGCTCCCCTGCCTCAGTGGGGTTTGTTCACCCCGGGGCTGTTGCAGGTGTTCTGGCTGTCCCTGGGTCAGGCCTGTGCCCAGAGCACAACAGGTGTCCTGGGGAGTCCTGTGACAGGAGCTTGTGCTGCAAGGGGAGAATGCCATGAGGAGTAGGGTGCACTGTGTCATAGCTCACACCTGTGGAGGTTTCTTTATAAATGTTGTCCTGGGCCAGTGGGGATGTAACAGGGACCCTTCTGCTGTTTCATGTCCTGCACAGTCATTGATAACTGCCCTGTCAGCAGCACTTTCTTGGCTCCTTCTTAAACCAAACAAGCCCAGACTGGTGGAGCTCAGGCCACAAGATCATAATCAAAAATAGTCATGCCTGAAATGTTTTCCCCAAGACAGCCTGATAGCCACATGGACCGGACTTACTGTGGGCACAGTGGGAAATATCTCTGCATACCCAACACTTGTTGCAGGGAGGGAAAAGTGACAGTGACAGCAGGAGCCAAGTGCCTTTGTCCTGTGAGGTAGACTGAGGCTCAAGATGCAGAGCTCTGGCATTGTCTCCCCTACTCCTTACCTGAAAAACAGGACCCTGGAGAAATGTGGAGCTGCCAGCAAACCTTGGGCATTCACATGTGAGGAAGAGTTGAGCACGTGGTTTCCTGAGACTGGTCAGGAAAGGGCAGCCATCACACAATCAGGGCTTGATATAAAGCCAATGTGGAGCTGAATTTCCCTGAAGACTGCTTTGCCTTCCCTGCTTTGCCTTGGCTGCTTTGCCTTGCCTTCCCTTCCCATTACTGCATATTTTCTTAGAAGCAGTCTTTCTTTCTTTTCTAAATTAAGTTGTGTTGGTTCCTTCAATGTTTATTCAGACGTCACATTTCTGGTCTGTCAGTCATTCTCCCTCTTGCCTTTTGGACTCCGGAATGCCAAGAGTGGACACTGCACACTACCTGAGCCCTGGCAATGACAGCTGGAGCAGGAGAGTTTCTTTCCATGTTGTCCTGGTGTCATTCCTTTTGCATTTTCCAGCTAGAGGCTTCCTTTTTCACAGCAATGTGCTGACACAGCCCGTTCATGACCTGTCATTACTCCAGAGTGTTTGGATTTTTGCAGTTATTACTGAATGGGCAATTTCCTCCCTGTGTTTTTACAGTTGTTTACTTCAGTTGCACAGCCATATGCTGTTCTTGTTGTGTTTGAACTGCATCCTATTGGCTTTTTTTTTTTCCCCTGGGTAATTCTGAGCTCAGATTCTGTCCCCTATCTCTGGCCACCATGCTTGCAGTCCCTGAATAGCTCATAAGCATTCTCTGCATTTTAGCATTCAAATCATAAATGAATCTGGCTCAGATGAGGCTCCTGTGGACTTGCACTCAATACCGCATGCAGTTTTTCTCTGATCATGGATCTCTATCCAGTTTTGTGTCTGTCCTGTGCCAAGCCATGATCAGAAGCCATCTCTCCCTCACTTATTTACATAAATGGTACTTGAGACACTGTTAAAAACCTTGTTAAAGTCAACAGTTCATCTGAAAATGAGTAAGAACTTCTTTACTGTAAGGGTGACTAAGCACTGGAACAGGTTGCCCAGAGAAGTTGGGGATTCTTCTTCCCTGGAGATTTTCAAAAACTACCTGGACACAATCCTGAGTAACATGGTCCAAGGGACCCTGCTTGAGCAGGCAGATTGGACTAGATGACCTTCAGTGATGCCCTCCAACCTTACCCATTCCATGATTCTGTGGCTCTTCTGCTTGCAGGGAGAAAGCCTTCTTCTGCCCTGAAGTGAAAATAAATAGATTTATGCAGAACAAATTTGATTGAAACAGTCTTGGTATTATTCTCATGATACCAAGACAATACACATCATTCTCATGCTTAAAACTCTTTAATTCTACTGATATTTTTCTAGGAAATATCTTTAAAGATCAACACTGCTTGCTCTTGCAAGCAGGGAGCCACCTCCCTCTTGGCCTTTGAGGTGGATGGCTGCAGGAGGGCTTTTCCAAATATGCTGTGCTGGGACAAGTTGGGTGGATGAAATCCACCTCTGGAAGCCTCTGGTTTATTTAGGCTGCAGTTGGGTGCACAAAGTGTTAGTGTTATCTGATTTCATTTATTTTTTGGCAGCATGATTGGCATAAGCAGCCCCCTCTGCATGTGTGACCTCCCCTGTGCTGGTGCAGCTCTTGGGGGCTGCACAAGTGGTGAGGGAGATGACAAAGGCTGCGTAAGCCAAGGCTGCTGCTGGAGCAGATGTGTCTCTGAGCACTTACAACTGTGCTACTGTGGTGTTTCTCATCCCTCAGTACCCGCGTCTGCACTTCAGTTTTCCAGTTGCTCCCCAGATGCCTGTGCCACAGTTTTACATTCATTTCCTGGAATCTGAATAGCTTGTTTTCTTTATGTAATTCCTTCTTGAACTTCAAGGGATCAAGGAATTTATGATTCAGCTGGATTCCCAACATGCTGCACATCCTCCTACTGCATTGGGAAGTTTCTTCATGCCTTTAATATTATGACCTGAGGAGCTGCCTGCTCCTCTAAATTCCTCTTTCCTCTTAGACCAGCCTGCCCCAGGGTCTTTCCTGTTTTATATGTGTCTGTAATCTGCCCTCACTTACTTCATTTTTCCGGTTCTTTCTGTCCTGAAAATTGACATTTCTCTGGTCTTCCCATGCCTGGTCCTGTTTTCCTCTGCCCAGAACTGGATCCTTTCTCCCACCCATGAAGAGGGGGATCAGAAAAGCAGTACTGAGCCCTGTGTAGTTAGTGCAGGGGTGATGAGCATTTTCCAGGGCATCCTGAATGCTCATGAGAGGGATCCTTGGAGTTGAAGCAGGGCAGTGCCCAGGTACTGCTTCTCTGGAAGGAGTTGGGGGGACAACAGCAGAGCAGAGGACCCTGAAAGAAAAGTGTGGTCTCTCTAAAGTAGCAGACTGGGGGATATGAGAGATCTGAGGAGGGGGATAGCCCAGAGGCCAAGGGCAGCCAGGCTGCCTCACCCACATGTGTGCCCCTGATGCTGCCAGCCTCTGCGCAGCACAGGGCTGTTTTGGGAATGGGAACTACCCTGAATGGGTGAACTCCAGATAAATCACTTCTGCAGCTGAGCTTTGGGCTGAAAAGTCTGCCGGATCCCCGGGGACGGTGAGGCACATGGCCCTGGGCATAGCTGTCACACATCAATGCTGTGCCTCCGTTTCCATTCTAAAGTTGCAGTGCTGCTGCATGTCCTGTCGTGTTTTGTCGGGTGTGTCCTGGCTGTGGGAAGGTGCAGGGGGTTTGTCTGTCCTGTCTCACTACAAGGCCCTGCAGGCAAACCTGAGCTGGTGTCTGGCTTTTGTGTGTCCTGGTCTTCAGCAGAAGCTGAGCTGCCAAACCACTGGGGATAAAGTGTGTGTTTAGGGCTGTCCCTCTCCTATACCAGTGGAATGCTGGAGCTTTATTTAGGGGCTGTAAGGGTGCAGGAAAAGAAGCGATTCTGGTAAATCACATGTCTCCTCAAGGATTTTGAAACTGTCCAGACTGCCAGACATGACACAAGCTCATATTTCAGCATGCTTAAAGCACTGTGTCAAAGCAAGGCTGTAGCTACCAACAAAGGCAGAGCGAGGCGTGAGTCATTTGGTTGGAAAATCTAAATCCCAGCTTCTCCATTTGTGGAGAAATGACAGAACACTGTGCCAGAGGAACAGCACTCTGGGTTCATTTAGATGCCATCTGATTTCCATTTTCATCAAAGCAGAGATGTTTATGTCAGCCTCAAATGTTTTGCACAATGCTGGGCTCCTATGCTTTCAGCACTGATGAAATTCCCCTTTCACCTGAGATAGGATGCAGATGGGTGCCTCTTTCCCTGCCACAAGTGAGGACTGGGGACAACTCCTGTGCTGGTCAAGTTCTCCTGGGACTGCCAGGCTCTGCCAGCACAGGCAGGGCAGCACTGCCATGCCACTGAGCTGCTGAGACTTTGGCATCAGCAGCAAAGGCTGTTCCCCAGCCTGGGCTGACACCTCCAGCAACACCCCAGGGCTGTGCTCAGAGCTGATGTCAGGGGCTTGGAGACAAGGGCAGAAGCCTGTCCTCTAACAGCCACTAGTTTTGGAAAGATACTGTTGTTGACCAGAAGGATCTCCACTGAGTCTCTGCTCCATGTGTGCATGCAGGAGAGATGTGTCCCAGTAATGGATGTGTGGTCAGGTGAGGGTTCAGCAGATGGGTCTAGACCATGAACAGAGGTTGCAGAAATTGGGCTTGCTTAACCTGGCAAAAAGGATGATAAAGGACAATTTGACAGCAACCCACGAAGGGGTTGTTATGAAGAGTGGTTATGATGGTGAGAGTCAAAAACCTCCTCAGTATCAGCAGGTGATACACCAAGGGAAAATGGGAACAGGTTCAGAAAGTAGTTTGGGAAGTTCAGGTTCAACATCAAGGAAAAGCTTCTTCCCTAGGAGATGATTCAGCCCAGAGAGGTAGCAGACTTGCCACCTGGAGATTTTTCAAGACTTCTCTAGGCAAAACCATAGGATGACCTGAGCTGGTATTGGCAATGGTCCTGCTTTGAATGGGAGGGTGGACTGGAGCCTCCAGAGCCCTCTTCCAGCAGTGGTGTCATCCTGTGAGCCCCGTGACCAGGCCAAACTGACTTACCGCTTGTCTGAGTGATTTTGTGTAATGGACCATCACTTCTCACCTGCCTGAAAAGAAACAGGAGGTGAAAGGTCTGTGGGCTTTGTCTGCCAAATTTGTTCCCAAGCATGGGGCAACAGAGAGGTGGATAAAGCAGAGGGCTGGGTTGAAGAATATGTCTGTAATGCTGTGACATTGACCTATTGTACTAAGAAAAAGGGCAAAGGAAGAGAAGGAAAACATAATTAAGAGTAGACTAGAGGGGTTTGCATCTCCTCAAAGGCAGGAATCTTTTTCTCCACCCCACACCATGTGGGACAGACAAAGTCCCTACCAGGGAGCAGGTAAGAGCAGAATAGAAACAGGAATTTCCCTGTGTCACTGGATGGTCCTTCCCAGTCTGAAGCCTGTTGGCATCAAGGACCTATATTTTCCTATTGCTTCCTGGGAAGCAAGGCCTCCCAAGAGACTGTGGCAAGGCTGGAATTTCCCACAAGGCCCTGCTTTCTCAAGTCATTGAACCAAGAAGTGGTGCTTGCTTGAGATGTTTGTTCTTGTTGACATGACTGAAGCATAAACACATATCCCAGCTGCACACAAGGACATGAGGCAGAGCTCCAGGCTCCCATAAAATTCAGAGTAAAAAGATTTGGGAATTTTTTATGAGGTAAAGTTGACTGCAATTAACACATGCAATTTATGGAATTTATAAAGGGTGTCTTGTAAAGACATTTTCTATATTTAACATAGCATCATCTTTGTTTTGTTTTTCTACTGGGTGACGAGAAGAAAGAGAACAGAAGATAATTTATGTGAAGAAATACGAGAAGACTGATTAACCGATCTGACTTCTTACACTGCTCTTGGAATTGAAAATGAGGTTTGGCAGGGTCTGAGGGTGACCTTTCACAGTGTCACTCACTGCTTCTCCTGAACCTCTGGGCACTACACCAAAATTATTGAAATAAACACAAATTTCAGATAGTAAGGAGCCAAATGATCCAATCCACAAACCTCAAATATCTGGGACATCTGGGAGCGGGTGCAGGGTTGCGGCATGGGTCAAGCCAAACTGGTCTCCAGCCCAGGATCCTCTCCATGCCAGTAGCAAGAACAGATGCCCTGGGATAGCTGGAGTGGTGGGAGGGGCACAATCTGCCCTCTTATACTCTCCCATACCCCAAGACGTTTCAGCTTACGCATTTCCTGAGCCAGAGCAGTGTCTGAATTTGAGAGCCCTCAATATTGTTTTGTTCCTCCTGCCCCTTCTCCATCCCTGACTGTTTCCTGCTTTCAGCTGAGCTTTTAGTAACCACAGCATCCTGCAGCAGGAGCTGTTGCAGCCTAATTACACCTTGTGCAAAAAAACCTTCAGTGTTCTGTTTTTGGGTTATGCACCTACTGCCTTCATCTGATACCTCTTGTGTGGGAAGAGACAGTTTTCCTCTTTCCACCTTATTTAGTCTTCCACTATTCTGCAGACTCCCATCCTCTGTTGGCCGGTTTCCAGCCTGAGGAGTCCTGTCCTGCTTGTACAGTTCTTGAGCTGGGGCTATCATGAGTTTTTGTTATGGCATGATTTTCTTCTCCTGATTTGTTCACTTTCCCCCCTGCCCCTTACAAACTCCTCATGTTTCGCTCGAGGTTTCTTCTCTTTTCCTTCCATTAGGTAACATTTCTAGAGACCTATCTGCTTCAGGTCTTATTTGGCTCCCCTGTTTTGTATGTAAAACAAGAATTTGCTTCCATTTACATAATCTCCTCTGCCACTTGAACACCTGTTTGCTAAGCATCGTAAGGTCACCTTTACTGCCATGAGCCATTTGGTGTCATCTGCAACAGCTGTCACCTGCCTGTCCACCTTGCCCAGGTTTCTGCAGAGATCCCAGCACAACCTTGCATAGAAGAATAGCCCTCCAATATGAAAATTGTCCCTTATTTCCCATCTGTCTGGAAGACAGCCTGTGGGGAGACTCCACAGCATCCATGATGATAGCATTCTTCCTTCCTTCTGATGATCCTGGAGGTTGTTCACTCAGTCTCAAGCAGACAGGATTTGAAGATAAAGCTAGGAGTACAGAGAGGGCCCCCAGCCTTAGATCCTGTAGATGCGTTTATTCAGATTGGGAAATCAATATGTGAGGGGTACATTGTGGCAGAGAGTAAGGGTGTCTGTGGAAAGGACAAATGGATGATAGCTGAAGAAAACATATTATTTTCTAGGGTTACCTAATGGTAAGAAGGGTAGTTTTCATTGTGATGGGGAAATGACCCATTTGTGCATGGGAGGGAGTGCACATGTATGGGAATGCTGTTCATGTGACAGTCTCGTGTGGGGCTGGCTTCTGCCACTGGCTTACAGCACTGCAAAGCCCATGGGATCCAGGGAGGCCTTCCAGAGTGAGATGCAGACAGCTTTGAATACAGGAAAGTGATTTAAATTATCAGATTTCCAGGAGCCCTGCAGAAAAAAAAATTGTTCCAAAGCTGTAGAGTTTCTTTAGGTGGGTCCTGAGGCCCAGAGCATGTGTGGAGGTGGGGAGCTGCCCTGGGGCATGGGGTGGAATTTGGGTTATTCCCTTCACATGTTGCTGAGCCTGGCTTGGCTGGGTTGTTCTCTTTGGCCAAGGGCACAACCACCTTTCTACATCCCTTCCTTTCCGTAGGGTAGTTAAAAACTTGCATGTTCCAGTCTGAAAAAGCTAATTTACAAATGAAGTAAAACCTGTAGAGCCGTGACACCCAGCCTTCAACAAGACCAACCCCTTTCTGGACTACACCAAGGAGCTCCAGGAAGAAAATTCTGCCTCAAAGCATTGACTTCCTGGAGCTAACCTTCTGTGGGAAAAAACAGTGTTTCAAGACCTAACGGCCTTCCACATCCTGGTCTTTTCCCAGCCTGAATAGCTGCCGAGTGTTTTCTGGCCAATTAAGCTGTGTTGATTGAGATGCAGGTTCAGCTTGTGTCTGGCAGCCCAGGGAGCCCACAGCCATCCCAGCTCAACACAAACAGACATGGTCAGGGAGAATGAAAAACAAGCTGTTAAATTCTGTGGTAAGAGTTCACCGACTTCATTTGAGGTTGGAAATTTTCAGATAAAGAAGTGAAACTGGACCATGCAACAAAGGGAAAGATTGGAGTTATCCCCTGAGCAGTCAGTGACACACGGAAAGTACAGGGGAAGTGATCTGTTGTGGCAGAGCTGTGGACTTGCTGCACTAACAAGATATTGCAGGATCTTTAAATTTTCTCTGATTTTTGTGTCCATCATTTCTGTTACTCCCTGGATATAACTGTTTTTAAGGGTGAAGACTGGCACCAGGTATGCAGCAGTGGGGTGTGGGACAGCAAGTGCAGAAGGAAAATATTATCTGTAGGTCCTTCTGCAAGGGTGGTGAGGTGTGTTTCATCATGCTGGAGCAGGAACAGCTCTTCCAGGTTGACTCTTCATTTTTCACACAGGTTTCATCATGCATCTGCTCACAGAGGAGAGGAGATAAACAGGGGTGGTGGCAATATATGGTAACAGCATCGTCTGGTGGGAGTCCTGGAATGATAGTGGTCCAATACAACTGAAACCATCTGTGAAGTGTGATTAGACTGGTTTGCACTATCCATGAGCTGTCCATTCCTCACATGCACTGCTGTCCTTGCCACATCCGTTTTGCAACAATTAAAGAAAAAAGCAAACAAAACCCAGCCACTCATGGTGGTCAGGGAAGGAATGCAAGACCTGGAATTCCTGCAAGGATGCGCTCTGTCACATCCAGGCCCCAGCAGCATGCAACGCATATCACATCTTGCATATCCTTGCTGACACCTTTTGCATCACAATGCCCCAAGTATTGCACAGTAGATGTCAAAAGGGAGGGTGGTGGGAGAGTTTTCTCAATTTCCAAACTCATTTCCTTAGCCTGTTTAAAAATCTAAGCTGGTCTGGTGACCAAAGAGTGCCCAGAGACCTTTGGGCCTGGGCTCAAAAACCAGCTGCAAGACCACAACCTGTGTCCCAGGGCTGGCCACATCTGTGTTTCATCTCCTGGTCAGTAAAATGCAGAACAGCCCTTTTTCCCAGTGCACAGAGAGAATAAACACTCATCACTGAGCTCTGAGCCTGGGCACAAGGAACCATCTAAATAGATGGTTGTTCCAAGGAGAAACAAGGGAGGAAACAGCAGTGGGGTTTGAGTTGGTGGGAGCAGAGTGTGATTTCTGCAGGGCTATTGCTGTGCATCTGGTCTGAAACAAAGTGTAGCCCACTTCTTGAAGAATTTTTTGGCTTGGCTTGATTGCATTTACATTGGCAGCTGAAGCTTGTTTCAGTGGTGCCAGGCAAGTGCTTTGCACTGGAGATAAAAAGCAGGCAGTCCCTTGTAGCAAAGACTGTGAAGGCCAGTCCTGTCCAGAGTCTATATGTGCTTAAATCTATGCAGAAAAGAATGACTCAAAATCATTTGTGTAGCTAAAACCAAGTATAGGTGTAGGAATATGGATTGTATTATATTGAGTCAACTTGCAGGTTTTGGTCTGAACTATAAAGGCTGTTTTCGTCTGATTTCTCCCAGCCATTGTTAAGGAGACTTGAGATAGCTCAAAGTTCTCTTGCCAGTGCTTTCCTGTAATGAGGGATAAGTTAAAGCAAACAAGCCCCAAGTGAAGCAAACACAATTCAACTGTGTGGAGGAAAGCCAATAAAAATAATGCTTATGTCCCTTTTTTTTGGGCTTGATTGTGGGCTGACCTATTGGACACACATTGTGGCTGTGTCAGCTGGACCAGGACATGATGATATATGTGTGTACTGCTCTGCCGAGACACTTCATAGCTCTGCTTGTGCTTGGAAAGGTGGCTTGGCTGGGGATCAAAATGGCCACTTCCCCACAGAGATATTCTCTTCCCCACAGAGGTACAGGCTAGGGAGTCTTTTGGACAGGAAAGGAAAGTGAAGGAGCAGGAGAAACATGAGACCAGAGGCTGAGGGGGCATATGCATTCCTGGGCTGATGAAATTGCCATCTGTCTTGGTCCTCTGCAGGGTAAACACAGCGCCCATGATGCCAAGGAGGCTGAGGGCAGCAATTGTGCAGCTGCTAGTCTGAGGGATGTTCAGCTGCCATGGGCTGTGTTCAGCATGCCTCTGTGCTCTCTTTGTCTACCAACAGGTAGGTCTTGGGAGGAGAAATTTTTAGCCAAATGTGCAATTGCTACCTGGGCTATGACTGCAAAGGTTTCCTCCTCTTCACAGCTGAGCCAGCACATTGGGCATTTCCCAAGTTCACACTACTGATGAATTACCTGTTTCCTCCATGTGACAAATCAGAAAGTTCAGTCTGCTTTCCAGAGCTACCAGGCCCCTCTGGGACCAACACTGTATGTCTGTGACACTGACTTCAAGAGGCAGCTTGGTGCTCACTTCTTCCTGCAGTGATCCCATGATCTGCACCCCAGACCACCCCAGAGGGCACTCTCCAAGCTCCCCATGGCCGGCTCTCCGTGCTGCATAAACACAGCTCATTCCTCGGCTTCCTTTCCCTCATGATTTAGCTGAGTTGTTGTCAGAAGTAAGCAAGTTAGCAACATCTATCAGGACCCAGTGGGGATGGAAGCTGCTGATCCCCATGATCTCCAGTCCATCACCTGATCCTGTGCCAGCAGGATCGATGGCCACTGGGAGGAGTGCCTTGGGATCCCAGCAGACACAGCTCAGCATATTTCTGGCTTGGTAAAAGTCAGGGACATTTCTGTCCCAGCATTGTGCAATGCATTTGAACACTCCCTTGTTCGGTGGTCATCTCCATGCACCCCCCTCAACTGACCTTCATAATGTGCAGCATTTAGATAGTTTGGTCTGGCTAAAAGAGGTGATAAGTGATGCTTGATTACCCTAATTAGTGGCATTATTTTAATTCAACTGCATGAAGGACAGATAGGAGAGCTCATATGCTGAACAAAGCATACCTCTGTCTTAAAAAAAATGCTTTGATCTGGGTAGATGGCAGCTGAAATCAGGGCTAGGAAAGAGCTCTGGCCAATCAGCTCAAAAAGGGCCTCTGTTTTCTGGATGCTGTGACTGAAGGCAGGGTTGAGTTTAGGACAAGATGCTGTTTGGGGGACTGATCCCTTACAGACTGTTGAAGGTGTATCTGCAGGGCTGTGGTTCCTGTGGCAGAGAGGCAGTGGAGGGTAGGGTAGGGCACTCCTTGCTTGGTGTTCTGCTATTTAGCTCAGCTTTGGCTTGCCACACACTGTTACCTGAATCTTCTCCCTCAGGAGAATTCAGGCCTCAGACTGGCTTCTGTGTGCAGCACAGCTGCAGCTGACAGCACTGAAGCTTTGCAGGTTGATGAAGAAATCCTTTCTGGAAAAGGAAACTTCTGCCTCAGGTTGTGGATACACCGCACCATTTCTTGCTGTGTTTGGTACTATATAAGGGATGGGAAATAACACATTCTCCACTTGATATTTTCCAACAGAAACAAAAATGCATCAAAGAACTGTGGAATACACAGAAACACAGGAGATTGGATGGTCTGAACATTGACAACGCATCATCTGTCACCGATGGTGCTCATGTTAGCTCTGGCAGCCGTTGCCCTGCCTACGGTTCAAGGGAAAATGAGTGTGTGCTTCCAGCTGATTGCATCATTGCCAAATATAGAGCCACATGTCCTAGGCTGGTCATCATCTGACCTTGAAGGCTGTGTCTCCCTGGCTTTCACTCACGGTTCTGATGTCCCTCCTGTGGCTCTGCCCATGTTCAGACACTTGCCCCCAGCTCGTGCTGCGTACTGGAGACCCACTCCCAGGCCCCCAGGAGATGCCTTTGCTGACCTCATGTGTTGTGCACTTGGCTAGGAGGATCTGGGGAAGCTGGGCCACTGTGTTACAGTGCTCCAGCCCCTGACTGGGGTTTTGTTGTGTCTTTTGAAATGGAATGCCATGGTCTGTTTGGGATAGCCCACTGCTACCCATTCACCTCACGCTGCAGTCACCCAAGGCAGGTGAAAGTAAGAGTACAAGCACAGCCCGGTGTTCATAATCTGTTCTTTCACCTGAGAACTCCATGGCTTGTACTCATGAGAGATGCAAACAAAGGCACAAAAGGCATGCCAGTGTCACCACCTGTATGAATGCTCTACTGGAGAGGCTTCCTACCTTTTCCTGTACCTGTGCTGTGGTTTGTGCCCATCAGGAGCTTCTGACAGAGGCAGTATTTGAAAAGATTTGCTCAGAGACCAGCTCTGGATTCCCTTCCTTGGTGCTGGTGCTAGGTCACCCTTCCCTTCCACAGCACAGCCATCCTCCTCTGACATCATCCCAGGAGGTCCAGACATATATCACCTTTCTCCTGGGAACTCTTCCTATTCCCTCCTTGTCAAGGGGATGGGCAACCACTTGATTGCAGTGCTGGTTGTTTGCCATCCTTACATACATAGGCAGGGATTTCACTCCTGCAGCAGCTGTCTGACAAACACCTCTACTTGCAGGAGAGGTGGCCTTGCCTCTGGCCCTGGGGTGACTTCTCAGCCTGTCCTAGCAAAGAACACATCTTGCACCAGACCTCACAGGCTGTCCTGATGGCACACAGGTGAAACACCTAAAATAACAACCACATAGCTCATTACTGGCTCGCGAGAGCAGACACATCAACCTCTGAGTGACTGATGTCCACCTTGTTCTTCTGGGCATACCCTACATAGATTTGTATGTCAAAAGCTTCAGAATGCAGAGAATTCAGAATTTGAGGACTGCCCATTTGACAGTCCTGAATACTGGAAGTAGAGACAGTAAAGATTGTAAGATGATAGTGTGTTTTCTGGTTATTGAATTATTTTATACATTAGGTGGGAGGTGCATAACAGGAACACAGGTTCTTGATGGCTCATGGACCTGGACAGGACAGAGAAGTCCTCTGCACATTGTTTATAATTCTGTCATAATGTGTTAAAGCTCCTACAACACTGTGAGCTTTCATGCCCTGAATTTTCTGATGTTTTACTTGCAGAGAACGTTAGCAGAAGGAATAATGACCAAAATCCATGCTGGGACTCATCTAAGCCCACACTGTGGAAGAGGATGGGAAGAGAAAGGGGATTTCACACATCAGCACAACCAGCTCTTGAGTCCCAGACTTCACAGTTTGAGTTGCCCCCTTTCTGTGGAGGAAATACCGTAATTTGCCCCCTTTCTGTGGAGGAAAAGTGTTGAATTTCCAGAAACCTGTTCTTTGAAGGGCTGAAACTGGGCAAAAGACTGGATACAGAGCGTCCGTAAGAAAAACAGTGGTTATTGTAGTAGCATCTGTGTTGGGGGCACTGTGTGCATGTGTGATGCATGAGCCTTTGATTAAGGAATGATCTCTGTATTCATCACAAATCCAGTTATCTGCTCTCAAAAACCTATAGATTGTATTGCCTCCATGTCTGCCTGGAAAGCACCCCTATAGAGGATATTTCTGTGTGTAGACAGGTAAACAAATTGCAGAAATCTGCTGTGTGTTGATTCTCTTAATGATAATTTGCACATTAACATGGAAGAATTGCTCACGTACTACTGAAAGCAGGAGTTTGCTTTTCAAGTCAAGCTATATTGAAATGTATGAATATGGGCAATTAGTATAATTATGAATAATAAACTGAAGCTTGCAGTATGGAGTTGTTCATATGAGATAGCAGAAAATTGCACTGGAAAGAATAACATCAGATCTGGATAGATGCAGTGTTATTTTGTACAGAAATAGGTTTTAATGAAGAGATAATGTTACATGGAGAGATGGGGTTTTGCCTGTGGTCCACAGGGAATATTGACGGGAGGGGTTTGAGGTAGGTGGAAGGAAGGTAGAACTTGTCCTTTTCTTAAATGTGGTTTCCACCCAAGAAAAGTTGGCTGAAGAAGTTGTTCTGGACAATGGATGAATCTGGTCATTCTTCAAGAGCTGCTATTGATTTCATGCTGTACGTGCTGATCTGACAAAATATTCCCCAAGTAAATGCAATCTGAGCTCTTTGAGAGAGGCTTCACAGAGAAATCAAATCAAACAAAAATGGGAGCTTGGGCAGTTCATGCATTCCACAGTAATACTTTAGTCTTGGTGATATTTTTAATGGATCTGAATGGGATGCTGAGCTGGACATTTAAACAAAGACCTACAGAGGATTTTTGAACACAGCCAGAGGCATGGCAGGTACTTGAAGGCTGCTGTCCCACCTCAGTCTCTACTTCTGCAGCCTCCTATGTCTCTCTTACTGACATACAGCAAAATTTATCTGGATTACTACTCATGCTGGGGGTTTTTGCCAGCTCTAGGACTAACCTGGAGATCTTACCTGCGATATTTTTGCAAGTTGATGAGGCTCCTCCAGGACCAGGTCTAGCTCACCCAGCATGTGCAAGAGTTGCCCACCCTTTTTCAGTATCTCTTTTTCAGTAAATCTTAGGGGTCTTTTTGCATCTTGGAGGAGGGATACAATGCTGCTCAGAGCTGCTTTCTGCAAACCACCTGTGCCCAGGCAGGACAGCAATGACACCTCTGAATGCAATTCCAGCACTTACTTAGCTGGAACTTTTTTTTTTTAAATATCAGCGCAATCACTTGTATGATGCATTTCTGTAGGCCTGTGACCACTGCAGTGACATTCCCTTCACACCCACTTACCTCAAAGCTGGTGTGGTCTGGGCAAAGGAAGAGAAGGATTTGCAGGAGTGTCTGCACAAGTTTGTCACAAGTGGGTGGCGGCCAGGATCCTGCTGGGCTGAATGCCTCCCTTGGGGCACTGGAAATACCTCTGTCACTCCCCACAGGTTGAAGAGGGGGAATGGCTAGCTTTAACCAAATGTTTTGGGTCTGCATAGCCCTGTTCAGATTTGTGAAGGGGCTGTGTCACAATGAGTGAAGTCAGGGATGGGACCTTGGCTGAGACAGGAGGTCTGCTGTGCAGGAGCATGGAGATGACAGTCCTTGCCCCACAGCTCAGATGGTTGTCATCACTTCTTACAGCCTTGGTGTAGAGTAAAGAGGGTTGCAATGAAACCAAAGAGGAGAAGCAGCCCTGTGTTAACTAGGACATAGCACTGTTAACTTTATCCTGCCATTTTCTCTAAACTGTGCACTTGAGTGAGCTCTCAGCTGCACTGCTTTTGCCAGTGGGACTTGGGGCTTGGCCTCAAGCCTTTGGGATAGGGCTCAAAATCTCTTGAAGACTCCAGGACCAATATTGTTCTACCTAAGGGCTTGTTATAACCTCCTCCCTTTTGAGAGGAGTACTTTTGAGAGCTCAGCTTTTCTGCTAAATAATAAGTTTTCCTCTTTTATTAATCCATTATGAGAGTTATTACAGCTCAAGTGCTCTGTCCTATTTGGATAAAAACTACTAGGATTAATAGCACTGAATTCCTCAACCTCGAATGATGTTTTTTCTGGGCGCTGGTACATAATGTCCCCTCATGTGTCCCATCTGCTGGAAGGTTGACAGAATGGGGAAAATGTGGTGCCAGGGCCTTACTGGGTAGTGTGAGACATCAGGAGACTTCTGGAGAGGTGAAAGAAGGAACTGCATGCCTGAGGAAAAGACCCAAAGAAGAGATGAAAAATATCTCAGTAGGGAAGCCTCCAAGCTGGTCAGTTCAAAAGAGTTTTTTTAAAACCTGATTTCCAGAGGAGAAGGCCCCTGATAGCAAGGAGAAATGGTGTCCAGCAGGTGCAAACATTCACTTTGTAGTAACCTTAAAAACTTCATATTGTTTTAAAAAACACAGCTAACTTTCGCTCAGTAACGTTCCCCTGGGCAGCCTGATGTGTGTGTCTGATCCATTGCATTTCCCCTGGTTTCCCCCTAGGAAGTGGGATTCACCTCTCTTCCCATCAGTATGGATTTGTTTCTTTGCCAGGGTGGAAATCTGTGGTTCCTGCACTGATGAGTAATTATTGAAATCCCCTGACATGAGATGCCATCTCCATTATTATGGCTACAGAAAAGCTATTTTGTGTTTCAAGGTTATCAGTGTGGTGGTGTGGCCACATCCTCTTTTAAGCTGAGCAGGAAGGCAGCAATTACTCTCACGGATGTTATGCTACAGCACGGGAAAACATAATTTTGCTAGTGCCACATTCAAGTTCACTTGCCCCTAGCCCATTCCCAAAATATCCTTTCTTCCTGGTGCTAAGTGATGCTGGCTCTGACCCATTCGGTCCCCAGTACTGGCTTTTGACCGAAGCTGTGCAAAGTGGAGCCAGGTGATGTGGCAGCAAGTGAAACCATCCTGGGAGATGCAGGACCTGCAGCCTGTGTGCCCTAGTTCGCGTTTGGAGGGAGGTTCTGCTGTCCCACTCACTGCAGGTGTGCCTTTCCTTTGGGGTGCTCTATACTTTGGCAGCCTTCAGGTCTCTTCTCATTGGATTGGGGTTTCCAGGTTTTCTTCTATCGAAGTTCTTATTAGCTAAGCTAAATACAGGATTTGAAAATGGATGTTAGCAAATTGTTGCCACATCCTTTGTGAAGATGTAATTGCACATACCTTTCCTGCTTCACAACAATTAGTAGGTGAGGAACTGTGTCACCCAGGCACTCTCTGAGGTCAGGACTGTCCACCTGGAAAAGCCCACCTATCAAATCACTTTGCTCTGGTGTGTCTGTCTTAAAATCAGCATATCAGTAAATCCTGTGGCCATTAGTCCAGTGTTGTCATTTCTCAGGGGATTTTAGAGAGAGCATCCAGGCTCACAGGGAAGGAATTGCAGCCATTTTGGCATCTTAACCCTTCATTTCCAGGGCAGCAGATCCCAAAATTTCTCAGCAGGCTCTAACAAAACATTCCTGCTTTTTTTTTTTCCTTTTTTTTTTTTTTCTTTTTTCCCCCATTATGCTCACACTTGGAGAGAGTCTATAAGCTCTCTGGAGATTTTGGCTTCCCCTGCAGAGAGGGCAGATGTCCCCCAGGTGTCCCTGGGGACTTGGCACACCACAGGTGGCTCCTGCAGGAGCTGAGGAGGGAGTAATGCCTCGGACTACCCCTTGCCATGCTGTGGTTTGTGTCCTTGCGTCTTTTGCACTGCAAATTGCAAGTCTTCTGTCAAATGATGGAAGTGCCAGGTGGGATGGATGGGTAGGGAGCCAGGAATGTGTGTGAGTGCATGTCTGAGCTAAGCCTGTTTGCAGTGTGGTGGCTGTTGTGGGCAGATGTGCTGGGGGAACTGATGACAGCAAACAGGGAGAGCTGGTAATGCCACAGCAGCTGTGCCCAGGAACCAGTTTTCTTAACTGTTCTATAAAATTGGTCTTATTTTTTTAATCTTGGCTATCTGCTCTGCCTCCAAGGAGGGGCAGGCATCAGCATCAGCAGAGGTTGCATGATAAAGAAAATCAAGCCACACTGACCTCAGAAAATTTTATTTAGTTAGTTTATAAAAGTGCTATTTATCATATTGAACTAACACTATTATCAGAAGACATTTGTGCAACCTTCTGAAACTACCTGGCTATGCGTAATATGCCACCTATAAATAAATGCCATTGTAAATGTCGAGTCATACAGGAAGATAAATAAATTAGTTTCCTGGACTCATTAGAGATGAAAGCTGGGGTTTTATAGCAGGATGAACAGAATTGCACAATGCACTTCCATATGGCTTATGAAATGTGTATGAAAACCATCTTCTCCTACCCATGCTAATTATGATATATAAATAGATACACTATTTTCCTTTGGGCACTTACTTAGCTGGAACTTTTTTTTTTTAAATATCAGCGCAATCACTTGTATGATGCATTTCTGTAGGCCTTTAACAGATCTCTAAATCAAAATACATTTTTTTATAGCAATAAAGTGACCTTTCACTAATTGGGAAAGAAAATGTTACCCAATAGGTGTCAGTTGTCATGAGTGTTCAGCACAGTCAGGAGTAATTTTGGCATTTGACTTTAAACTGCAGCAGAGATAAGTGTTTAAATAATAATTTTTTAAACCACGTGTCTATTTGAGTTTTGTGTGAGTGTGCTTAAGGAAGGAGAGGGTGGTTTGTGATGCCTGTGGTGAGGCAGCAGACTAAAACCAAAGCTCTGTTTTTCACTCAGGGCACAATTTTGCCACAGGATCTGCTGGCAGAGGACTCCTCCCAATGTGTGCCACTGGCCACTGCTGCTAAGCAGGCCACTGTGTTCAGTGACCATCTTACAGAGGCAGTAGAAATGCTTTTCCAGCCTGTCTATGGTCCAGCAACTCTCCCTCTTGGCATCAGTAGATGATATTCACCAGAGCAGGCTGGGAGTAGTGAAAATATTGGCCCTTTGAAGCAGGTCATAGATGTGGCAACACAGTAAACAACAGCCAGAGACAGAAAAAATGAGTCACTTTTTTAGCATATTTGAATACTGTTTATTATAAACATTGCAAATTAGTATCTCTAACTGAGAAAAAATAAAATTGGATGCAAAAATACACTGGTGCTATACTATATATGCATATAAATACATTATATAGTCATATATTTGCACAGCCATCAGATGTCTTCCCTCCTGACTGACTTTGCACAGACTGATACAAAAGCTGAAACAGAAGAAAACAGAAGGGAAAGGTCTCCAAATACACACAGTGCTGTTTTGGCAAGTGATTAGCTTCCCCAAAAACATAGGCTGTAAAAAACAAAACACAGTTTCACAAGAGACCCATTTGTGTTTTCACATCGTATCTACCTCACAGCAAGAGGGGAAAGAGCGAGCAAGAGAATGGTGACACACACAAGATGCTCAGTACATCTTGATGACGTTTGAGACCAGTTCCATGCCCATTCAAAGCCTTTGTTGTTGATGGGGTCTAGAAAAGTGCTCTCCTTGATAAGGAGGATTTCAGAAGTATCCAAAGTGCTTTACTAGATGCTGGCTTAGCCCACACAAACCATTGCAATAGGCAGCTTGCTCCCAGCCTCTGTTAGCAGGGTGCCCCTCCATGCAGACGCACTGGATGGGGTCACTGCAGAGGGGCTGGCTGCCAGGGGCTCAGGTTCACCCACCTCACAGAGGTGAAGGAAGCGCACACTCTCCAGGGCCAGTTCTCCGTTGGAAACCCCGAGGCCCTGGGCAGTGCTGGTGAATGGGTCAGAGCCTGCAGCTGGGGCTGCTCCAAGGGAGCTGGCAGGAGCCCTTCCATGGCTGAGCTACAGCTCCTCCTCACCAGAAACCTCATGCCTCACCAGCCTAACACAACTGCCCTGCCTTGCCCTGCTCTGAGGAGGGCAGATGGATTGCAAGCATGCTCACATGAGACTTTTCCAATATATCTGATTTCAGTTTTTGTTTCCCTTCATTTCCTTAGAACACAAAAAGCTACACAGGTGGTGCCTGCTTGGTCTCGGCTGGTTGAGGAGTCAGTGATGTGGCCTTCGTGGCACCCTGAGATGTAGATGGAGGTCAGAGCATCAGGGCAGTGTCCAGGCAGAGAACATGGTGACACCAAGGAGACCCTGGGGGGAATCCATGACGGGTGCGAGGAGCAGCCTTGTCCTTGAGAGCACTGCACCTCCCATGGGTGCACCCTCTGCCCGGCCCCACACGGAGGATGATGATTCCCATAGAGATGCTGAGCACCAGATTGGGACAAAGCACTTTCTATAGGAAAAGGTGGCAGTGTGCACTGTGCCTCACTCCAGGGGATGGTTTCCATCCCCAGCTCACCCCACAGTCCAGCACATGGCAGTACCAAAAGGTGCCTTGGTCTAGGACACGTTTATGTTGGAGAAGAGCAGGGCCCTGGGCTGCGTGGATGCTGTGCTGTCTGCCAAGTAGCCCAGGATGCTTTTGAGTTCACTGCGTGACAAATTGGCTTTGATGTGCAGGAACGCTTCCAGGTGCTTTTTTCTGTGGAAGAGAAACAGGCAGGTGTTATTTCCTCCCACACACCTCCACATGTCAGGGCCATTGCACCAGGATGTGGTGCCCACCCTGTGGCACATGCTAAGGTCCCCCATGGGTTCCAGCTCAGTCTCTGGCAGTCCTACACAAAACCTTGCACTGTCCTGGGATGTTTGGTTTAGGAAAGGCAATCTTACCTAAAAGTAAAGGAGAAAATCAGGCCAGAATTTGGAATATATCAATAGGCTTTTATTCATACCTTCCTTTGCTTTCTGATAGCACTGGGATTGCCACAGCCTGGCAGGCAGCCCCCACCCATGTTTATAGGCTCAGGCTATGTGAACCTCACCTCTATTCATATTTGACTGCTTCCTGGCTCTACTGAATTTCCATACAAGTATTAACAAATCTTTTTCAGCATCTCTTACCGGATATCTGGGTATGTTGTGGCGAGTGTTGCAACTTCAATTTTAATAGCATCTAAATTCTGAAGTCGGATTATTTCAGCCAGTTTGGGGAGTGCTGAGTTCAGCCATGTGGCTTGAGATCCCTGTGAGAAGAGAAAGTAGTTAGCAAGGCATCACAGGGGTGCAAAGCTCCCTCCAGTCCAGGAGCTGGCTCCTGAGGCTGTTTCTTGGCAAGGGAAAAGGACACATCGGTGATTTTATATGCCTTATTGTTTTCAGTGATGTTTCTGCCTAAGCCAGCCCTGGAAAAATTGGATTAGCATTTTGATGTTTTTTTATCCTCTTACACAAGTGGTGTACAGCTTGCCATAAGACTGAGACTTCCACATCCACCTCAGCAGATTCTCTCTTCTCATTTCCCTTTCCTTGGTTTTCTGCACTGCCTGGTATGTGTACAAGGTCTGATGGGCCAGGTAACTCACTGCCACGTGCTGCTCTGCCCCATTTCCAAATACAACCCTGCCTTTAGCATCTCCAGGTATTGCCAAAATCGGGCAGAAGCTCCAGCTGGAGCTTTTTCCTGGCCATTGGAATGCCCAAGGTGCAGCTGCCTGACCTGCCACCCACACTGTGAAACTCAGGCTTGTTCCTTCTCCAGTCAAATGTGCATGGGGTGGTGGAGGACAGGGATTGGCTTTGCTGTTAGCTTTTTCTGCAGACAAATTTAGAGGCGTGGAAGGAGGGAGATGATCTCAGAGGACAGAGAGGAGTGTTCCAGCTATGGCTCTTGTGGAGGAATTCCTTGCATACCACAGACCCCATACTGCCTGCTTCAGCCCCTGGCTGACCTAAAAGCTGCAGTGTGAATGAAGTCAAGGGTGAGAGGAAACCCAGATTCCATGGAAGCTGTACTGAAACCGGAAAAGATTATCTGAGTCTTCTGACCCTATTAATATAAACCTTCAAAAGGAAACATATGGGACAAAGGTGGATGAAATCATATCTCTCCAAGCAGGGAGGGGGAGGCTGCTGACAAGGGAGCCTTTCTGCCTACAGGCACTTAGAGACCTCTTTCTGCCTAAGGTCCTGCCTTCCAGGAAATTAAGCTGAGTTGAAAAGGTTAACGAAAGTTCCCCAAATTATCTTCCTGTTTTTCAGTGTGTCTGTGCCCTGTGCTGTCATGTTCATGGCAAGCACTCACGTACATTGCTGGTGCAGAAGGCTTCCAGGTCAGCAGCATTCTTGGAGATGTGTTGGGCCAGAGCTTGCTGCTGTGCTGGAGTTTTCAGGCTGACCTTCCTCTTCAGCAGCCTCACAATGTACTCTTTAACCAAACGGGCGTGGATCTTCTCAATGATAGCCTGTTGGGAAGGAAAGAAGGGAATCCTCATCCTTCTCCCTTTCGCTTGGGGACAGAACAAACCATGCGTGTAGATGGAGGACAAAACCATCCTCGGTGGTGTAAGACATGCCCCATCAATGCCTGCTACTGATTACACAGCAGGAACAGCCCTGGTTGCCAACCTCCCAAGACTGGTTACGCCACATCCTAGATGCTGAGAATTTCCTTGTGGTCTAATAAGTATGGGAATTTCCAAATGTTATTTCCTTCTGGGAAGAGTTTAAAGTGCTAGAGAAATAACTGTACTCCAGAGAAACAGGGATTCATGCTGCTCTTCCTGTTCTTCTCTCTAATATACAAAACAACATCATTTGTTTCAGCTACTAAAAAGACAAAAGCAGGAAATCAAATATTGTCTTATATGATGATATTTCATATATACTCCAGCACCAGTGAGGATGTGGTTCTGGCTCAGTTCTCTGGGATTTGACCCAGTTGCATCCACCTACTCCAGTCCCTAAGGCAATCAAAGGAGCAATGAGACTGAACTGCACAACTGCATCTGTGTTTCAAAGTTGGTGAACCAAATCTGTAAATAAAGCCATGTGTTGGGTGGTCTCTAAAACACTTTCTCTACATCAGGGGTGGTTTGCTCTGCAAACAGTGCAGCAGAGTTGCAGGAGTCTGCTTCTGACAGAGGAGGGTAAGATTTATGTGCCTAATCTGGGTAAACTGCATGCTGATGGAAACCCTGCCTGAGAGGCTTCCTGATGCCAGGTCAACTCACCAGCTCAACATAGGTCAAGGCAACTCAAGCCACAGAGGATCAGAGTTGAAAATGCAGCCTCAGCAACCCAGAATCTCTCCAATATTTCTCAGACTTACATGGTAAAATGGGTCCTTTAAGGTCTGGAAGTCTGAAATATATTTGCTGGTGGTTTTAATGATCTCATGCATAATTTCACTGCTGGAGTCCCATTTATTCTCTGGAAGCTTCTTGTACATTGGCTGAAAAAAAAGGAAAATCTGCTAAGTTACCTTGAACAAATTCTATGCGCTGTATATTTGTTATTTCTACATGTAGAGTATCCTCTGTAGTGAGAGTGTGGTGTGTAGTCCTGTGTAGGGACGTGTGATGATGCCTTACAGGGACAGGTGAACAAGGGGCTGTGTCCCCTTCTTGGTTCCTCAGGGTGGAGAAGACCAAGGGCTTGAGAGGTTCATATGGGAGGTGTTTTTATTATTTCTGCATTTTTAAAGTTTTTTACTCACCATTTTGTCTGATTAGAGAATTATGGGACCATCAGGAGGAAAAAAAATGAATCCTTATGAGATGTTTTCAATCATAATTTTTCTCAGCCACAGTAAATAAATATTAAAATGAAAAATACCCCATCCCTGTTCTCTCATGCCTTCCAAAAGGCTCTACAGAGAAAGCAGGAGAGACTGTGGCTGAACATTACTGACTCCTACACTTCCTTCTCCACCAGAATTGCTTAACTTGAAAAGATTGTGTTATATATATAAACAAAACAAAAAAAACCCCGGAAAAAAAAGGAAGTCAAAAGTACAATAATGCCCTTCGGGTCAGCTTTATGGGGAAGCCAAAAGCTGCATAATTGCAGTTTATGCCATTACTGATGGCTTCCTACGGTGTGGAGAGTAAACAGCTGCAGGTTGAGACTCTCCCTGCTGCAGCCATTGTCTCAGATGTGATCAGCAGGTTTTATGTTCGCTTGTACAGTCATGCCTGTGTCACTGCACCCATTTTGCCTGCAGGCTTGGGGACCAGCTCAAGGAGATCTTAGTGGGAGTTTTCCGGCAGCAGTGTGGGTTAGGACCAATCCTGTGCCCTGGCCCCTTCTGAACTTGGCTGATTTGAATCAGAGATCTGAGCAACAGATAGCAGGGCAGGAGAACATGCCCTGCCCTGGCACCAGCCATGGGCAGGAGGGTGTGGGACATGGAGGTGTTACCTTCAGCTGGGCAAACAGCTGCTGAAGCAGCACATCAAAGCCACTGTTTTCAATATCACTGAGAGTGCTGAGGATATCAGCTTTACCGTCGTCCTTTTCTGCCATGTATTTCTCTGTGTATTCTCTGCAATGAAATATCAGCCAGGTCAGAACAGTCTATCCTCCGAGAAGGGAGAGAGAAATTCAGAGGTCTCCAAACCTTCCTCTGCAGGCAGATGAACCTACTTCTGCTCACTCTGGAGTACCTCCCCTCTATCACACTATTATACGTTGCCTGCAGAGGAAGGAGCAAAACCTTTTCTTCTGGACCCTTACCGAAAATTCCAGCAGTTGTTAATATTTGCAATCAGTATAGCCTTGTAGTATCTGTGCTTCTTGCTTTTCTCCTTGAAGTCTTCAAATGCATCCCTGTAGCTGGAGGGGAGGTGGGAAGAGGAGAGGTGGATGAGTGGTTGCCCAGGCCCTGTGCCTGCCCCGCTGCCTGCAGCCCCCTCACCACCTCACCTCCTCAGGAAGGCTGGCAGCTCTTTCAGCAGCCGACGGGACAGCTCCTCACCCACAGCCTTGCTGATGTCCTCAGCTCGCTTCTGGCCGCTGCAGATACTCTAACAAACAAGCAAGATCCATTTTAAATGTCACCTGCTCCAAAAAGGCCAGATTCACTCGGTAAAGATGCTGCAGACCCTTTACTGAGGTAACTGCACCCAGCTCTCCTGCATCCCCCAGCTGAGCCAGGGACCATACAGAGCAGCTATGCTTATTTGGTAGGTTCAAAAGAAGCATGAAGAAAGTCTAGAAAACAGCTGAGAAAGTAGGCAATTTGATACTTAGTTTTGTTTCTTTTTTTTTTTTTTTTAATGTTGTAAGATTTCACTTAAAGAAACAATTTAATGGCAACAACCTCAACATATGAGAGGTTTATTTTTTAAAAATAAACTCAACTAATCCTCTGCAGCCAGAGGAGGGAGAGCACTAAGTGTGGGAAGGGGCAGCTCTGCCTTGGACAGTCTCCCTGGGAGCAAGAAACAGGCTCCCTATTTCTCAATCGACTGAGCCTGTCTCCTGTGTCTCTGCTGCTGGGGATGCAGAAGAGACTGCAGAGGGAGAATGAAGGCAGTTTTCCTTCTTGTTTTGCTTATAGAGGAGTTTGCCTCCATCACATGGTACACCAGGCCCACGTCAGACCACGGTTTTGGGCCTCCCTGTGCCATCCACCTCTGCTACCACTCTACACAAATGACCCCGCCTTTTCCTTTCCTGCATTGACCATAGTTGGTCTCAAATTCTAAGTAGGTAAAGGATGCAATTGTTTATTTTTAATATAGCTCTGCATTACCTGGATAACAAATATTCCTAGTAGTTCACTCTGAAAATGTCCATTCAGCTTCTCTGGTTCTTTGTCTTCTTTCCATATTTGGATTTCTTTATCTAAACATCTGCTCAGTGAATTTTTGACAGTAACCTTTAGGGAAGGAAGAACAACAGCATTTACTACAACTTGGATGCAACAGCTCCTGCCTTATGCAGGATTTACTCACCCACCCACCTTTTGCGTGGCTCAGCAGATGTTTTCCTCAGCCCTGGCTGGGAAATAAAGGCTCCTTGTTAGGAGATGCTTGACCCACAACGTCACAGCAACAAGAACAACTCCCTCACGATGTCCACCTATGCCATCGTGAGTTGGATATTTCAAGATAGGAATGAAGATCGAGATCTCTGTCCCTGCCCATCCCACCACCACATCAGGGGGATCAGGAGGGCAGGGAGGGGAGCAGTGAGTAGGAAGGTCACAATAGCTACGTGTGCCAGAGCCCAAATTCCCCCAACCACGCACTGCCTATGTGTCACACTCAGTGCCACCTGGTTTTGCAATCCTTTTTCATGAGCACTTCTGATGCTACACAAGCACTGGAGAGCAAAACAAAATGCTCTCAGGCTTTCTCTGCTCTGACCCCTCTGTGCTGCAGTGAGGCTTTGGAAATGGTCTGTGCAGTGTCTGGCACATATTACTGATCCCCCAGTGTCCCTTTCATGTGCTTTGCAGACCTCACACCACCTCTCCCATATGCAAACCATCATGGACTACATCTAAACTTGGAGCTTATCTTCTCATTTTCCAGGAATTCCAGTCCCAAATGCCAAAAGCACTAAGCTATGGGAGTATTGTAAAAGCTGCTTCTTGTTTCCATTAAGGGAAGAATGATACAAAAACCAGAGCCACTTTTATTTTCTGCAGATGGAGGTGATTCTGCATCAAAGAAATGGATATTTCAAGACCAGGTCTCCATGCTTTGCACTCACCCAAGGTCTGGCACCTCTGCAGTGGCCACGAGTAATCCAAGATCCTTCAGAGATTCCTGTGAGAAGGATCATAAATCCCTCTGGAGATTTATCAGACAACTGGAAAGTTGCCCATAAAGATCTGTGGTTGGATTTCCCCCCGTTCCTACCACATGGTTTACAAGAACAGAGCAGTTCTTTTCTCATGGCTCCCAGGGCTAAGCAGAAGTTTGCACTGCAAGTCCCATCTAGCAGAAAGGTGACTTGTCCCTCAAAAACAAACAAAAGCTTTTGCTTCTCCCTGGAAGGGTATGTAGGGTGTGTGGCTCACTGGTGAAGAAGTTTGTGTGCAGAACAAGTCACAGCTTCTCTGAGGAGTCATACACGAGCAGTAAAGGGAAGAAGAGGAGTGACTGAACAGATTCTTACCTCTTCACTGTCAAGGTATTTCTTTTCAAGCTCTTTGCTCAGACTTGATGGCAAAAGGCTTCCAAGCTTAACTTTATCCAACTCCATGGCTAAAGCATGATCTTTTCTCATCTCTCTGGAATGGAAAAAACCAAACAATTGCATTTTCCAAGGGCAGTGTAATTCAAGACAGCTGTTGATGCAAATCACTAACACTTTTTGAGGATATCAGTGAAAAAACAGATGGAAATGTACATTATCCTTAGTCCAGGCAGGACTTGGAGAGGCTGAATGAATATGTGCCAGAGGTGAGACCTGGGAGGGTGGAACCACAAGCAACCCTGGGAATGGAGTCATGGTCAGTCAAGCTCCTGAGTACTAGCCACTGTGCTCTGGTGGGGATGGGGGACCTGAAACAATCAGGAGGGCCTAGCCCCTGGCCATGACCTCTCTCCATCAATATAGAGATGTGAGCAGCTGAAAAGCGGGTGTTTCATGGTCGAGAGATGTTCCCTCACCTGGATGTGGCCTCTGGGAACACTCTTGAAGCAGCTGCTACTGTGGCCAACACTGTCCCCAGTGTGAGGAATAGACTGGGCTGCATTGCTCTGGCTGAGCCCTGCTCCTCACAACTGCTGATTTCCAAACACAGGCTGGTTCAGGCCTGAATATCCTGACCTAGAGCATAACTTCCGGGATCAACACTGAATCATTACACTCCATCAGTGAAACATGATAAGAAAAAAGCGGAGGTGAAGGTTGATTGACTTTAGAATAGAAGAAACATTGCTAGTGTCTTTACTGGTTTCCATCTAAGAAATGAGAGCCCTCAATTCTCCACCCAGTGCTATTAGCCACAACAAGCAGTATTTTCAGTTCTGTAACATACAGGGTTTGTGGGGACCCTTGGCTGATGGTGTCCTCTCACAGGGGTACACCTCTGGCTCTCCTAAAGTCAAGGAAAACATAGACAGTGGGTAACACCTAAGCAACATCCTCTATGCCCAGGATAATTGCATCTCAGGTTGTTCTATTTATTGTCTCTGGTACAAAGGGCTTAAATTTCCAAATTTTCCAAGACTGAGCCCAGATCTTCAACAGGAATAGATATTAAGGCAGTGAACCCGACCAATTTACACCACAAGTGAAGCCCTAAACATCTGTGTGGCTGTTGCCCAGAAGCCAGAATGGTGGGAACAGCCCTTCACTTACAGACTAGCAGTCCTGAGTGTGTCGTTTCTGGCTGTCCTGGCCAGGAGTGTAAATCAGCACATCATCAGTGACACCAGAACACAGCCAGGTGCTGGACTGCATCACAGTGATACCAATTCATAAATCAAGCAAATGCCTGGTTTTGCAGCCAACGAGCCTGTGTTGATCACCAGGGGTAAACACGTATAAAAGCCTCACTTACTTTAGATAAAAGTTGTGCACCCATGAGAGAAGAAGGTAAATATCCTTGTCTTCCAGATGAGACTCAGCATTCTTCTTTGCCTGGGAGGCAAAATAATTGTGGTAGAGTTCTGCATATATGCTGAACACATTAAACTCAGGAGGATAAAGCTGTTTAATGTACTTGGCAACCACTGTCAAATCTTCTTTCATTGTCTTTCCCATGTGCAGGAGGTTCTGGCCAACTGCGGAGAGGTTCTCAGTTCTAGGAGTACGGCTTGTGTCTTTCATTCGAGCCTCTACTGACTCCTTTACTGTAGCCACCCAAAGCTCTTTCCATTTTCTAGGTCTAAATTGCATATTTTGGTCAGGTGGATTCTCTGACATGTAGCTCTGGTCTTCTTTCTCCTGCTCTTTCAGAGCCTCCACTGCCTGCTGCAGCAGGTCTGGGTTTGTTTTTGCAAGCAGCACAGAATCTTTCAAGATGCTGAAGACTTTGTGCTTCAGAACTTCATAGACAGACTCGAAGTCTTTCTGGCTGATGTTCAGTCCCTCCTCACTTTTGCTAGACAGGCTCTTCTCCAGGACAAACAGATGTTGAGTGGCATCACAAAGCTTTTGCTCTCCAAGGAGATCCATGACTTGTTTGACTGATGAAAAAAGAACAGACTTTCTTTACCCAAGAGTGAAGATTTAAATTTCTGTTTTATAAAAAATTATGGCTCTGGAATATTTTTAAAAAGTGCTTATATTTCCAAAATACTAGCTCTTAGGCTTCTTCACCATATAGAAAAATCCGCTTATTTAAAGATCAGATTATTTCTAGCTTGCCTTTAACTGGGGCAAGGGAAATATGAATATCCATCATAGTGTGTTGCATATGGACAGTTATTCATGAGCCACCTATAATTTTTTCCCAAAATTTAGCCTTGTGGAGATATTTATTTAGTTAGTCAGCTACTGCTTATCCCTCTTCCCATTACTATGATCTCAAGGCAGAAGCATGGCTTTAGAAATAATGTAGATGGAAAGATGTAACTAAATAAGATGTGCTAAAGGAAATACCACATGGGTTTTCCAGAAATAGATTGGCACAACCTGACCCGTGAAATTGTTTGGGAGGACACATTCAGCAGGCAAGGAAAATACAATTGAACAATCTTATCTGAACTACAGTCAGTTACTTGAGACAGTGCAACCTGGGAAATCATTAGTTAAAATGGAGAATTTACAACCCAAAATAAGATTCGTTAGGTGTGTAATGTTTGTGTGGAGGACCCTGGGTGGAGAAAGCTTACATTTTTCATGAAATTCATCTTACTTCATATTGTCCTCATAGATTGTGGCACAAAAGCCGAGAGTGCCCTATTGACATCTGCTGATTACACAAAGTTCAGAGACATAAAAACTGAGGGCTCATGCATTTCACAGGAACAATGGGATAACTTGAGTAGTAAACGGGCTGAAATGTAATGGCATGAAACACAAGATAAAAATTCAATAGAACAAAAGTTACTTAGCAACAAATAGGATTTTCTGCGGCAAGCTGGATGTGAATCAGCTTGAGATGGAGGAGAAAGAGAAATGCCTGGAGAATTAGTAAATCCTTACTGGGAGGTGGTAGCAAACATGTCAGTTATGACCCCAGGAGGCATTCAGTGAGGAATATCCAGCTGAGACAGGAAAATGGTAATATATTGTACCACACATTGGTGGTGTCTCATCTGGAATATTTTCTGCAATTCTGGTTGCTTTAAAAATTCTGGTTGCTTAAAAAAAAAGAAAAAAAAAAAAAAAGGCATTGGGAAGACATTGGGGATGGGGCAATGCAGCAGTAAGAGCAAAGGTACAAAAGACCTGTTTTCAGCAGCAAATTCAAGGCCAAGAAGGAAAACCACCAGTTAGGGAAAACATTTGACCCATGGAAAAAGAACTGTCAATTAGAACAATCAACAGGTAAAGGCTTGTCTGGAAATTAAATAATTTGTATTAAAATAATGAGATTTTGTAGGAAGAGATGGAGGAACAGAGCTGAGAGTTACACCTTGGTTGCTCACCCACCCACAGGTCTCTCTGCCCCCATGAGAGGCAGAAATAAGTTTTGTTTTGGATAGAAAAACCTGCAAACTGACAGTTCCTCAAGAACTGTGCCCTTGGTACCAAAGGACTAGGACTTGAGGTCATGTCTCCCTCAGCCCAATTTTCACCAGGCTTCTTGGCAAAGTCACTTCAATCTGACGGTACCTTTGCTTCTCTAGGGGACAATTCTCCACCTCATGCAGCCCCTCTAGAGGTAACTATGGCCCATGAGGTGGTGCAAGGAGGATGGGGAAACACTTACCACTGGGTGGCTTGGTCTTTTTTATTATCTTAAATGCATTTTTCAGCATTCCCTTTATTCCTTTGTTCCCCTTTTCAGGGCTGTCCCCAGCAGAGATGCAGCTCTCATTGCTCGTGATGGAAGAGGCACGAGAAGCTCTGCAGGCTCCCCCTGGCCTTTCACTCATCTTCTCCTGGTCCCTGGACCAGATCTCATCTGCAGAAGGTTCAGAATAGGCACGGACTTCCTCAGCTACAGATGCTGAAGGGTTTTCAAACTGACTGTTTGCATCAATGCAGCCCTCTGATCCACTGCGTATTCCAAAAGGACCACTTTGGAAAAAAGGTAACATTTTCATCATTTTCTTTCTAGCCTGTAAATTTCAGGGGAAAAAAAAAGTGATCAGATTACAACAGTTAATAAGAACAATACCATGGGAAAAGCGTGGCAAGGCATATGTATGGGCAACATGGAGAATGCTACATGTCTGATGTGAGGACAGCTCTATAGGAGAGTTCCTGAGCAACACCACTTCAGGTAACAGAGAGAATGGAAGCAGCTCTCTGGTCTAACTTAGAGAAAATCAAAGAGTCATTTTAAGGGTGATTCAGATGTCCTCGTTTGAGACCTTGAGCTTGACAGGCTCTCCCATGGAATGCTGAGTGACTATGGGCATCAGCATGCACAGTCCATATGAATGATGTGGGTGCAATCAGAGTCCTGCGGCTATTCAAAGCAATCACAAAACTCTCATACTGTTATATGGCATTGGGATCAATTCCTACCTTCCTCAGCGCCTTTTTTTTCCTGATCTGTTCTCAGGGAAAGTGGGAACAAGGCTCGAGAAGGTGGTTTAGCCTTGTTCAAACAGACATTATCCTGCCAGAGTCCTGCTTTACCACCAACACTCCTACGCTAAAAATAATTAACAACAGAAATTTGTTGTTACAACATCTTTTCAGAATTCATATTTAGGATTCTGTTCCTCTACAATTCAATATATTGCTAAATATTTACTTGCATAACTATAACCATTTGTATCATGATTATAATTATGCGATTATTGCAAATAAATAAGTGACTCAGTTTCCAATCCTTATTCTAACAACACTTTATTTAAAGTGACTTCCTAGGAGACTGGAGCACTTCCGTATGCAGAACTCTCAGGCAAATTTTGGTTTACTTGTAGTGAGTAATGGCAGAAAAATTAGACTTCAGATAGAGGAAGAATTTGGCCTCAGTTATAAGACAACAATGTGGTGATCTTTAAATACCCTTGTTAAGTTTATGCTGTTGATATGTGTCATGCTGATACAAAACGTGATACTTATTTCTGGGAAAACTGGTTGGAAGATTGTGGCTTTTCATTTTAATTGTGTTTCTTCCTGCTAGCTCCTAGCTTTGAAACGTCTAGGTAGTGGTAGCAGCTGAGTGGTACAGAGAGCAGTGAGAGCCTGGCTTTGCTGAGAGCTTTCCTTCTCCCTGCTTTGGATGCCAGACCATGTTCAGGATTAGTAATGCTACCACTTTTCAAACACCAAGAAGATGAAAACTCATTTGGGAAGGAGAAGAAGAGGAGAGTGTGTGCACAGTCACAGGGGCAAGCAAAAGGGGCCTGAGCGCCTGAGCTCAGCTGACAGGAGTTACAGAATAGTCTGAGCTGGAAAGGACCCACAAGGATCACCAATTCCAACTCCTAGGTGAATGGCCCATACATAGGGATTGAACGCACAACCAAGGCATTACTAGCACCATGCTCAAACCAACTGAGCCAATCCCAGGTTACCCAGCAGCAGTGCCATGGCTGAATTTTGCACCTATGCCTTTCCCAGCACATACACTGAGGAGTGGGGGAGGAAGGAAACCCCGTGCAGTTCACTCCAGCTATGCTAGTCAGGATGCCCCACTAGAATCCTGAAAACAGTGGAAAAGAACTCCTTTTCATTACATTTCCACTTAAAAAAAAAAAAAAAAACCCAACAAAAAAACCCCGAAGAAAACAAAACAACAACCAAAAAAAAAAAAAAAAAACCAACCCCCAAAAAAAACCAAAAAGAAAAACCAAAAACAAAACCCAGGAAAAAACAAAACAACCAGAAAAAAACCAAAAACCAACCAACTAACCAAACAGAAAAATCATGGTAACAGGCATGCTCTGTAAGTCATTTGGACTTTCTTAATTTTTGTGGGACTCTTTTCCTAACCTGCATTTCCCAATACAACACTGTGTTTAGATTAATTCTGCCAAATCCCTTCCTTCCTGTTTGTGCAAGCACAGACTCAGACTCAGCTGAGTCCTTTCTCTCTCTCCTATTATTTCAAACAAAGCACTTATTTGGCTTTTTTTGGTTTGTTTGTTTTCTAACCAAAGAAAGTACCTCTCCCTTTCCAAAAGCCTAAGGTCTTTCATTTTCATGAATGATGATCACAGAGGTAGACTTCAAACACTTTTGGTTCTTCTTCAATGCCAAGATGAATGCAATGTATCTTTGAAAAGTATCAAAGTGACACTACACATATGAGAGTCCATAAGGGAATGATTAAGCCAGTCAAAAGCTGAATTTTAACGTCTGTCAGAACTTTGTCCTGGTCATGCTCAAAAAGAGCCAGCCTCAAGCACCTGAGCAAGGCTGTCAATGCAATAGCTGCCATGCTCACTCACATTTGGCCAGCTTGAACTCTTGCCCAGTGATTAGCATGTGCTGGTTGGCCTGTGTCTGTATCTGCAGCAGTAAATGCCAGTACACCCCAGCTCCCACTTCTGCCCTTAAATGCAGCCTCGACCTTAATGTCAAATGATACCAAATACTCCCTGTCCATTTCTTCTCTTTATTGTTAGATAGCCAAGCACTTACTGTAAGAAATGCCTGTAAGAAACTCTCTTATAGAAAAAAACCACAACACTTTCTACAAGAAACAGCTAAAAGGAGGTGGTACTGGTTACATCTGGGGGCACAGGCAGAAGTTGCTGTGCTAGCACTGCACCTTCTGCCTCCATCAGCGTGTGCTCCTGCCCACTGCAGCAGACAGGACACACCAGGAGCTCAGCTCTGGCTCAGATGGCCACAGGCTGCTCCTGCATGCTTGTGCTCTATTCACAAATCAATGCTTGTTAAAACTCCAGCAGGCATCTAATTTTTTTAGCAGGAGAAATGCTAAATCATTTCCCAGGCACAGAGCTCAAATTCAAGTCTTGGAAAATGTAATGATTTGAGGTCAAGAGTTGACGTTGTTCCCAACTCAGTATTATTATTAATTTACTGTTATCGTCATCCTCATTATTGTGATGTGGCAATATGGTTTGTGCCGGGGAGTCTTTAACTCCAATTATTTTTGACATCGTATATTCAGCTTCTGGTTTCCAACCAGAAGAGCAGCACAGCTCTCAGAGCACCCTCTGCCACTCTGTCCAGAGGCCCTGCAGCACTGGGACAGTGGTGCTGAGACTGCTGGTGTAGCTGTAGTGGGATACAACGAGCTCTCTGCTGATCACAACACCAACTTCTGAGCTGGAGCTTTTCTAGGGTGGGCAGCAAGGGTAAGGGAAACACTTGGAGCAGAGTCAAGACACAGAAGGACCCAGCCTGGACTCTGGGCACAGTGGCTTCCCATTTCCCTCTTTTTCTCCTCAAAGGAAACAGTTTACACGCAGAATGAGCTCATTGGCAAGGGGCAGCTCATGGTGTGCCAGAGAGCACTCAGGGGAAGAGATTTATTAATTACCCCTATTCTGAGTTTTTTTGCTGATCTTTTCCTTGACTTCTTTTTCCTGAGCTGCTGCCAGTATTAATAAGCATTTGTTTGGATTTTTGGTCCTCTCCAGCCTGCTGACATCCTAGGTCATGAGGATTTATATCTCATTTTAGTGGAAATCTCCCACTCTCTCACAGCCTCTCAGATGCCCAGTTATTTAGCAAGGTTTATTCTCTGCAATTGCATCAGCCTTGTCTCTCCCCATCTGTTCCCTGTGGAACAGTGGTCATCCCTGCCCACACAGGAAAACTGCACTGGGCCAAGCCTTCTTTGAAACAGTAGAGTGGTGCAGACAGTCCGAGTTTAGTGTGCCTCACACCATGTAGTGACACTTAAATAATCTGCTAATTCATCAAAGTAAAGAGTCTACAGAGATGGCAGACCCAGTCTTTGCAAGTTGGGAGACCCTTTTAGGATGTGGGGGTTTTTTCCCACATTTTTTGTTATCTAGACTAAGTATTGAATGGAGACACCATGAAGCTGGGGGCTCCCACTTGGCTCTGCCTATGAAATCCCAGTCCACAGAAGAGCTGAGCCACCCAGAGCCCCACACTGACACTTTACTGTGCTGCTCACATCCATAGTCCTGTCTGCAGAGCCCTGTGAGACACCCATCACCCAATGTGGTCCAGCACGATCCTGATGGTGGCCAAGCTCTGCTCCTAACGGGGAGCTGAGGGGAAACAAAACTCATCTTCAGTAAAGAAGCAAAGGCAGGAGCAGAGACTCCCCAGAGGACTCAATACATGTGTCTCAGCATCACCAGGCACCGCTAAGCACTGGGGGTGATGGAGAACCCAAGCGACTCAGGGGAATGGCAGTGGCAGAGCAGGCAGAGGACCCCAGCGCATCTCACCTGGCATGAGACAGATGCTTTAAACCAGTGTTAACCCACATGTAGATAGAGCTATGCAGTGCATCAGTCATTTCCAAATGAGAATTTGATTTTCCTAGATTGCTGACACACACCTGAAAACAGTCCTGTAAACCAGCATCTCCTGTTAGTGAGAATTTTTCAAACAGAGAAAGAGAAAATGATACATATACACTGTTATTGGGAAAAAGCGGAGAGAATGCACTGTAATACCCTCCTTTTCCTTCTTGCTTCAAATCTGAGCAGCTTAATTTTGAACTGTTGCTGCTGAAAGAGAAACCAGCTGCTGCTGTCTAGAGTTTTGTTTTCATAAAACAGTTCCAAAGCCAAATCCTTCTTTAAGGCCTGGAGTTTGCAAAGTTCACTGCTAGAGCTAACAGCAACTGAGAAGATAAACAAATTCTCTGGGAGCTTCTCTCAGCACTTTCAAATTCTTTGGCTTTCCAGGTATCTTTTTATAGAGAGGGGAACTGAAGCAAACCCAAGCCTAAGCTCTCTGCTCCCTTTTGATTTGCTTTATTGGAACTGACAAGCCTCAAAGTCCCTCGTTGGGGCAGGCAGCTGGTACTTTGGAAAATGAGTGTTTCTTCAGGTTTTGTGCTCTGAATTTGGGTATGATGGCGAGGGACCACGGCTTCTAGATCAGCCATATGCTCTAGTCACAGAAAGTCTCTTCCTTACTTTGCAGCAGCCTCAAAAAGAAATTCTACTTTAAACACACCATGGATCCTAACTCCAGGGTTGAACTTTTTGTGCTGAGGACCTGATATAGTGGATATGGGGCTGCTGCCCAAGGATAGAAGGGAATCTCTAAAGGCTTTTCAGTAGACCAGAAAAAGGAAAGTCTCACAGGGGGCTGTGGGATTTCTCTGACTAGGAAAAACAGTCACAAAAGGGCAAGCACAGCAATGCAGAAATGTGCCTGCTTGGCACAGTGACCCTGACAGGGTGCAAGTCACAGGGGCTGCCTGGGGCCGACCAGGGTCCAGGGTCTGAAATGACATTTTTTCAGTGCAGCCAGGCTGAGTGAATCATAATCCAATTACTTTCCTGTGGTTTGGGGAAAAACCACTTCCTTTGAACAGAGACAAAGAGGAGAGGGCAGAAGTGCCACGCTGGATCTGGAACCCTGTGCCAGATCTGGGTTCAGGATGCTTTGGTGCCCAAGACCTACATCCAGATTTTGGGAAAGGTGTTGGAAGGCAGGGTGGGAGGAAGGGGGGAAACGGTTTACAGCAGTCACTGCTTGCAGCCTGTGCCCTGATATTTTTGGGAAAAGCAGCAGAAATCAGACCCAGCAGTCAAAATGGAACTGCCAGGCACACATCGTTGCTGTGCCCAGCCCTGGGATATGCCTGGAGCTGTTGTTCTTCTGCCAATGGTCTGATTTATTCCCCATTCTGATAATTACAAGGTGGGGCTAAAACCTGTGCTGTGTCCGGCAAACCACCCTTCAGCATCTGCCACTCGTTCCCCGCTCTCAGATGCAGCAGAGAGCCCCCGAGCTCCTCGGACCTGCAGCAAATGAGCCGGGAGCGGGGCAGCGGCTCTGGAGAAGCGGCAGAGAGGCCGGCCCAACGGGAAAGGGGAAAGACCCGAGCTGCGGGCAGGCGGCACGGAGCACTGACTGACTTACCCTGCGGCGGCTCCCAGGCGACGGCGAGACGGACAGTGGGGCTGGATGCGGGGCAGCGGGGCTGACACCAGCACTGTCACCCGGTCTGTGCCGCAGCCGGGGCAGCCCGGCTATAAGGGGAGGAGGGCGGGGCCGGGACCCGGCTGTTGGGAAACTCCAGTTGCACCTCCCCCGAGCAGAGGTAACCGAGAAATCCCCTCTGGCGGGGAAAGTCACCGACAGCAGAGTCCGTGGCCCGAGGGGGGGCGTCTGTCCCTGCAGAGGAACTGAGCCGCGGTGCCCTGCCCGACACACCGGTGAATGCGGCATCCTGGGCTCACTGCCGGAGGGCTTCTCTGTGTGATGTGTGCCACTGCAGGCTTGGAAACCCACCGCCAGGGACAGAGCAGGTGCCCCCAACAACGCCATGTTCTGCACCTGGGGTGGTCGTCTCTGGATGTACAAACAGCCTGGGGAGTGGGGAAAGGGACTTGGGGGTCTTGGTCGATGGCAAGTTGAATATGAGTCAGCAGTGCCGTGGTAGCCAGGAGGGCCATTGTCCTAGGGAGCATCAGGCACAGCATCGCCAGCCAGGCAAGGGAGGGCATTGTCCCGCTCTGCGCCACACTGGGGAGGCCTCACCTCGGGTCCTGGGGGCAATTTTGGGCACCACAGTATAAAAAAGATATAAACTATTAGAGAGCATCCAAAGGAGGGGAACAAAGAAGGAAGGGAAGGGGTTGGAAGAGACCAAGGGGAAGCTGTATGAGGAGTGTCTGATGTCACTCGGCCTGTTCAGCCTGGAAAAGAGGAGACTGAGGGGAAAGTTCATCATAGCCTACAGCCTCTCACAAAGGGGAAGAGATGAGACAGATACTGATCTCTCACTGGACACAAAAGAATGGCCTGAAGTTGTATCAGGGGAGGTTTAGGTTTGATATTAGGAAAAGGTTCTTCACCCAGAGAAGCTGGGCAATAGAACAGGCTCCTCAAGGAAGTGGTCATGGCACCAAGCCTGCCAGAGTTCAAGAAGCATTTGGACAATGCTCTCAGACATATGGTGTGACTTTTGAGGTTGTCCAGTGCAGAAATGGGTGTTGGACTTGATAATCCTTGTAGATCCTTTCCGACTCAGGATATTCCATGATTCATGAAAGTTTTGCTCCCTGAGCAGGGCATTGCCACCAGCAGGCTGTCAGGGGTGAGGTGCATGCCTGTAAGCACAGCTGCCTGTATCCTGGTCCTGCATCGCACCTTCCCCAGAGCAAGGCTTATGGCACTTCCAGGAGACATCAATACCATCCAACACCTAAGCAGGATTGACTCCCTGCTTAGGGACTAGGAGAGACAGTCTTCTTTCATTACCCCAAAGCCTCCAAAACTCTATGTTCCATTTGTGGGTGGGAGACCTTACCGAGCCTTTCAGTACTTCAAGGGACCTATAAGAAACATGGGGACAAAGGTTTTAGCAGGGCCTGTTGTGATAGGAGAAGAGGTAATGGTTTTGAACTGAAGAAGGGTTGATTTAGATTACACATTAGGAAGACATATTTTATGATGGGGGTAGTAAAACACTGGAACAGGTTGCCCAGAGAGGTGAGAGTTGTTCCGTCCCTCGATACATTCAAGACCACGTTGGACAGAACTCCGAGTAACTTGATCTAATTGAAGATGTCCCTGCTCATTGCAGGATGTTTGGACTACATGACCTTTAAAGGTCTCTTCCAACCCAAACTATTCTATGATTCTAAGATTTGTTTTCCTGATTTCTGTTGCTGATTTCTAGGCACCATCATCCCCAGCCATGGAGTGTGGTGAGCCTTACCTGGGGAAGTGTGTGTGCTGTCACAGCAGGGGATGGCTGGAGGGCAGCCAGGGGATGCCTGGGTGACAGCAGTGGCTGTGGGGGGCCTTTGCAGAGGGTCTGTGAAGTCTGTGAGGGCTTTGCTGTACTTTACTTAGATAGCCTCAATGAGAAGTATCTTCTGCACACGTCTGGATCAGATCTGGGTTGAAGCAGCTGCCTTGTAGGCAGAAGATCAAAATGTTGTTGTGCTGCAGAGCCTACCTCTTCCCTCCTTTCCTGGGAAGCTGCTGTGGGGCAGGGAGTGGGGCAGGTAGAAAGTCCAAGTGCCTGGTTACTGTGCTTGGGACAATTTCTGATAGCTTTGGTCTAATGCAAAATGTAAAAAATGTAAAAAAAATGGTCCCAAGATTTAAAACTGAGTGTGAACTATGAGCTTTCCTGGTGCTGCTGATGCCCACTGTCAGCACCTAAGTGGCTGCACAACCTTTGGAGGGGCTATGCACCTATGCAGTTCCAGTGTGAGGACATCCCCCAGCAGCAGAGATGGTCTGGGGCCATGGTTTGTGCGGGAAGGAGGTGCCCAGTTGAGCTGGTACAGTGCTGGAGAACATATGCTTCTCCTGGTCTGTCCTTTTTGGCAAACATCTGCTGGTGCTGCCACTCTTCTCTCTGGGACTCTTTTCCCAAGAAGTCCATAGTAGCAGGGAAAAACCTCACCCCCAACAACATCTGCCAAAACAGGAAGCAGAATCAGAGGGGCCACCCTGATGGGCAAACCCATGATCTCCGGTCTCTTGAAAACACTGATTCATGTCAGGCCAGCCTTTGGTTGAGCTGGGCGGAGGGTTCCCCTCTGGGATTGCCCAAGGGCTGGGTCCCCTTACTCCTTGACAACCAGTGCCCAGAAATAACCGTGGTCATGGGATGGAAGTTCTGGGTGCCACATCTGTCTGAAAATCATTGGAAACATGAAATGATGCAAGATTTGAAATGCAGCATTTCCTTTGTATTTCATCACCTCCTCCAATCCCAACGTGAAAGGGAAAGGCGACAAGATTTGAAATCTGCAGTTAGAGCTGGTTTGGGGACAGCACAGTGCAGCTAGAGGAGAGCTTAATGCTGAATCCAATGACCTTTTCACGCAGGAGGAGAAGGGATATGGCTCCTGGGAGGAGCCAGGATGGCCGGTGTGGTCCAGAGGTTACACACACATGAGCACACACAGCTCAGGGCATGGCTGGGAAGGCAGCATTTGGGGCTGTCTGAAAGCAGAGGATGCTGTTCTGGATGCAGGAGGGAACCTGGGGCTGGTTCCTGACATCTTTGATTATGTTATCCCTGAAGGATGCAGGGGTGTCCATCATGGATGTGCTGGGAATCTGTATTGGGAAGTGGCTCAGTGACACATCTCAGACCCACTTGAAACCTCTCTTTAAATATTCAGGGGGTCTTTGCACTTGGCTCAAATGTCTCATCCCCAGCTTAGCGCTGGGGGCCCTGACAGTAGGACACTCCTGCAGCAAGGGATGTGGGAAAGTCCATGGGAGTCTGACACTCAACTGGTGTTAGCAAAGGTAGCTGCAGATCTGTGGGCATCCTGGGTTGTTTCCTTGGATAAATGTTTGTATAGAATGACCTATGTGGGATCCAAATTAGATCAATGGAGTGAGATCTGTTATTGGGCCTCATCTTTACCTGTTTTAAGTTAAATTCTGTGGGGTCAGGGCAATTCTGCCAGCAGAGAGGGGAACAAGAAGCTTCTTGTAATTGGGCCGTAAATTAAAAACCTCATTTACCCAAACCAAATGTATCACAGAACTTTGACCTCCTGCTGATTGATGAGCATGACATTGCTTGTCTATGTAGCCTGATTTCTGAGACGGGCATCTTGTATTTACTTAAGTAATGTTGGGTAGCTTGTAACCAAGTTAAACGAGCCTATACATCTTCAGTGCTGCCCAGGAATTTTTCTGTGCTCTGTAACTACCCAGTGTACTGCACAGGGCTACACTGATACTCTGTGCTTATAGCTTTTGCTATCTAAGAAGTTAACTGAAGTGTGCAATCCCTGGAATTCAGGGGATTATGCCTGACTTCTCTAATACACAGGAGATATTTCGCATCTGAAATTTACTCTTAAAAGCAAGATGTACTTCAGAGATTTAGAGCTTTATTTTGCAGCTGCTTGGTTAAATTTGAACAGTGACTTGCATGGGATTGTTCCCCTCTTCTATACTGAGCATCAAAGTCAATCTCATTGTCAGTCTTAATATCCAAATTTAGCCAAGCAGAAGTCTGGAAATGGGATGTGTCTCTACTGAAAAAATAGTTGTGGATTCTTTGCACAAAACAATGAAAGATTTACTTACCTGAAGATACTATCAACAAGAAGCATTTATAAGAAAATTATTTTTAAAGTGTGGTTTTAATTTCTTCATTCAGGATGCTGAAAAGCTGTTATCCTCATTGCCAGCTAAAGGTGTGTCAAGAAGCAGATTGTCATGAGGGTAAAGGTGCTCTTCTTGGAGTCCATTAATTTGATATGCTTTTCATTGAATGGCATTTGAGATTTTTGTTCAAACTTGTTTTCATTACTTTTATTACCAGACAGGGAAACGAGTAATTTTCCTGTGGGATTTTGTATGAGCTGAACTCATTTGTACTAAATTATTCCAGGTGAGCATGTTCCAGAGCAGAAAAGCAGCAGGTCTGGGTGCAGGTGGCTGGTAGTAGCTCTCTGAGTAAGCAGGCATTCCCTGCTACCTTCTGCTGGGAATATGGAGGCTGTCTCCTGGAGCTGATGGGCCACACAAGCCCAAGTAGAGGTGCCGGAGTTGGTGCTTGAGAGAGTGAGAAAATACTCTCAGTGTGGGGTTGGAATGGAAAATCTGGGTCAGGGAGTATCCAGCAGCTTTTCCATGTGGGATGGGGTGTGCAGCAGCTTGGGGAGGGGAATAGGGGAGGATGTTGCTACGGTGGGTGCTGGGGCAGGCATGTGAAGCAGCGTGTGGTGGGCATTGCATGTACTGTCATCTGAACTATTTGTAGCTGATTGCTTCACGGCTCCTCTGCTGGGAAATAACTCTTCTCTTTCTCTTCACTGTGGCATAATTTTATAGAAGTCGGAGCATGTGCAAAAAGGAGTAGCAGAAGAGGATTTAGCATCCTCATTAAAAAGTGATGTAAAGGACTAAGAGGTCACACTCATCACATTTGTCTGGCTCTCTCCAAAAGTTTATCAAGTTTGGGATCAGCAAAGTAATGAAAGTTTGAGTTTTGAAGGCTGATTCAGCTCTGCAGGCCAGAGCCATGTCAGCTAGGTCATGAGTGGGCCCAGTACTTCTCCCTGAGTTCAGGGATTGACAGGTCAGTAAGCTGTGGAGGAACTTGCTGGCTCCAAAGGCACTGTCACTGCTCAGCAGCTGGGGCAGAGCTGGTAACAGGTTGGAGGCCTAGAGGAGGTGGATCCAGCTCTCAAGACTATTATGTATATTAACTCTGAGCATTCAGGTCATAAAAGAATTGCTTGCAACGATATTACTTCCATTGTCTTCCTCTCCCGTACTCATTATAACTACAAGTAATAAAACCAGGATTTCTTTTTCTCCATCAGAAACCAGGCTCAGAAGAGCTGTGACAATATACCCAAATATTGGTTTTACAGCACAGGAGCAGGGTCGTGGTGAAGGACAAGGAGAAGAGCCCGGGCAAGGGAAGTGTGGGGACCTGGGTTCACCAGTGGATTGTGTCACACGGTACTTACCAGAGGGAAAAGTTCCCATGACAGGCCGTGCCTTGTGTAAGAGACATAACCAAGTTAGCGGTGGGCAAAGATTGGACACCCAGGACTTCTCCTCCCAGACAATAGGAGAAATCACTAGGATGAAGTTTCACTTTCTCTTGCAGTTTCTGTATGTGTCAATGAAGTGAGAAGCTTCTAGACTGCAGCTAACTGGACTTCTAGATGCTCTAGGGTCTACAAGTGAATGGAGAGTACCTCCTGGGGTGCAAGACTGAAACCTCTTGGTCTGAGGGGACTGTTGTTTCTAGCCAGTCTGAGACACCTGTGAGACCACAGGATATAACCTCTCATTTTTCCTCTTGTTTCATGAACTACTTCCCTGCCCCAACTTTGTTTTCATTTGTGCTTCACAACCCTTGATAATTATGCATGTGTTAAGTTACTTTGTTTTAAATACAACATCCTTCGGCTTTCAGAATTATCACAGAAGCACACCAAGGGTCAGATTTCTGCTGTCTTTGAAGCCTGCTTGTGGCCTTCTCCAAAGAATTCCACGTGCAGGTTATGTTTTGTGGTAGGTGAGGAGCAGACTTTTCACTCACGTCTACAGAAGCTCAGTCTGAGGTTAAAGGGAATCATGAAGCTGGCCAGTTCTAGTATTCTCTTTCTGCTTGAAAGCAGCATGTAAACCCAAGATCTTATAGCCAAACAATATGGAATATTTTTTTAAGTACTAAAGCACTTACCTAACCTAATGTTCTGAGATCGAAAAAGTTTCCTTCTTCCTGCAAAATACTTTGTGCTTTTCAACATGAACCCTGTTGCCACAGGTAGAAGCCTGCCCTTGTACTGAGAAGATTGATCTGCTCATGATTTTTTGAATCCAGCTGTGAAAGCCAAGCAGAAGCAGGTTCATTAGCCATGTTCAGCAGCAACATCCACAGCAGCAGTGTATCTTCATCCTCTTGTCAAAGTTCTGCCTCTGTTGTCTTCCTCTCCAAGTGGTG
>VZRN01003885.1:1641971-1743878 GCA_013397935.1 Dasyornis broadbenti | reverse complement strand
TTTTTTTTTTTTTTGCCTCCTATGCCTTGGCACAGCCTGCACCATAGGGCTGGATAAGGTGCTTTGTACATATATGTTCTCCTGGGATTTTTCCTGATAACACAGTGGCCAGACATGGATCCTTCCTAAACCACTTCCTAAATGGATGGGGTGATCATAATTATTTTGATCGTCACCTTCAGAGAAAAGAGGAAAATATCTAAAGTAAGTAAATATGAGTGTTGGATATAAAATCCAATGCTGACATGCCTATGTAAAGTCAATAATTTGGATGCAGTACGTAAAGATAAGCCCGGTGTGTGTGTTTTTAACTCCTTCAGGCTTCTCTCCACCTTATCAGGAAGAAGCTGCTTCGCTCAGAAGAGGTTGAAAGGGCAGTTACATATGTATTTTTTAACTGAAGAAATAATATTCCTTTGAGAGTTCTGTTTGGTACATCCCATGCAAGCATTTTCCCAGAAATACAGCTGTAACAGCAACAATGCAATTCATTTTTCTTGCAGTGACTAAAACAATAGCATCTCAATCCACACATTAAGGCTGAAGGTCAACTGTTTGTGGAGACATAGCAGTTGTTATTTGTAATGGATTGTGAATAACTGGGAAACAGAACAACATTGCTGTGAGTTGTCGTGCCTGTCTGCAGGCGGATTTTTTAACTCAAGACTTTCTCCTGCTTTGAATGTGTAATAGAACAAAACTAGACATCCATTCAAGTATTCCTGCCCTGTTGCAAGGCAAAGAAATCCTGTCTTTTTAAGTGAATTCACTTGGGAGACACAATCTTGAGCTGTCTCAGTATTTGATCACTTGCAAAAGGCATTTTGGTGGAAATGAGAAATCTCAGACCCAAGGGTCAGGGCCAAAAGCAGAGGAAATGGTTTGTTCAGGTTTAGCCTCCTCCCTGCAGGCAGTGCTGAATGTCATGTGGAATTCCATGATGGGGTAGTGGCTGGGGCTCTCTTGCCAAGGTGTATCCCTGCCTCCACTGCAATGCCAAGTGTGGATGTGCCAAGAGCATGTCTGGCCTGGGAGGGTGCTGCAGCTCCTCTGAGGTCCTGGACAGTGCTGCAAGTTCAGGATCCTCTCAAGGATGGCTTTTTTCCTTGCATGGAATAGTTAGGTTAAAATTTAAACCACAGCTTGGTACAATACCATGGGTCTATTTTTTCTTTTGCTGGGGCTGAATTCAGTTTGTGTTGTCTAGTAGTGAAGAAAGGAGCAAAAGTCATATGGTTAACAAAAATGGGGAAAAAATCTGTTTTTTTCAGATAAATTTGAAATGGGATGTCACAAGTCTGAGATATTGAGGGTGCAGGACCAGAGCTGTGTGGGTGTCCCTTCTCTTGGGGTGGTCATCTCCTGGTGGCAGAGGCAGACGGAGGAGAGGGCTGCAGGCTAGGTCAGGGGCAGGAGATGTATGGAACAAGCAGCACAAACTGTTTCTCAGTGCTTCCTCTCCCTTCACGTTGTCTGTATGCCACCAGGCCACAGTTCAGATCCAGAAGGTCTCCTGAGCCAACATGATGTGTCATCTGTCCTTCAGCAGCCACAAGCCATGGTGCTTCCAAATAAATATTCCTTCCTGAGCTTGCTGGGGTAACATCTTGCCATGAACAAATCCAGCGTGGCCTTTGGGCTGTTGTTTCTCTCCACATCTGCTTGCAGACAGAACTCCCAGGGAATGGTCTTTGTTTCAGAGGGTGACTAACAGCTGCTTAGCAAGGACAGGCACAGGGTGGATTCAGCCTTGAGATCACTGAGGGAAAGAGGCACCGTGAGCTTTCGCTGGTGCTGTGGAGGCTCAAGGCCCGTTTGTTTAAAGGGCTCTCAAGATGAAAGCATGACTAATTCATTTCTGCGCTGTAGCTGGGGCTATGAGGGGAAGATGACAGTCCACGAGTGTGTGACGTGCTTTTGGAGACAAAAAGCCACCAGACTTTTGGCCTTGTGCTTCCTAATGAATTCCTGATGATTAATTCCATGATTGCCTCTTATCCACTCAATGAGCTTCTATTCATAGCACCGTTCTTTCAGGAAATATTTTCTCCCCAAGTTTTGGAAAAAAGTATTGAAAAGTTGTGAGCTCTCTCACTCAGGAAACGTTCCCTAGCATTTTGTGCCTTGCTCAAAGTCCTGGACTTTTGTGATTAGTTTGATTTTCCCTTCATTTCAGTTCTGGCATTACCCATTATGTGCTTCACCAGGAAGTGCTGTTGGATATGAGCCACCTGGTCTAGTGGAAGGTATCGCTGTTCCTGGCAGGTGAGTTGGAACTAGCTGATCTTTGGCAACCATTCTGTGATTCTGTAAAAGCCCCTGATGGTAGGGATGACACACTGTCCTCAGCAGTCCAGCCCAGTCAGCACTAGTGGTGTTTTTGCTGCTAACTTGGATCTACTTACTGCAGTAGAAGCTTCTCTATGCCTGACCCCCACAGAAAATGGAGAGGAGCACATTCTTTCCCTTTTGCAGCAATTGTTTAACCAGCTGAAAGACAATTACACATCTGTGCTCTGTGCCTCCCCTGGAAGTACTTCCTTGGTCCGTAAACAGCAAAAAATTGAAGGCCACTCTTTTGCACTGGCCAATGTTAACCAAAGCTCTCTTTCTCTGTGAATCCAGTTTGTGAAATAATTCCTGATTTCTGGGTTTTCTTCTGATTCCCAGCCTCTGTTTGCCAGCTGTGGTTTGCCATCCCCTTCCCAGGGGCTGAGTGCAGGCAGGGATGGCTTGACAAGCTGTGTAACCACCCCTTTCTGCCTTCTGGCTTTTTCTGCACTTGGGTAACCTTCTTCACACAAAAGCAGTTCTGTCCCACCTGATGCCAGACTCCCCACAGTCCTGGGAAGCAAGGCATAATCCTACATCCCCTAATGAAGCCATGGCACGTCCCCAGTCCCACACTCATTATGGAGTTCAGGCTATGGACCTACTCATGCTGTCAGGCACAATTTCATGCCTGGCCAAACATAAAATATGCCTGGTCAGATGTCTTGGGACTTAGGTGCTCACCTTCAATCTGCCGTTCACTTTTTCTGCCTCGTTTAGCAAGAACTACAGTCTCTGTGCAGTTTGCAGAAAAGCCTTACACTGGCATTTCAAGACTTTCAGGTAGTATGAAGATGGCAAAAATACTACAACAGCCCTTTTCCAGAGTTTTCTCTGCCTTACATATTACTTCTTTTCTGGGAAAATGTATTCTAATGGCGGGATATGAGTAAAAACGGAACGTGCTTCATTGGAAAAATATTAGAGGCTATTTGCAATGCTCTGTGTGACAGGGATGGAGGCAGGGAGGCAACACTCACGTGCTCAGTGTCCTCAAGCAGGGACTAGAGAAAGTTCTTGTAGTTCTTTAAAAGTTAATCCACTTTTGCTGCTCATTAATGTACATCAGCCTTCACCTTTTCCAGTACTGTCTTTTTATTGTAATAGTGATAACAAATAGTTAAAATCAATACTCCGGCAACTTGACTGATTTCTTGCTCAGGTTTAATGGGGGAGGTGGGTCAGTCCCAGTAGTAATGTCATGGTGTCATTAGCAATATTACATAAAATTATCCTCAAGGGATGGAAAAGCACAGTGATCCTGAGCAGAGCACTCTTGTATCTGCTCAGTACCAAAGAACCAAAATAATTGGCTTTGGAGCAGTAAATCCAACCACAACAGGATTTCATGGAGGAAGATGGAAAACACAGAAGATAAAAGTTTGCTGAACACTAGTACTTGGGAGAAGTGTGATATGCAACTATCAAAGCAATTAAACCTAAAACTAATACAACTTTATTTTTCAGCCATCCCTGAGACAAGAATGCCCTGGCACTTCTTTTCATACCAGCTGTGTGTGCTGGGTGGTGTCAGATCACATCACCCAACCTGTAAAATGGATGCAATACATCAATCTGCATCTCACTGATAATCCTTAATATTTTAAACCAATTGAGAGCTCATTTCTGAAAGATACCACATGACAGGGAGCCAAACATTATAGCAGTGCTGCACTAAAAGGCTTTTTTCAGGAATATTTTGACTGATTGATTATGATCCTCAACTGAGCAATAGCCTCCTGGGCATTTACTGCAATGTCTTGGTACTCTTCTTTTCTTGCTTTGTATCAGCCTGTTTCCATATCTTCCTTCCATGGAAGGACAACTTCACAGAACAAACCTGATGGCTGGTCTCAGATGGCGAATGCCAGCTCATACACTTGGCTGCTCTCACTGACCCTTTGCTTTTCACCCCAAACCAGAAACAGTATTGTGAAACATCAGAGACCTCTGAAACAAAGAAAACATCTTTCGCCACCCACATAGCAATCTCAGCTGTGCCAGATCTATCTCCCCCACCACCTCCCAAATGCAGCATTCACTCATGAGAAGCTAAATCTGGAGAGAGTTTGGCTTTTCCATTTAGCTGGACACTTTTGAGACAGCTTTATTCACCAGAGATGCATCTTCATGAGGTAGCTTGGGCCCTCTGGGGTAAAAGTGAGAAGAGTGTCCTGGAGGGAATGTAACTCTCTGCTGAGATAGAAATAGGGATGCTGGTGTTTTTCTTCACAGAGAAACAACAAACAGAAGGAAATAACAGGGTAATAATTGAGCTTCTTGGCACTTTCCTACAAGAGCAGCATATTCCACATTTAAAAGCCCTGGGAGGCCTTTCTTCTCTTTTTTGGAATGTGAAATATGGCTGTAATGAATACTGGGACTTCCACAGAAGACAGCTGGACAGCAGCAACTCATTTTGGAAAGCACATCCTTTTTCCTTGCTCAGCTGGCTTCAGGGTCTGCTCTGGAGCCCAGACCAAGCATCCCCCTGCCCAGGGGCACCCCTGCTCCTCACCCATCCTGCAGCCCCCTCTCCACTTGCACAGCTGTTGGGGCAGGATGGAACCATGGCCGTGCCATAATGGGGTTAACCTTAAACTGGTTTGCTCAAGAGCAAGCAGCTGGAGAGCAGCAGCTCCCAGAGGAAGTTGGCTGTGCGCCTGCCACTGGCTCACAGGATGCCAGGCTGCAGGATCTGAGTGTCCCAGGAGAGGCGGTGACAAAAGGCAGACCATTGTGCCCAGCCTTCCTCCATGACTTCAGGGCAGCAACTTGCTTTTATTAGGAAACGGAAAACGAGCACCTTATCTAATCCCAGGGACAGGCAGCTGGAGCCTGAGGAAAGGCAGTTGCTTTGTGGAGGGTCTGCCAGTAAAACAAGAAGATTGAAAACCCCAGTATACATTTAAATAAAGCACTTGGGAAAAGGCCACAGAAGCCTTGCTTGAGGTGCTTGGATGAGAGATGCATATGTGGTAGAGGGAAATTTCTGATGCACAAAATCTCTTGCTGAGGCTTTAGTGCCTCAAATCCTGCACTCCTGGAGTGCAGTTTTAGAAGTTTCAGACCTAGTATGCAAAAGTCAAAATCCTCTTTGTATCTCTCCCACTTAGTCAATCCTTTTAACAATAAATGTAAATCTTCCCTGCTCTTCCCTGCTTCTGGGATGAGAAATGCAGCTCACAGAGCCATAGGAGGTTTAATCACAGGGCTCCCTGCTTGCGCCATGTCCCCAGGACATGGAAGGGGAGCTCTGAAGTGTTCATGTATTCTGCACACCTAATGGGAGAATCAGACTATATTTTACTTCTCCTTCTCCATAGCAAATACAGAGAATCACCAAGCTGAGGGTTTGTGGCAATTGTCATGAGCTGTATTGAAGAATGATGCAGGGCAGAAAATTCCTCCCAGGATTTTCTGCTTCAAGCTCTCAGTCTATACCTGATATTTCAAAGCCATCTGTAGAAAAAACCCCTTATCTTGACTGTGGAGGTAACAGGTCTCCCTCAGAAAAATTTTCATATGATGACTATGAATTAAAGATGCACTCTGTACTTTTTATCCATCAGAACATTTCCCTTGGCCTGTCACCAGCACCTGCTACTCACCCAGGCTGAACCTTACACTGCAGCAACCCAAAGCAAAAGAAACAATAGAGCCTCACTGCTGATGCTGTAAGCTCTGCTGCAAGAAAAAACAGTGTTCAAGGCTATGCCTTGTTCTCATTTATCATTTTAATAGATCATAAACACATCTCTATAAAGTCTTAGATTAAATCCCGCGGAGGGCAAACTAAAGAATAAATTGAATTAAATAAAATCAGATTTATACAGCTGTAGCCTGCTGAATGTCTCTTTCAGTCTCCCCTGCAGATGCTGGATGTAATGCTTTGGATCCTTCATGAAGTTAACCCTATGGTGATCCATGCCCATCTATGGGATGATGCTGGTTTACACCAGATGAGGATCTCATCTGTGGCACTGTCTGTCTGCCTCACATTAGGTTTCATGCTGCAGTCAGATTGTAACAGATTTGTTAAGATGCATTTAAACATACAAGAAAATGGATTAGAGGCATGGTGGCACTTTCCCCAAGTAAAGGAGAATTTGGAACCTCCCTCCACATGGCATATCTGATCCAGACATGTCTGTAGATACGGAGATGTGATGCCATGAATAGATCTTCAGTCCAACAGGAGTTTTGCAAGGCACCCACGAGTGAGGAAAATCTGAAATGCCAGAGGGGCCATGGGGGCCATCCTAGAGGGCAGAGTGTTCCATGTGCTGCGTGTCCCGGCCATGGGGTTTGGTTACCCAGTGTTTTCCTCCCCAGGCAGGTAGTGGTTTGTGGCCTCAGGTCACAACGTCATGACCTTGTGTCATGCCAGCTCGGCCAGCTGGTTTGTGGGGGAGGAAATAAGACTTGGGTGCTACCACATCCCTGCCCAAGCTCTGCCCCTCAGTTGCTCATGGGCACTAATTAGGAGGGAGGCTCTTGCACTGCTGCTGTACAATTATGCAAAGCACAGTCCAAACCTTAATATAGCGCTGAGGCCTTAATATAGCTCTAAGTCAATTGCTTTTGGTTTTCTCCTGTTCTCTGAAAATGCATTCAGTCTTGTACCAAACAGTGGAGCAGCCTCCTATCAATGGAATCCATATGGAGCATGAGGTGGACACTGTGCCTAGGCTGGAGCTGCTGCCCAGGAGCTCTTGCAGGAGCTTATCAGTGTCTTGGTGCATCTGTTGCCTTTGGGTTCTGCACTTGGGGTAGCAAGTTCAGGAAACTACTCCTTTCTCCACAGCAGTCAAAAGCTTGGGTTTTCAGAGGAGCGAAGTGGGAATAGCAGATTTTAGATCATGCATAGAGGCAGTGTAGGAGGAGGCAGGATGCTGACTGCTGTTTTGGTCCTGTGTTAGAAGCAGCACATGATTACTGGAACATCAATTTCAGCAAAGAGTGAGCCGCTCTCCCCTCCGTTGGATTTTTCCTGTTCGTGGTGGACTTGCCGAAAAATCGCTGTTCTCCTGGCGCGCCCCAGCCCCCGGAGCGCCACGATGGCCAGGATGTGCTCCTTCCTGCAGAAACCAAACAAGAGCTCGCTCAGACCTGGCGGGCAAAACCAGCTCAGAGGTGAGCAAAGTGCCAGGGACCGACCCCTCACCATGCTGGAGGAGCCACCAGGATGGGAGTGTGCAGCCTCTGCAGGTACCAAACCAGCGAGCAGCAGCTCCTGCCACACCACACTGGTGGGACACCCTCCTGCTCGTGCTGCTTCAGGGAATTTCCTCCTCTCTCTCAGCACCCGTGATGCCTTTTGCAAATTTTCCAGAGAGGCTGTGGACCTTTTGTGTAATGATTATTTTGAGCTGAGTAATGGAAGTGCTAATATTTAGGAAGCTGACAGGCACTAATTAGATTAGAGCTGGAAAGCCAACTTGGAAACATACCCTGTTCCAGTAATCTCAGTGTATACAAATTCAACAATGTCTCTGAGAACTCGGGGGGAAAAATTAACAGGGACCTGAACAGGAAGCAATGCAGGTCCAGCAGGTTCCGCCCCATTTTCCGAACTTCATTGTTAAAAATAATGTTACTCAATAATGAAAAGTCAGAAATTAGATAAACCAAGAGGACAAGCCTTAAAACCTGGCTTGGGTCTGAGGCTAATGATTAAAAAGTACCACAAATCACAGCCTTGTAAATGGCTTTTCTGACCGGAAAATGGTTTTCAAATAGCCATCATTGATGACTAGCCATCATTTACCTCCCCCATCCTTCCCAGAACAGGCACTGCCTCTTTTTCAGATTAGTCTGGCCCCTGGGATTAAACCCCTTTTGGGGTTTTGTTTGTTTAGTTGGTTGGTTTTGTTTGGTTTTTATTTAGTTTTGGATTGGAGTTTTTTTGTAAGATAGGTGTATTCACCTAGGAAATTACTCAGGAACAACTGTTCCTTTATATGTCCATGTCTTGAATTTCCCCACACAGATAAGCCTGAACCATATCTGACCCACTCAAGTTAAATCTAGTTATGAAGAATTTTGAGCCTCAGTTTTGGGGAGAGAAAAATATATTTAATGTGATCCTTTTTCCCAATATTTGAGGGTCCACTTCAGTATTCTAGCAATTAGTTAAGTTTATGAATTATTTTGATTGCATAAGCATCACATATCAGGAGCTGTGTAACCCAATACTTAAACCTTTAGGGCTTTTTTTCCTGAAATTGATGAAATGGAATTTATTGCAATCTGTACCACTGATATTCATTCGCAGTGGTTGAAAGAAGAACTGTGGAAGAGGAGGTAACTTCTGATTCTCAGTTGCTTAGCTATGCACAGAGCTCGTCACTTTCTTTACTTTTCCAGTAGTTTTAAATTTTCCAGATGCAGCCTTGGAACAGCAAATGGAAAATACAAAAGAAAGAATTTGTAATTTACTCCAAAATTTAATGGTTGTGTTGAGGCTGTTTCAGCAACTGCAGCTGAACTGTGTCAATGGCTGCCTCACTTTGAGGTCTGAGCCTGGGAACAGGAGACAAGCTATTTGCTCCAAATCTGGAGCCTGCAAATTGGCAAACAGGGCTGATACTGGTGATGTGCTGCAAAGCAAACTGGAGCTTTACTGTGAAACAAGGTTCATTTGGAGCAATAAAATGGAATTTGGTGATAGGATGCATGGGAATGGTTCAAAACTATGTCAGGGGAGCTCTAGAGTTGCATTAGGAAGCATTTCTTTACTGAGGGGGTGGTCTAACACTGGAACAAGCTTCCTAGAGAGGCAGTTGATGTCCCAAGCCTGTCAGTGCTCAAGAGGCATTTAGACAATGCCCTTAACAGTTTACATTAACTTTTGGTCAGCCTGAAGAGATCAGGAAGTTGGACTGGATGTTTGTTATAGGTCCCCTCCTGATAGACTGAAACTATTCCATTCCATTCCAAAATGAAAAGGCTTTGAAGTTAATTTGTGTGCATTGTAAGATACAGCAGACAGGGGAAAAAGAGAAAAATTATGCAGTCATAAAGAGAGAAAAATAAGGTGTGATTCCCACTGTTGCTGGCGCCCTGGTCTCTAATGTGTGCCTACTAACAAAGAGAAGCTGAAGAGCTCAGTCAAGGCACAGGGAGAGCTGGTGCTGTTTGGGATGGAGCCCAACAGTTCCAGCATCTGCAGTTTCATGTACCTGATATCTGGATAATCCTGGCACAGCTCCTGGACATAAGCCTTGATCTTGTCTTTTTTCTTCTCTCCAATGATATTGGCAATGTGGCCTATGGCGGGGACGAGCCAGTCGGCTTCAGAGCCCTGTGGGCAGAGTCACATGGGGACATCAGGGACAGCAGCACCTGCTAAATGCCTTTTTCCCTGCAGTGAGGGCACGGCAGCAGGATGTTTTTACTGCTGTGAGCAAGAACTGGTGCAGGAAGGACAGGTTGCCTCGGGCAGACAGCAGGGTGCAGGGTGGCAATGGCAAGGCACCCCCAGGAGCTCTCCCAGGCCTGACCCTGCACTTTTCAATGCCCACAAGCACCCAAGCAAGCCAGACCCTGAGCAGGGCATTGCGGCTGTGGTCCAACACAGCAGCGGATGCCAGAAACTTCACCTCCTGCTGCCTGATAGTTTCATGTGCCTCATCTCTGAGAGGGGATTTAATGCCCTGGATGCCTGACTTTCTGCAAAATCCTATTAATTCAAATTTGACTTCCCTGAAAATCTCAGACCGATGTTGCTGTGAGAGACGGCAATGTTAAAGGTTAATGACTCGACCAACTGTGACCATCGTTTTGACCAACAGACACCTAAATTGCAACAATCAAAATCTTGTCACAGGATCCATGGGTGGCAATACCTTTCCTCTCTGCTGTCTACTCTTATCCTTTCTTTCTTTTCCTTATATATTTTCTTAAGTGATATTTTTTATACTTTTATATTGTTATATTACTATAGGTAATAATCAAAATGGCTGCACACTTCCTTTCCATTGTCATCTAATTGTTCTAAAATAAACCAGCCATACACACACACACACACACACACACACACACGTATATCTCAACACTGGTCACTCAGTGTTGTTCCACCCTAATCTGGCCCAAGAGATTTATTAACATGAACCTCACTTATCCCACTCAGTTTCAGGGATGGTTTGTAACAGTTGTCTTGTCACAAAACATGCAGACAGCCACCACTTTCTCCCCACACCCTGCTGTACACTGACTGTATACCCAGATGGACCTTCTCATGGGACTTATCTCCATGAGCTGTATCCAGTGCAGGGATCCTTTGGTGACAAAGTGTATCCTATGGTCCAAGGGGATAGGCTCAGGAAGAGGCTGCTACAGGATGAGTGTGATCCTAGAGCACATGAACCACCCTGTGCAAAGCTCCTGTGCCCCTGGGAACATGTTAAAACACCAGGTGCTGCCATCAGAGAGCTGCCAGCTGGGCATGCACCAGCTGCCAGTGCAGAGAGGCTGCCAGGCTGGAAACCCACGCCATGAACCTGCAGTAACCGCCTTGCTTGCTCTCTTTTAAGCACTTCGGTATTTCTTCAGGCTTGGCCTCCTCAAGAGACTGCCGCCTCATCTCTGGGAAGCCAAGTGGGAATATTGCACCTCTGGGAGTGGGGCAGCCAGAAGATGCCAGGAGAGAATTCACATACCTGATCTATGAGTGTATTGTGAATGATTGCAGCTTCCAGGCTCATTTTTCTGCTCACTTGCTGCCGTGTCTCCCTGTTCATTTTCCATCTGGGTTTGATGACTTGTGTGATATATTCCTTCACCACGTATTTATGAACTTCTTGTAGAAGCTCCTGGTTAAAAAAATAAGGAAACATCATGGTTTTTCTGTGGTTCCCATGCCAGGCCAAGGCAGTGAGAGAGGACAGGGAAAGCTCTCAGGTCTTTGGCAGCACCTGAGGGCGTAGAAGAGGTTTAGGAAGGCAGCACAACATCAGCACCTATTGCCCAGGCCAGCCCTTCCAAAGAGAGTCAGCAGCTCACAGCCCCTTGATCTGGCACAGAGCGATGGCCGTGCCCAAGGGAATGCCATGGAAATACCCCTCACCCTGAAATAGCCCATGATGGCAGTTTGGATCCTTAGTAGCAGAGGGGGTTATTTAGGATTGGCTTAAAAGCTAGTTTTGATGGTCCTTGCAAATTTTAAATGTAGAGCTGTTGTCACCTACCCATTTATTTCACACCTGCAAACTGCATAGATGTCAAAGGACAATATAAGCCTGCAACTCATGGTATTGTAATGTCCAGTAATTCTCAATGGAGCTTTTTGTTCTTCTTTAAACAAAATTATTTCCTGTATTTAAGCTACAGGAAGGAAAGTTGTTCTTTATTCTCATGGAAGAACAGTAATAGCAGAACTGCCTCATATCTGCAGCCACCCCCCAGTCATAAAGAGCAACCACTGCTGCAGAGGAGTCTGCAGGTCTGACCACAGCTTGAAAACGATGGTGTGAGCCCCCAGCATCCCTGTGCCCAGGTGTGGGACCAGTTGCCTACCTGCCCCAGGGGCTGCCTCATGTGCTGCAGGTGCTCGGAGAACTGCGAGACTGCTGACGCCAGCCAGTCAGGCCTTTCCATTGCCAAAATCCAGTCCTTGGTCAAGATTTTCTTAAGGAGTGGCTGAAAAAAGACCAATTCACTGATGGCACAGGTATATTCAGAGTAGCTGCTGATGCCCTAGCTGAAGGCACCCAGCTATACACTTGAGCTCAGGCTTGAACTGAAAGCACAGAGCACTTCCTCTGCATGAAGATACACCAGGAGCAGGCTGGGTTTCTCTGTCCCCCCCAGGGAATTCAGACCCATGTCTCCCCTTCCTGGGGAGGCACCCCAGTGCAGAGGGGAGAAGCATCATTCCCCGAGCAGGAGATATTTTGGCTTTAAAGGCTTGTTTAGGATACCTCATTTCCTTGCTCTCTGCCACCTTCTGATGCACCAGCTGTATTGTTTTAGGTAAATAAATGTGTATCTCTAAGGTATTGGTGAAGAAAGAGATGTGAATGTTAATCACAGGAAACTCTGGCATGACTAGAACAGGCTGTGGTGGGCAACCATGTATATCAGTGTTACATGAGTTTGCACCAGCTGTGGAAAAGAGAAGTCACTTGGTAGTGAATCTGTTGGAAATTAGCCCAGTAATCTATCACCTCTACAGCCTTCTCCATAAGGAAATCTTTGTGTTCACAGCCCTTCGAGGAGGTTGTCTGTACTCTTGCAGACCTGCATGAAATCTCACTGGGATTTTCCTTCTGCTCCTTGCTCTGATGTGGTGGTGGGAGAATGGCAACTGGGAGTATCTCCAGCTTGATGGCTCATGATTAGTGATGACATGGGAGTGATGGCACTGTTTCCCATCTGTCCTGGGTACAAGGTACTCTGACCAAGTGTCCTCAACAGGTTATTTTCCTTGCTGGGGCCCTAGGGCTAATGTACCTTCATATAGAAACAGCAATATCTGCTAAAGACTTCTGGTGGTACCTGGAAGAGACTCCCCTAGAGGCTAAATGCAAAATATCCTCCCTCTGGCTTGTCCCCTTTTCTCCTCCTAGAAGCTCTCAGGATCTCTGTCTTCAGACTCCTGGAAATCTCCTTCCCAATTATTTCCCCCCTTGCTGTGTTCCCAGCCTGCTGGAGAGCTGTTTATGAATGCTTTGCCTTGGCCTCTCAGTTCTCACGGCATTTCAGCTCTCTTGCTCAATGCCTTGGCTTGGGGCCTTTCCTCGCCTGCTGCTTAGGCTCCAAGACAAGATCTGCAGTCACTGGAAAGTCCCCTTGGCCAGGAGGGCTTGGCTTATGTTGGAGAAGTTCCATGACTGTCTTGGTTTCTGGAAGTTGTGTTTGGGGATTTAGAAAGTGAATTGGGATGAGTGAAAAGGGATGGGAACAAAGGCTTGATTTCCCTTCTCTCTTGTATTACACTGGCTGGAGCTGGTGGACCCCAACTGGCTGAGAGCAGAAAGGCCCATCTACAGCACCTGAGAGGCACAAACTTCATTGCAACACATTGCCTTTTAGGCCTCTTAATACAAGTCAAATTTTATCAGAGTTTTATCAGTTGATACCAGACCTTTAGCATCATCATTCTGGAACAGTCTTTCATCACTATGGAAACAGCCTGGAAAAACCACCTCTGCTGGAATGAATTCTGTCCTACCTGAAGAGGTTTCTAACAGACTGTGATGGTAGATCTACGAATCAATAAATCAAAGTCCTGAAAAATCCAAATGATTTGATAGAGGAAAAGTGTCCCATTGGTGGTGTTCAGCTGGCCTCTCCAGTGCTTTGCTTTGGGTAAGGTCTTCTCCCATTGCTTTGCCTGAGAGACTTGAAGTTGCTAAATACCCATTTCCTTTGACTGCTATTAACAGCTTGACAAATGTATCATTGCTCATAGCAAAAAATTCCCAGGATGCTGGAAGCGTTGCTTTGTAAGGAGGTGTTCTACAGGTGTTAGACATGAGTCATTTTGGAGGGACCATAATGTCATGTGCTGCAAAATGAGGTTTAGTCGGTGAGACAAGGGAAGGGCAATGACCCTCAGCTGCTGCACTCAACCCTTATATTGAGGAAATAATGTGGCCAAGATCCTCTTACCTGTGCTTTTGCTCTTAATTTGGTTAAAAATATATTTGTGAAGTTCCTTGTCAGAGCTGCCAAAATCTTCTGCAGTTCCTCAGTGTTGACTTTAAACACTGTTTCTAACCCTGACCTACAGAGAGACAGAGATCACCAATGAGTTAATGTTAAAATGTAAACTATTACAGTGCCCTAAGCATTTTATCTAGATTGGCATGTTGGATATTATTTTTAAATAAACTTGTGTTTCTAGTACTTCCTCTTGGAAACACTTAGTGGGACAAAGTAATGGTTCTTTTTGCACAATCCTGCACACTGAAAATTAATCATATCTGAGTAACTGTGGTTAAAAACCCCCACAGATTTCCTCATCAGGTGGGACAGTGCAGCCATGCGGAGCAGTTGTGTAGGCTGGCTGCTTTTTCACGTGAGCAGCAGCTCTGCTAAATGATTTCCAGGTACCTGGGACAGTACTGAGGGCTATGGGGGAAGAGAAAAGTAAATAAAGCCAGAGAAGGGAAAGCTGCTGGCCCTGTGCCCCCCAGAGCCTGTCTGACCCACTCCACACAATGTTTATCACCAGCAGCTTGGATGGAAACCTGTGGAATTTCCTAAGGACAGTGCATACTTCTGCAATATTTCACCCTATGACAAAGAAAACTTCGGAGAGGTTAATGAAATTCCCAGTGTGTGTGTGTGCTTTAGGGATATTGCAAGCTTCTGGCTTTCTTCTCACTTTCCATCCTTGTCCCACTGTAATATGCTCTGTGTTGGTGTGGGGGGAACTGAGGAACTGAGGCAGCACCACCACAAAAACTGGCATCATCAGTGATGCCCGAGATTCCCTGGATGTGCCACATCCACTGCTGTAAACACAGAGAGCAGCAGGTTCCTGTCACTGCTCAGATTTATATGTCTGAGGCTGCCCTGGCAGGACTATAAAGCACCCAACACCATCCCTGTCATCCCAGGCTGGAGCTCAGGACTTTAACTCCACTTGAACACCTGAAGTGTGCGTCCAGCATCCAAAAAATCATGCTGTTAGGACTCCTACCTCTGCTCCGTAGCTCATTACCCCAGGCTAATGGACGTTTAGCTTGACTCAGGAACGAACCCATCAGAGCCAAACACTGACAGCTCCCTGCCTGGGGCTGTCGTCTCCCTTCCCTTCTGCAGTGTCCAGCAGGGAAGGGGCAGCAGGAGGCAGGGAAAACAAGTTCCTCGGCGAGGTGAGCATTGCTGGAGAGACCGTGCCATCTACAGACTTCCCGGCGGTAGTGCTCGCTGCGGCTGGAGCCGCCGGCTCCTGTGAGACACCGAGCACGAAATCCCTTCCAATCCCTGAATAATACTTGGCACGGAGCACCCCTGCCGGAGGTAGTGCCAGGCAGCGGTGCAGCAGCAAGGGCTGGAGATCACAACGCAAGCTTTTCAGTAGCCATGCACTAGTCCTGTGTTGTTTTGCTGGGTTGGCAAACCGAAGCAGCACATCTGCATGACAGAGATGACCCCAGATGCTGACAAGCCCCTGGGCCTCAGCGCGGGGCTGATGGACCAGACCCTGGGCCACGCACTCACTGCCACCATCTCGCTTACGGGGTGAGGGATAGTCAGAGCCATGCACTGATGATACCTGCTCATCAGAGGCACTTTCCAACACGTGGCTTGAAGTAATTAATTCATGCAAAACTCTTGGGTTGAACTCCTGAAGTGTGCGTCCAGCATCCAAAAAATCATGCTGTTAGGACTCCTACCTCTGCCCCATAGCTCATTACCCCAGGCTACAACATTCCTGGAGTTTCCTCCAGCCCAGTGCCAAAGGCAGCCTTGAGACCAACGTTTCTGGGTTTATACTGCTAACGTCCAGAACAAAAAAATGGAAAAAACCCTCCCCTGAGGCTGAAAAAAATGCCTTGAAAATGAGTTTAAAACTTTCATGCAAGCACTGGATCTATCCATATTTCTGTCTCTCTACCCTTTTGGTTTTTCTTTTTTTTTTTTTTTTACATCCCTTCCTCCATTGAGATTAGAAGGCTGAACAACCACCAGGGCACCTCAAAGATCTTTCCTTTACAGATTCTGCCACCCTCCCAGACCCCAGAAAAGCAGCAGCTCAGCTTGGGGGGAGCAGACTTACACCAGGTCCTGGAAACTGTTGATGTAGGCAACGAGATAGGGCACGAAGCTGGGGCTGTCCTGGGCAGTGCTCCATGCTGTGAACTCCTGCTCAAACCTGTAGGAAAATACACCCAGGTAACAGTAAAGGTGGGAGCTCTGAGGATGCCTCATCTTCTGTGTGCATGGTGGTGTCAGGAAACACCCGTGGCTGGCCCAACCTGTCCCCTCTGTATGCAGACAAGTTTTTTCCAGCTGTCATAACATGTGTGTGCAGTGGAGGAGAACAGATGGCAGATAATTATGGCTTTAGGATGCGCTCGCCTGAGCAGGTACGCAGCACTTTTGGAGAGATGCCAGGGATGTTGGGAGGCCAAATCTCTGACTTTTCCTCACGCTGAGGGTTTAATTGCAGCTCTGGTACATAGGTTTATAAGTCTGAGCTTTCATTACTCTGGCTTTTGGGGCAATATATTATGTGCCCTTTAAACACAGGGAAAGGATTTAGTGAGGGCTGATTTTACAATGCAAGGTGAATAGGAATAGGGCAGCACACGTACCTTCCCCCCCCCAAAACCTCAGCATGGTTGTTAGGTAGTTGTCATTTGTGTAACACCAAGTTTAGGGGTTTGATAGCTGTTTTACAGCCAGGTCCATACTGAAGGCAGGAGGCTATGTGCTCAGGCAGGCTTTGCCTGGTGGTCCCATTCTTTATCAGGTAAAGGAACCTGCTTGAGCTGGCCTCAGTCACTTGCATCTCAGATTTGTTTAAGTAAAAGCTTAAGTTTCAGTGGTCCATTAATCTGAGAGCCCTGGCTGCTCCAGCTTGCATTTTACACAGTTTTTGGGGGTTTTTTGAACAATCAAAAAAGAATGAAAAGAAAAAAAATTAAGAAAAAATATTTCAAAAAAGACAACCAAAAAAAAAAAAAAAAAGGGAAAAGAAGAAAAAAGGAAAAAACATTATTTCAGCAATCTCCTTTAGACACTGGGTAAATTTTAAGGGACTCAGGAGGCAGCCCAGCACTGTGTTTTGCCAGGGTGCAGCACAGAGGGTCTCATCAGCAATTTTTTATGCCCATAGCCATGGGATGCCAGAGAAAGCTGCTCAGCAGGACTCATCCCAGGATGCCTAGATGATGTTTTGGGCAAGCAGGCTTTGGGTCTGAGGGGTCCATAACCACTGCTTGTTCATGGCTGAAGCTGCAAGTGACCAGCATCCAATGTCACAAAAGTCCTGGGTGGATGGGCCTGCAGTGGTCCCATCACTTTCCAGAGAAGAGCTACTTTCCAGAACTCTGACATTAGATTTTTGGACTCACAAGTGTCCCATCTGGGTCTGTTTATGACTCCCTCCAAGCTGTTTTGCAGCTTGCTCATTACTGGGCTCATTGTGATCTCTAATTCTCCCAGCAGCAGCCCTGTGCCTGCTCAGTGCCAGTGTCTGGTCCAGTGCATGGACCTTTTCCCTGTTTTTTTACCAATGTGGAACTCATTTGGAAAGAAAGTGCAGTCCAGAGCAGTAATGACCTTGGTATGAATTCAAGCAGCTCTGCCATGCACAAATCAAGCATTTTTGTTTCCAGGCCTCTGCTGATAGCTCCAGATAACTTCATGTGCTCCCCAATGATCTAGAAAAGGGAATGAAGAAACTCCAGTGAGTGGGACAAGTACAGGTGAAATATCCTTCACAAGGATCTCATGCAGCTTTGTTTAGTAAGAATAGCTCACCTAGCAAAGGAGCAAACAGATGACTTGTTGCCAGGAGGTTTTCATTAATCTCTGGCAGTTTTAAAAATTATCATGCAGAATGGGCCAAGAAGCACCAACTGATTTGTGATGTAATCATTCATCTCTAAAGGTCTCATGCCCTTCTGCTGTCTGAGTGTGAGTTAGAGGTGGTGATGGCTGGAGCCCCAAGGTGTCCTGGTGTCATCGTCCTCTTTTGAGGAGGAATTGTTGGAGGATCCAAGGGGAGCTGAGCTGTCCCCATATATGACCCCATGATGAGGGTCCACACAAGCCCCCTTCTCAGGAGTGATACCAGGGCAGCACAGAGGGTCAGGCATCACCCTGAAATCTTGTTTGCACTGGAACTCCTCCCACATTCCCATTCTCACAGCCCCAGCTGCACTTCTGGAGTGAGGCATGTTGCCGGCCCACTCTGGTACTTCCCAAGGCATTCTATCCATCTGCAAAATCAATTCAGACCTGCCTTCCCCTGATCACATAATGTGTGATACTCCTCTATGGAAAAAGAGTCACATCAGCAGGCATAACCATTTGATTTTCTTTCTTTCTTTCTCTCTCCCTCTCTTTTTTTGTTAGTATTATTTAATTGAAGTGACTCAACCAATTGAGTGATGAGAATAATCCCAACCCTTCCTGCATTTATTACCCTGTAGTCCCTAAAGCTAGTAGGGGCTTTTGTTTTTTGTATTGTTTAAATTGGAGTGGCTGTCACTGCCTACAGCCTTTCCCTGGCTTCCACAGCCCTGGGACAAAGTTGCTCTTTAAGCCAAAGGCTTTTTCAAATAAACCTTTTCTTTCCACCTTTTTCCCAATTCTCTTTCTTCTTCCTAATCAAAGAGGTTTAAGGACTTTAAAATCAGTTGCCTATTATGTTGCTGACACAATTGACAGCAGGTTTAATTTGCAGCTAGAAGGCAAGCTGGAGAGCTAAAAGTTGTAATAAACGGCATTTTCTGCTCTAATGTGTTCTGCCAGTGCGTGACTTAAATAAATTATTGCAGGAGGCGATACCTCCACCCCAGAAGGAAATGATCCAGTTTCCTTGGAGCCACAAAGACCACCCCCCAACTTTCCCCCAGCTAATTAAATACCGTTTGAATATCAAAAGAGAGTGAGGCGTGGTAGAGGTTTTCCTTCTCTTCTGAATGAACTTCCTTCTCCCACTTCTCTGTGACCTCTAGTCTCAGGATGTTTCCAAAATAACTTTTGATTTTCCCCTAAATGTTAAACATAGGAAGGAAACATGCAGCTCAGGATAATGAAGCAAACAGGAGCACAGCGCCTCGCTGCGTTTTGGTCCATCAGTACGTGTGTGTGGCCAACAAGCACAGCATGGGAAGGTGAGCAGAGTCATAGGCCTTGCTCCAGACCTGTTGGTCTAAACAAGACCTCGGGAGAAACCAGGAGCTGTGCTGTGTGTGGGCAAAGTACTCCCAAATCAAAGGAGAGTCATTCTCCTGGCAAGGAAACAGTGGGTCAGCTGTTTGTTTGATTGCAAAGTCCTCCAGCACAAGGAATGCACAGGGTCAGGATTAAAGATCAAAACAGTCCTTTCTGGTGGTACAGACCGTCAGGTAAGCAGCAGCACTGTTCAGTCCCAGCTGATAAATCAATCTTGTTGCTGCTGAAACAAAGTGATCTTTCACCAGCACAGTGGAGCAATGCTGATTTCATTCAGCTTGGCACCTTGAGCTCACCTTGAGCTGTGCCCTGATTCAGAAATTATTTGCAAGAAAATGTCTGAGCCCAGCAAAGGGCCAGGAAAGTTCTACACAGGGTGCCAGACAAGGACTGCATGAAGATAATTGGAAAGTGGCTTCATCAGAGAACACAAACCATGAGTATGTCCTCTGGTGGGGATGCCCAAAATCTGCCAATAGCAAATCTCAAATGTGCTGGAGGAGACCCCACACAGTGACAGTAGCCTCTAAAATGCCTTTACCCCTAAGTTTGCAATGCGTTCAATCTGGTGAAGCCCAGCTATGACCTTCCAGTAAGTCTCTGCCATACTGAGTGCATCTGGTACAGTCCTGTTGGCTCTGCTTGGGTCCTCAAGTCGGTGTTCAGGAATTTTTTGCTTTAGGCCACTCTGGCATTACAGGCCACTCTGTGTGGGGCCAGTAGCACTCAGCACCTGGTGGGGCTGGAAACCACAGTGCAGTCATCCAGAAGCTCTGTCTGGAAGTCTGAGGCTCCTGTACCCTCCCCGGGGTACTAGGGAGTAGTGGGGACTAGGTCCAAACTCTCACCTTTGCAGAAGCAATGTAGTCATTTTTCAGTTTATCCCAATCAGCTGATGTTAACAGTAGGGACAGGTTTTCTGTCTTAACCTCTGGTTTGAGATCAGGATGACCCAGAAACAGTTCACTGGAAAGAATCAAATGAACAAGTTATAATGCCTCAGAGTGTGAATAAACTGATGGAATATTCATGCAGCACGAGCTACATAATTATTAAGCCATGAGAAATATACTTAAAGCTTAAATTGTGCTGCTTGTTTTCAAGGTTTAACAAGAAAATCTTTCCTTTCTATTCAAAATCCTAATTATTCAAACCCAAAGTGATCTAAGGTTCCAGCCCACTTCAGAAATCATGAGACTTCTGAGTTATTTGGACATGAAAAGTGCTATGAGAATTTACTTTTTAAAATAAACAACATGAAGCTGATTCATTCAACTACAAGCTTGCAAAATGCCTTTCAGGGTAATTCCTGTAGTAGTGCATTGCTTTGGAGTCAGCCCATCTCTCTGCCTCCTCTGCAGTGTCATATCATAGCTCGTGTCAGCCTGTGATTTTTTTCTGTGCCTTATCCTGAGCAAGGGGCTGCCCTCACTCCTCCTTTGTTGTTTTGAGGGCTGCCAATGGGTTTGTTTTTGCCCCTTCCTTGGACATCTGGTTCAGGCCATACCTGGAGACCAGCTACTAGGACAGACACAATGCTGTTTAGACATAACTGTTTCTACATGCTTATTTTCCAGATCCCTGAACTGCAAGGAGCTATAAGACATCTTAAAACTCTCCCATTCAACACATCTGAGACAGAGCCTTTGTTTTCACGTGTCTAATTACCCTCAATGATGTCTTGACTCCTTCTCAAGAGGACTCTGACCCCATGCATGGGGGTTAACATGGCCCATTTCCAAATGCACCACGATTTTAATTAAACAGGAAAAAGACCTCCCCCACAGGCCCCTCCCTGTGCCTGGAAAAGTCACTGAACAGCTGTTGGATCTTGCAAAATATCTGCAGACAGGAGCAGGTTTATCAGAGCAGGTTTATCAAATGCAAGGAGGAGCTTCCTGACATGTGGGAACAGCAAGGAGAGCCACGTGGGAGGGGGAAGGGAAGATGGGGTGATTGGAAAATGGGTAGATCTGTAAAAAGCAGCAGCTGCTTTATTCACAGACCTTTGTCCCCACCTATTAACAGATTTGCTATCTGGCTCTACTGTAGTCACTGCATCTCTCTTGCTTGCTTGGAAACCTGAGAATGGCTTGGTGCTTTCAGAGCACCCCACAGCCCTGTGGGTCCCTGGAGGAGGCAGAGGCACTGTGGCAAACATAGCAGCTCACCTGTGGTAGGTGTTGGCCACCCAGTTGAGCAAGGTGTAGAGCTCATGGAAGTCCAGTGGTCCCTGGGAGAGTTCTTGCAAATGTGAGGCAATGGCATTGTGAAAAGCTTCCACGTATGTGTCACACACCTGGTACTCCTCTGGATAGCATTTTTTAACTGATAACTTGATTTTCAGTAAATCTTCCCTCAGGGATTCCTGGAGGAAATGTAAGTGGAGATCAAGCCAAGAAGTTTGTTCTTCCCTTGATGCCATGGGTGCCTTGAGGACTCTTTTTCTTGCACTCTCGTTGATAGCTTTCCTCCACTGCTCCCTCCACTTTCTGGGCCTGCCGAGCAAGTCTGGCCCAGGATGAGCAGCACTGTCTGTGCTGGGATGAGCTGCTTCTTCACGGGCAATTAAAGTCACCATAGAGGTCAGCATGGTATCCTCTAAAGCAGGATCCTCCAGTGTTCCCTCCACTATGGACTGGATCACATTTGTGATGGAGTTATAAAGCAAATCCACATCCTTGGATTTCCGTACAAACTCCTGGGGGTTATTACTGTATTTCTCAGCATCCCATTCAGAGATAGTCTCGTCTTCCATTAACTTGATACTTGCAAATGCTTCCAAAAGTTGTCGTTTCTGAATAAGTTCATTGATTTCCATTACTAAAGAAAGAAGGAGGAAGGGGTTGGCACAAAGCAGGCATTAGGATATTGACAGGTTGGTAACAGGACAAGATGCCTGACAGGGAGACTTGCAGGGGGCTGTTCGGAGTCGTCAGGTCCCAGCAGTGCCTCTGAGACTGCCCCTGGACCTCCCTGATCTCTTCAGCTCCTGTTTGACACAGGAGAGGAAAATAGCGGGAATGCAATCACTGCAAGTTGAGGCACACCCCTAAACAGCTGGTTACAGAGACAGGAAATATCAAAAAACCTGCTGATAGTCCTGCAGGAACACCTCAAGCAATGGCTGATGAGGCTGCACAGGGGGACACTGGAGACTCAGGCTACATAAAACCACCTCTGGCTCTGCCCCTCTGCTAGTGTGGAGATGAGGTGGAACTGACAGCAGGAATGATTCAGGATATATCTTACCAACAGGATTTCCTTTAGCCTGGATGTCCTTGTTTCCCTGCACACCACTGTGCTCAGCTCTGCTGCTAAGCTGCCCGTGGTGGTGCAGCCCAGCCCTGGCACCTCTGGATGAAAGGGCATTTCAGAGTGGTGCCCAAGAGGGCAGGGAGAGTGCCCAGGGTTCTGGCTGGGGCAGTGGGAGGGAGCACAGCAGGACAGACCCCTTTGGGTGTCCTGAGCTCTTGGGTCAGGTATCTCATTCAATGGTAATGTCTGTCCCAGCCCACCCTCAAGCATGTCCTCAGAGATACTGGGGCTCTGGAGAGAGCCTTCTGTATGTAAGCTTTCATTCCTGTGCCAAGCACAGCCTTGTGCCAGGGTTGTTTTTTTCCCAAGTGCTGAACACTACTGCCCCTGAGTGGTTTGGGGAGCTGTGTGCCTTGGAGGGGCATCTAAACCTGTGGATTTGTGGTGCTCCTGGTGATCAGGTCTTGCATGGGTTTTTTCCAACTCCTTTGCTTTTGGCACCCACTACCAGAAATGACTGGTGTTGGCTGAGGCTGGGGGCAAGTCACTAAATCCTGCTTTCCCCAAAGTGGCTGAGGTCTACTGAGTTTCCCATTTTTCAAAGTCTTGCTCATGCAAGAACCACTGCCTATTTACCAGTAAGATAAGAAGTATTTGCCATGTGTTGAGGAAATCCAAGAGCACTGTTAGCTTTTGAGAGACCCTGGGAAGCTCTTGCCTTTTCCAGCATCATAACAGATGCTCTGAACAGGAGATTCTACTAGGACATTGGGCATAAGGCAAATATTACAGAGAAGGGAAAGGGTATAATTTAGGCATGTGTGGTCACTGCTTCTGGGCCATACACATACAAAATGATGTGGAATAATTGAAGACCACTCAAATATATGAAGGACTGTTTCACAGCTTGTCTGCACACAGGTTTTACACCATATGTACTGAGTAATCTTTGTAGCATTAAGAGTATCTGTATGAAGATAAAAATATGCCAAATAACCCTACTATTAATGCATCGCAGAACACATAGATCTTTGAGTGCCTGTGTGGTGCTACGGTTGCTTCTGCACTCAGAACAGAGGGAAATTCTACCAATTAACTTAGTCTCTTCTAGATAAATGAATATAAAACCTGTGTTTGCACAAATGCTTGCAGTGAGAGACTAGAGGAATACATTCTGTTCTGTTTATCAAAGTGAGAAAACACCACTTAATCACCATCTAGGATAATTATTCAGGGAGGTGATGTTGGGTGCTAAATGGATCTTTAATTTAGCAATACAAGATCAGCCAGCTGGTGGTTGAAGGAAGACAATTGAATGGCAATTAACTATTATGCATCTTAATGGTGCACGTGGTAGAGTCTCCATCACTTGCCATACTTATCTCAGGATGGGATGTGTTTCTGATGGAGCTGCCCTAGTCCAGGCCAAACACAAGCTATTGGGCAGACAATGGGCATTATTCATGCAATTTCTCATCTCGTTTATTGCAGGAACTCAGAAAGCTTGTGATAACAGTTTCTGCTGCTCCTCATCTATGACTGTTGGAGATCAAAGTAGCAAAGTCTATGAGATGGGCTCAGATCCAGCTTATGAAGCTCACAACATATCAATGCAAAGCAGTAAATCACAGCACAGTAGTGCACATTACAGCAGTGAGGCAATGTCAGCCCATCTATCCGATCCCTGTGGCACCCTGTGCAGTTCACCAAGAATTTCTTTCTAGAAATTTAGATGAGGAAAGGTCAAGTCATGTTGTCCCACCTCAGTCTATCTCCAGGTGAATGCATTGTAGCACCTCTGCCTTGAGAAGGGGGAGGAGAGCAGTGCTCAAACCATGATCAAAGTCATTGCAGTCTGCCCATGCCTGGGAAAAGGTGAGAGCTAAGTTAAAGGGAGTTATTATAATTTGACTGAGACCTATCTATATAATGCTGACAAAACACATGAGAGTAACCAGCCTGAGGAAGACAACAAATACTTGCAGCACTGCTGTTATGAGGAGGACAGGTGGAAAGTCAATGCAAGAGAGCAAAGTATCTGTGAAAACCTCTTTGCAAGACAGTCTCTCAGATTTGGAACCAAAGTGGAGCTTCCAAACCGCATCACAGCCAAACCGTCTTTCTTCCCCTCAAGGCCTTGCAGCACCCTACAGAGCACAGTCAGAGGACCAGCAGTCTGAGAGCTGAAGAGCAGAAATTGTCCAGAAGAGCAATGCAGCCAATAGCACACTGCACTTCACTTCTAGGTATTGCCAGACCAGCAGTTCCCCAGCTGTGCTCAGCAGATTGGTGACTGACATGTATGATGGGCATTATCACACTGACAGGTTGATAGGTAGACTAAACTAAAGCAGTGAAGGCTGCACAGCAGCATCTTCAGTGACAGAGGCCTGCCCAGGCTGGGCCAGGAAACACCCAGCAAGTCCATGCAAGGAGTGCAGTTGCCTCTCCCTGGTGAAGGGGTGCCTGGTTCTTTAGCACCTCTGTTGGGCCCAAGTTTTGCACACTGTAAATTAATGTTACATTTTTCCTGCCAAGAAAATGACACACATGGTTTTGCATCTTACCTGAAAGAGGTTTTGCTTCAATGAGCTCATATATTTCACCAATCTGCTTCATGCCATTACAGATCATGGTTTTTTTCTCCTCATAGCTCCTGAGTGTTTGCAGAAGTCTTTTTGCTTTCCAAGTGCCAGTATCTTCCTTCCCGCTCTCTTTGTTTGGACTTCGTTTTGACTTCCGGATGCTTAACATTGTTTTAATACCTCTTTCAAAAAATCCGCTGTCCCTGCTCTGCAAATCTGAGCTGCTCAGTTCGGAAGTGACCTCCATCTTCTCCTCCCCTGCACTGATTGGAGAGGCTGGTTCTGAGGTCACACTCCTTGTGTCTAACTCCATATTTCTATTTATCTTGTCTTTCAACAGGAGGTTTACCAAACAAGTTGATGATAATCACTGAAATGCATAAAACAGCAGAATTAGAGGTATTCTTAACACGATATTACTGTGTCTCCAAAGTCAGTCCTGGACTGAAAATCTGGCCCATTCCTTTGCTGTGCCTAAACACAAGGAGAGGACAAGATGTTGTAGCCTGTAGCTGCTGAAACAATCTCCCTGCCCACAGATACCAGATACTGGCCTACACCTGGTGCTCTGGAAAGCTTCATTTAACTCTGTAAACCAGGCAAGAGGCAACTATTTCTTCAGCACCAAGGAATCATGAGATGTCAGAGATGTTGAAGTCTGTGTAAACACACCATTTCAGTGGGTAACCAGATATCGTTTTACTTTCCATTCTTCTAGGTGGATTTCCAGCTATGCAGGAATAACAATTTTTCTGAATCTCACCAGGCTGTTGCCAGTTTCTTATGTGAATATGGCGACTTGGAGTTTTGTTGCCACTCCCGCCCTGCTCAAACTCTGAGCTGCTGCTGCTGGAGGTGGCCCAGGGTTGAGTGGTTCCCAGCAGGTGGTTGAGCTCTGCTCTAGCCCCTTCCATCAGAGCCAGAGCTATCTCTGCACTCTGAATCGTCATGGTTACAGCACAGGAGGCTGTACCATGCAGGAAGGGTTCACATCACTCATCCTGCCTCAGAGCACTGCATCCCCAATATGCCAAGAATGGGTACCTCCAAGGTCAAACAAACCTCTGCTTGAGCTGCAGGGGATGCTGCAGGAGATTCCAGATTTCGGCAGAAGTGCTCCTGCCAGTGCTGCTGGGCTGCAGTCACATCCTCTGTCAGGATGTGCACATTTGCACCTACTCAGCTCCTGCCCTGCTGCAGACAGACCAGCTCCCCTCTGCCCACCCTGAGGGCTGGCCCAGGTGCTTGGGAAGGAGGGGGGAGAGAGGTTTTGCCTTCCCTCCCTTGCAAAGGGCTCCCATCAGGCCACCAGCCGACACAGCCCGTTCATGTACGTTGTACATTGCACATTGCAAAGCCCTGAGGAGGGAAAATGCCACATTTCTCCAGAGCAGGCTTAAGGCAGCTGAGTGAACAGTTCAATCATTAGAAACAGCTACTGCTTGAGGTGACACAGGAACGGCCTGTCTCAGGTCTGTCCAGCTTACGGAAGTCAGAGATTGAAAAATTATTGCAGCTAATAGACTTGTTGGGTGGGACTCTGGAAACAGATCTCATCCTTCCTCAATCAGAGTTTTGCTCCCCTGTGCATGGTTATTTGACTGGCTGTGAAGTGCAGGGACAGCATCTTCCCATGGGTTTGCCGAGCTGCTTGCACGGTGGGGCCCAGACCCTGCCTCACACACTCTCATGGAATATTTAACTACTCACTTCCTGGCTCAGGACCTCACCCATCACAGCCCACACAGAGGGTGGGAGGGAGAGGAGGGCACCCCACTGCCCAGGGATTTCAATAGAAAGGAGGCTGAGATCCTGGCTCAAGCTCACATGGGGGCTCTGCAGATAGAGAGGAGCAGCAGCAGTGATCAAAGGGGTGACCTGCATGGTGGAGACAGCCAGGGAAGAAGGAACAAAAAGTGTGAGCCCATGGGAAAGGAAAGGAATACATACCCCAATCCTGACCAAAGTGATCCTCTCCGCAGCGAGCTGGGATAGCACAGGTGTGATCCACAGAAAGGGAGAGCAGCTCTGTGCCACAGGAAATCCAGCAGAGATGTGCTGGCAGGTGGGCAGCTCTGCAGAACAGAGGTCCAGGTCAGCTCCCCCACCTCAGCTGGCTGGGGCACCATCCCTCATGCACAGGCTGGCCAAGGAGCTCCCCCTGGGAATGGCACCACTCTCCATCCTCCTTTACCCTCTGAAAAGGGCTGTTTAAAGTGGAAAAATAAGCCTGTCCGCACCTGCCCAAGAGCTCCAGCACCTTCACCTATTTGATCTCTGGAAAAGACTCGGCACTGTTTCATTTTCACAATGTCTGAGCATTTAAAAGAAGGGGTGGGGAAAAAATTCCAGGTTAATCATTACCCTACAAGTGGATATTGGGCCTCGAACCAGGGGTTCTACAATGGAGTGAGCTGCTGCCCTGAGGTGGCCTAGGGCAATGGGGGGAAGGAGGATTTCAGGATGTGGTCCTGTCCTGATGGTCTGAAGCCCCACATTATCTGGGTATGGAGATTCAAAAGCAGTCCCAGAGCTGCTGTGTGAGAATGGCTGCGTTTCACCCCCGTCTGCCCTGCTCCCGCAGGTCACGGGTGGCTTGGTCCCAGTAATGATTGCCAGACATGGGTGAGGGACAGGGAGCACTGTGTCCCCTGGTTTAATATTTATGTATTCACGTCCTCACTTTGCCCTGTGGGCACTTACTTCTATGGGTTTGCTAGCCCTGGATCCCTCCAGTCTCAGAGCATTTGGCAACCTTGGATGGAACTCAAAGCAAAGAAGCACGAAAAAGGTGCCTTGAAGGTTTGAACAACATTAAACACAATCACTTGGTTTGTCACTGAGTGGTGTTAAATTATTTAACCCTGGGACTCCTTTAGTGTCCAGACAGAGGCAAGTCAGGCTGCCAGGCTGGGCACACCAGGTGGTCCCAGGTGTCCAAGGTCCTGGTGTAAAGCAAAAGGGGTAAATCAGGAGGTACCACCATGCCATGGACAGTGTGCACTTTGCTTTAGGAGCCTGCCAGCATATCACCTATCAGTGTGATAAGGGACATTAGAGGGCTTAGAGATGGATTGATGCAATAAGTGGCATTTGGACTTTGTGCTGTGCAGAGGAGAACAGAGGGAGAGAACAGAGGACAGCAATTTCCTCTACCTCTGCGAGAGACTGTGTGTTGGGGAGATGGAAAGTGTGTGGGATGGGAATAATTATGATCAGCTAAACAGGGAAGAGTGGCAGCATGGACTGGTGTGAAATTGCCCTGACGGTGAGGTGGGACTGGGCAGAGCATCATTTGTGGCTGCCCCATGGTGCAGGGGGAGCCATGCCTGAAGCCTCGTGCAGCCAGGCAGCCCAGTGCTGAGCTTTCTGTCCTTGGGCTCTTCAAAGTCATATATAAGCCAGAGACTGCCCTGCTGTGCTGGGGAAAACTGTAACTGATAATGCTTCTGCCACCTGGCAGGCTGACAATGTGAGCAAAGGAACAAACTGTTTATTCAGGCACAGGTTGAGGGCAGGAAAGCCCCTTTGGACACAAAGTCTGACTAAACCTCTTTCCATCCGGGTTGTAATTGCCTTATCTACAAAATATTTGCATGGTGTTGGTTTGTCCAGACAGGCTGAATGTGGCTGGGGTGCAGCCAGAGCAGGCAGCAGATCCAACATGGATGGGATCTAATCTGGAAGCCGTCAACTACCCCAAAACACACCTAGCACTAGGGCCTGCTGGGATGTTAATAAACACAATCCCGAGGGAGCTCTGAATCCCACAGTCTAGGATTGCCCTCTCTCCCTACAACTCTTTCTGGTGCTCTCTCCCAGCAGCAGCTCTCAAGAAACACTCCTGCTCCTGGAAATGCCATCAGGGCAATGCTCTTTCTACGTGTCTGTCCATAGAAGTTAATGGGAATTTAAAAATGTACTATATTTTGCTGTTATTTACCATTTTTCTTCAATTTTGGCTTTTGCAAAGTGTTTTGTCAAGTTGTAGGTGCATTAAAAATGGCTATAAATAGGGCTGGAGAGAAGTGGGATGGAGGGGCTGCAGAAAATGCCATGGTCATGTGGAGGGTCAGATCAGCTTTTGAGGGATCTAGAAAATAAGGGCTATGAAGAGAAACTGAATGCATTTGGACTGTTTAAGGGAGGCCAAACAACAGGTGTCTGTTATGGAGAGGACTGATGAAAAAAAAGAATAGAATGGGGAGAGTTCTCTGCCTGTTGAAGCTGCATTATCTGAGATCTTCAGGACAGATCTGGACAAGTGCCTGTGAGCAGCGGTTTAGCTGCAGGATTCCTGTCCTGTCTGCCTTGTGCTTGGGGAGATGGCCCTCCGGCTGTGGTCAAAGGGAACACATGGGGCCCCCTACTCCCTCCTTCCTTCCCTCGCTTTGGGGCTTGGGGGTCTTTTGCCACCAGGTATTTGTACTCACTGATGTCCCTGAGCCCTGTGCTTGCATGTCTTGTCCTTGCTTTGATTTTATCTGTGCTTAATGGACTCAAGTGAAGCAGGACATCCTCTGGAGCATGTTGCTGTGCCCTCTGCCTCAGCTTCCCCATCTGTGAAATGCATGAGTTCGGTTTGCCCTCCTCGAGTAAGGAGGAGGTGTGTTGCTTGATCTCTTGCTATAAGAATATTTCAAGGGGTTTTTGATTTCCTCAGATATGTTGTGAAGGATGTGCACAGCCCAAATCCGCAGAGGATGTTGCTGTCAAACAGCTCCCTAATACCCTGTGCCCACCAACCTCTGTGAGGCTTTCACACTGCTGCTGTGCCTCATGACCCTTTGGAATATTTGGTTTGGGGTTAACTTGATCCCTCATCCCTTCTCTGTGTCTTTTGCTCACATTTGTTGTCTTCTTTCTTATTTCTTTTCCTGCAATGATACCTGTGGAGCTCAGTGTAAGACTCCAGAGGTGCAGTGCTCCCTGACAGAGGTGAGAGGCAGGGAGAGTGGTTTGGGGGGGTCCTGCAATTCCCTCCACAGCACTGAGGTTTTTTTTATCAGCTCCAAAGGCCAGGAGAAAAACACATTGCTGAGGCTTCAGGGGAATACTGGTCTGATGCATATTCAGAAAGCTGTGCCGGATCCCTTCTCACAGCTTCGGCAACCCAACTGGCACAGCCTTAGTGGGGCATGCTGTGACCCACTCCCATTCTGCAGATTTCATTTGCTCCATGGTGGGGCTGAAATCTCAGCCTGTGTGGGTGGAGGAGACCCCAGAGCTGCAGTGATTTATTGCAGCACAGAGGCTTGATATTTTTAACAGCATCGCCAATGATGGATGAGGCAAAGACATGCTCGGAGGCTGCTTGTGCCTATGCAGCCATTTCCTCCTGAGGAGTGGTTTGCAGGGAAATGAGAGATATTGCTTCACCTGAAATATTTTTCTTTCTGCTTTTAGTTTGTGGGAGGTTTGAGCCTTAAGCTGAAAAGTCCATTTGCAGGAAAGAAGCAGGTTGTGATTTGGAAACTGGCTTTTGCAGAAGGGATGCTGGCCCCCAGGTCTGAGTGGGAGAATTTGGAGAGTGTATTTCTGCAAAACACATGAGTGTTACCACATCTGGGGGAGGTGCTCCAGACCTAGGGATTGTGTCCTACACTATTTCTGTGGAGCCATGGAAGGAGGCCACTTGAATTAGTATATATTACACCGGGGAACAAAGTCACAAGTGCTCATTTTTGTGCAGAAAGGTGGGACAGAAGGATTTTCCATGAGAGCTGCTACTGCTGTGGAAGTCCATCCTAGGTACTTTTGAAGAATATGCATCAAGATTTTCCTTCCTCTCCTCCCAGTAAAGGTCTGCAACATGCCTGTTCGAGTAGGATCTCTCACACTGGTTTACATCTTTGGAAGTGAAAATGTTGTAACACTTTCAGCAAGCCATCAGCCCTGTGTGCTATGCCAGGAGCTGTGCTAAGTGTGCCAGAACTCACGTGAGTCCCACAGGGACGTCATGGCTGGGAGGCAGGCTTCCCCATTCTCCCGATTCTTGCTGTGACAGCCCCACAAGCACATTTTGCCAGCAGGCACAGAGCAGCCCCCACTGGCCCCAGAGCTGTGGGGTGCAGCCAGGGCTGGCGCAGTGCCTGTGCACACCCCCAGCCTGGCAGCACCTCCGCTCCTGGGGATCCTCAGCTGGTGCATCAGCTACACACTGTGGTGGTGCCTGCTGAGCATTTCCTTTGCTTGTTTGTGATCACTGTGAGCTGATGAGTAGATGGATGGTAATTGCTAAAAACTGGCTGTGCAGGTTGTGCACTCTGTAGCCCATTAGTTTGCAGTGAGCATCAGCGAGGCCAGGGTGGAGTCCATCACCCCAGCCTCGAGATTGAAATGTCACAGCTCATTGGCTTCAGGAGGAAGCTGCAGTGTCCTACTGAACAGGGTGCCCTCATCCCTCTCATCACAGGAGCTACCAAACCAGAACTCAGAGCAGAAGCACTTTGTGCACGACAGTGACAGCGGATTATCTATGTGATTGTGCTTCTGCTCTTAATTCAGCCTATGTTTTGCCAAAACACCAGCCCAATGCCACAGCTTTTCACTGTGGTGTGACTCCACTGGCTCCAGTGGGGTGGAGTCTGATGTCCGTAAGAGCAGGGGGATAACCAGCCCCATCACCTGGAGATGGGGCATCGAACTTAACAGTGAGTTTCCCCTCGGAGCTGGCTAGGGCTGAATGTTCCCGGTGGATAGCAGCCTTTGAGCAGGAATTAAGCCCTGCTGAGCAATTCAAGCCAAGTTAGACTACTCTGTCATTTAAATTAGGTGACTAAGAGCAGACCACTTCTGGAGCCAAGGCACCTGCCTGCTGTGCCTGTCACCACGGCTAGATGTCTGCTGTTGAAAATGTGTCATTGAGGCCAAGGACTGAGCTGGGAGCTCAGCACTGCATCTGCTGCAGATGATGGGGATGTTTCATAAAACAGGAGTTTGTGCTTCTTCTTTGCGGGGTTTTGCTTTACTGCACCAAAATTTCCACTCTACAGTCCTCAAAAACTACCAAATCCAGGTGAACATTTGTTTGCCACATTGCTGCAGGATAGTCTAAAGCCCAAAGACCCTGACAAAAACCGGCAGAGCCTTGTAAGAAACCTCTATGGCCTTTTCCTGGCTGAACTTTCTGCACGTTAATCTCAGGCTTGGTTCAATGGAGGGGGCAAAAGTGCAGGCTGGTTCTTATCTGTATAACACTATGAGCCCCTGGCTTTCTTCCAGTGCCAAAGGGTTCATGTATCACACCTTTGTACTGCCCACACCAGTGAGAGCTGCGTGCCCACAGCAATGCCTCAGGGAAGTGGGAAGCAGCTTTTACTGAACATCTCCCCTGAAGAAGCCTGACCTCTGGAAAGCTGAATTTTCTTTACCTTTGCTGGATGGGAAAAACTGAGAAGTAGTGCTTTATTTAAATATATACTTCTGTACCATTTTTTTTTAAATGAGTGTTTTTGAAGTTTCATTGAAGAAAGTGTCACTGTAATCATTATATTTCTATAGAGATCATAATGACTCCTTTTGAAGAGTTAGTCTCAGTCAGTCAGTGCTTAATTCACATATCAATGACTCCATAAACTCTAAACCCGTAAATCTGCTGAAACTGCTCGAATCTATTGTGCTAATGAATGCTTTCAGAGGCTCTTCATTTTGGAGATAATTCATTTAAGGAGCGGCCCCTGTGAGGGTGAGTGGTCAGTGATGGCAGACGGGCCTCCTCTGTGTGAGGCACGGAAGGTTTTATAACGAAGCCATGCTCACGGTGAGTGTTAGAGCCCAGTCACTCTTTTTGGTTGATTTGTTCCAGACTATTTCATGTGCAGTCCATCAGTCTGACCCTCAGAGTCTTTCTCATTATGTGGAGAGAGTTGGGCATAATTTCTGTGTGGTGATGGTGAGGTGGGTGCAGCTGGTGCAGAAATCATGATGTCACTTTGTTCAGAGTGAATTGGTTAAGCCGTAGCTGGTTATTAAGCCAACAAAGGCAGTAGCTCCTAACTAGTTATTAGAGTGTTTGCAAACCCTTGCTCTTGCTGCTGCAAAACACTGGGCACCTCCTTTGGCTGACTGGAATCTGTCTAATGACACTATTGTAAACCAGTCCTAGGAGTTTGTCCTTTACTTTAATAAATGCATAATCCCTGTGGAAAACTGGACACCAATAGAAAACAGTGCCAGAATCCCCTTGAGCAGCATGAGTGGGAGCAGCTGCCAAGGAGGAAGGTAGGAAAGGCTCTTGCTCACTGCACGTCATTGTGGCAGTCAAGTGGTGCAGGGGTATAATTTGAGTATCCCCAAGGCACTCGGCCCTGAGAGGTGTCTGTCAGTCCTGCTTGTCCTTTCAAGTGGGCCAGTTCGCTGGCAGTGTTTTTCTTTCCCAGTCCAAGGGGATTTATGTAGTCATGTTTTGAAACCTTCTGGTGTGGGGGGCTATAATGGATCCCTAATTGCAGCAGCATGACAGGTACTGCTGCAGAAACACCATCTTCTTTTTTGTAGAGTCTAACTTGATTTCCACCGGTGACAGGGACACCCTGAATTACTCACACCCTGCTGCCAAACAAGGAATGGCTGCTTGTGGGGAGAGTGGCCACTTGCACTGCCCTCCCTGGCCTTCGCCCACAGGCTCCCACCCGGCTCTTCCCACTGGGCGGCAGCAGCCCGGTTCCTACCGCATCGCTCCTTTGGCAAACACCCCGCAAACCGCTCAGCCCCCCTGTCTCCACATCCCCGGCCATGCCTTCCTTCCCCTGGCAGCGGCACCGGGAGCCGGCGGCTTCGATTCCCCTGCCGATGAGCTCCGCAGGTGTCCCGGGCTGTCACACAAAGCTGGGCTCTAAGGCGCACACCGCGATGGGTTTGAGTGTGCCGTGTGGCCCTTTAAGAAAGCCTATACATCACTTTTCCCCAGGGAAAAAAACAAGAAGGCAAGTGGAGCAGATGTAATTCTGCAGTGCTGGGCTGACTGTATGTCAGCGGGAAGCTGGGATTTATCCAGGGTGAAATAAGGAGAAGCTGCCTGGGGGTGCGCTCCCATCCGCCGCGGGGTTCGTGCCGCTGGGAGGGCAGAACTCCCACTGGGATGTGTGGGTGTCCCGGCTCCCAGGGTACTCTTGCAAAAAACCTCGCAGTGCTGGAGCCAGAATCTGGAAGTAAAAGATCTGCTTAATTGCTTCTATCTGCTCCAGTATGAAAAAACGAGTGAGGCAGTGTTGGAGCTGGGGAGACAAAACTGCCTTTCTTCCACCTTGGGAAACAAAGGCTTCAGATTTACACAGTGTTTGCCTGCCTCCACGTGCCACTACATCCCACAAATGCATGCTGCAGTTTTAACCTGTCTGCATGTGCTTGCATAGAGAGATGGTTGTGTTCACACACGTGTGTGGGTCCAGGGGACAGCAAAGGACCTCAGGACATCCCATCTCCCTTCCTTCCAATTCTTGCAATGAACATTTCACCCTCCTGTAATGTTTCTCTCTGCTTCTTCTGCAATGCTCTAGTGCCAGCAGGGTGAGGGTTAAAGCACTATATAATTTTTTATTTTACTCTCTCATGTTGGTGAGAAATCTGGGTCTGAAAGTCACTGAAAGTCAGTCTGACTCTGCCCAACAAATCTTGCAAGAATGGAAGCAATCCATGATACAAACTTAACACTTAAGTTTTCTCTGCTCTGTGGAAAAGGGATGAAACCTAGCACTTGCAGAGGCATGAGAGTAAAAGGTAGAGATTGCAGACACCCACATTTCTCTGGGACCTGTAAACCCAGACCCTACTGCTCTCTTAGTTCTTGTGCCCAACAGCCTGCCTTGGACCACTTTGTGCCCCTCTGTACTGAGATGAGGTCAAACCTCAAGACAGGACAGCAGTCACTTTATCCCCAGGCCCACAGAAAATTCCTCCAGGCAATGTTTGTGGGGTTCTTGCAGCATCAAACACGCTATGGCACAGCTGAGATTGAGTAATTGGCATCATCTGCACCACCTCCTAGCTGGGCAAACCATGCCAACCTCTCTCCTCTTTCACCAGCAGATGTGGTTTAACTTGACCTACTGCTACTGACACTGTTTTGAAGATGACATGCCCTACAAGTCATAGCACAGCCTTGGTATGCAGAAAACTCCGTTTCGTATCCTTCTTTGGAATGAGCCAAACTTGTCTTTGTAGAACTGGGGATGTGCTGGAGAGTCTGGTGTGAGTTGGAAAGCTGGAAGATGGATGTAGCTTTCAGTGCTGTGTCAATGTAGCCCTCTCAGCTGTGCCACCATGGAGCTGGGCTCTCCAGGGAGCACTGTTCCCACTGCCTGGGCACAGTCCTGGAGCCAGTCCTGCAGTTTGCAGTGGTGCCTGTGTCCCTGCCAAGCATGTTGCTGTGGGCACAGCACCCGCACCACCCCAGGGATGGGGTCCCTACCCTGGAGCGTGGCACTCTTGGCTGCTTCTCGATATTGCCAGTGCCAGACGGGCTTCCCACTGCTGCTACAGGAAAGGAATAATAATTTAAAAAAAAATTTTGAGGTCATCAAAAGGGAGCGAGTTAAGCTTTCTGCCTGTTTCTATGGAGCTCCACATGAGTTCCTGGCTCCTGGTGGCTGTCAGCACCATCCCTTCCCAGAGGGAAACTTTTTCCTTTCTCCCTGCAGGGAAGCAGCAGCTACTTCCTCAGCACCCAGCTGCTTCAAACCCTTGTCCCACGCACTGAACAGCACTGCAGAGCTCTGCCTTGGCCATGCAGATGGACACCTTGGAGCTGGGCAGTCCCAGAGGGAGCTGCAGCACTGACAGCAGGCTGGTGCCATGCTGTGGGACATCCCTCTTGCCTGATTTCCCAGGCCAGCAGCCACACTGAGAAATCTGATGGGGGAAAGGGAGAAATGAATTTATGATTCAACTAAATTTTAATTTTTTTCAATGTTTTGTTTTGTTGTTTTTGTTGTTTTGTTGTCTTTTTAAGTGTTTCACATGAAATCTTGCCCAACCTTTCCTGCCCCCTCCAGTTTTTGCTTTCATTCTGTGGTTAGAACTAGACAGCAGGAGGTGGCAAGTGATGCCTGGTATCTTCTTTGGTCCCCGTCATGCAAGCACACCTTGGCAGCCAGACTCTTACCCAGATATATACAAGGCCAAATTTTCAGATATGTACAGCCAGAGGTGTCTGCCTGGCCTTGCACCAGGGACTGCATTGTTGACTCCAAAAGGGACACTGGCACCACCCTCCTGGGGCAGTGCCTGGCAAGCATGCCGGAACCACAGATCCTTTCTCTTTGTCAGGCTTCTGTCCTCTCTTATTCAGGAATTTGGATTTTGGTCCATATCTAGCAATTCCCCAGAAGAATAAACATAGATGTGTTTGAATTAACCAAACTCCAAGGGCATTCCTTCACTCTTCGGCATTGTTTTCTAATCAGCCATTTGAGACACCTTTTCTTGGAAGGTGTGAATGAGGATGACAGAAGATGACACTAAGGTGTGTAAATCCTCCCTCTCTATGATTGCAAAACAGCAAGGGGAGCATTTTAAATCCTAGTACAAATATCTTCCCCAGCCTGCTAAAAAATCAAAGGATAAACAATGAAGCCAAATTTGTATTGTTTCTGTGGCTATGGTACGTTTTGTCTCCTGCATTTTAATTGTCTCTCTGGCCTCATTTGCTAGACTGACGTTTAGAAAATTTGGCCTCGTGGTGATTATCTTTGTACCACATCACAGACAAATGTCAGTCATCTCCTCTTTTTTGACCTATTAAACACTTCTCTCTAATACATTATTGACTTTTATCAGATTAAAACAATATAACCAACAAACTTTTTTGATTTTCCTTACTAAGTTTCTCTATTCCTTCCCTATTAGGCTTTTGTAGTTTTTTTCACCATCACATTCTGACACACAATTGACACTTGGCTCAAGCAGCAGTTGTGGGCTCTGAGTTACTCAGTGCAAGTGCAGTTTGGTTTCAGATTTGCTATACGCTGCATCACCTTGTACAACCCACGGTGCTACGGCACTTCACCAAGATGAAACTACTCTCCCCCACAAGCCATGATTCAGGTAATTATGTGCAAACCAGTAATTGCACTGGTGTAATTTATTGAATTGCAGACTCCAATCTCTCCATGCCTTCAGTGGCACTGATACGTGGGGATAGTTCTCATCCCTGTGAGCAGCCTCTGCAAAGTCTAAGGATTGATACTTCCCAAGTATTTCTTATATCTGTGAGGAGCTGGTGGTATGAAGTTAGTGTGGATTTGCCTCATGCCCTGCAGTTTTGGTGGGAGCACATCTGGCTGACTCTGGGCACTTTTGGGAATTCCTGTTATGCACCACTGAGTCAGGCTCCCAAATGTGGAGTCCAGTGGCAACAGAAAAAGTCAAATAGACGTGTAAAACCTGACCTTGTAAAGCCAAGCATCAGAATACATTGTAGAAAGTTAGAACTGCAGTAATGATTCATATTTACCTGCTATGTTGTCTGGCAGCAACTGAGGAGCATCTCTGGATGGCCTGTGCACCTGACAGCATTTGAATACAATGGTCAATAGCCAAGATCCTTCAGTAAGATAAAAAGCAGGGCTTGGCCTTGAATGTTGACCAGAACAGATTAATGCATCCTTTTTGGTTCTGGTCACAAGCCAGCTGCTGAATCACAACCCATATCACATCCTTGAACTTTACTGACTGCAACTGTGGACAGATAAGCAGGATAAAGCTATGGAAGGCGAGTCATGAAGGAACCATTACTTGGGACAAAGGTCTGTGCCCCATTTTTCTGGTTCACATAGAGGTCTTAAAGAAAATAGGGTGTGAAACTAGTGCAAACATCTGTTCTTCTACTTCTTAGGAGGTAGAGTTGATTCCTGGTGAAAGTGGATCTTGGGTTCAATGTCTTTTTACAACAAGGCATGTAAGTTCTGGACCAAGATTTGACAGTGGTGATTGGTGTCCCCCTGCCCATGTCTGCTGCAGGAATAGTGAGCACGCAGACCCCTCCCACATTCCCCCTGCAGCTGCACGGCCTCTGCCAGGAATCCTTTCCCGTCACCGTCGCGTGTCCCAACACATGGCAATGTTGACACAACCAGCCGCTGGTGTATGGGCACAAGTGGCTCCCGCGCTGATCCAGCGGAGCGCGGTGCCAAGGACTCCCGGCTGTGCCAGCAGGCATTGCCAGCAGAGGCTGCGCTTAACTGAATCCACTTCTTTTCGTAGACACTCTAGAGTCTTGCTGTTCCTCAGCACACCAATCCTACGCAGGTTCCCAAAGAGGTGTAGGAAGTTGGCAGTCATATCCTGCCCCCAACCTCCTCCCTGCAGCCCCTCTCTTTTCATACATCCTCCATCACTGGATTTTCCCTGGGAGAGGCTAAAGCACCCATGCTTCTTGGACTTGAGTGGCTTTTAATCCCAAGACAGAAAGCAAAGTGCACTAAATTTAGGAAGACTTTTGGCTCTGCCTCCAGGAAGATTTAACACACCAGGTCTGTTAGGCAAAGGCTTTCTGGTGTTCAGGCTGAACTAATGAGTATTAGAAATTGTTACTGGTATGGACAGCTAATTCCCTGCTTCCCAGTATCACACTGGTGGGCCCCACATCTGCTGCCCTGGAGGGTCCACACTCTGCAAGAGGGCCCTGGAGGTGATGGAGAGCAGAAGAGGCAGCACTGAGTGAGGGGGAAGAGACAGGAATACAATACATTTTGTGAAGGAAAGCAAGTAAAGACAACAGAGGAAAAAAAAAGAAAATAGCTGCCAGAAATAAAAATCCTTCCAGCAGAGGAAAGAAGACAGATGGGAAAGCAGAGAAAAACAGTGAACAAAGAAAGAAATGCAGAGAAGTCAAGGAGAGGTTGGGGGAAGGCTGTTCAATCATTTGGCACCAGCTCCTTGCATTAGTTCCCTGAAAATTGTGTGAAGCGGGGGTAGAGAACTGCGGATTACTGGAGTGTAGCACCACAATATCGTGGGCTGGCCACTAAATTACCATTCAGAGAGTCTCTTGGCTTAGCCTCGCTGCTGCCATGAGAAGGAGCAGGATGTAAGCTGAAAAACAGATCTATGGAAAATAGGGTTGAGGCTAGAAATTCCATTATATTCTTGGCACTTTGACATTTTTCCTCCCCTTTTGTGAAATCTCAAGGGAGAGCTGCCTACTCTTGCAATAATAATAATTAAAAAAAAAGGTAGCATATGAGTTGGCATGGTAACTTCATCTGCTAAGTAACTAACATGTAGGATTTGCTTCTTGATCTAGAATAATAATGTCAAAAGCCCCCAGGAAGATGCTTCCTTGTGACTGACTGCCTATTGTCAGCTGGGTTTCATACTTTACTCATGCTCGGTGGCCTTGGTGAGACTCGCTGTGGTGCAGGGGCAGACCTGTGCTACTCTGACTCCAAGACACACCTTTGCTGCCTTTCTTCATTAAACCCTTCAGGCCAGCAGTATTTGGTCATGTCCATGTGCTGATTTACATTTAATCACTGTTGTGCTTAGACTTTCCTGAAAGGTCAAACTCTTTCAAATGTGTCCATGCTGGGAGCATTGTGCTGCTGCCCAACATGGCCAGCAGCCCCAGTAACTCCAGAGCCTTCCCTGCCCATGGGAACTGGCCAGGAGGATCCAGTGCTCCTGCTGAGCCTCCCTGGGCAGGACAGATCTCCTCAGAGTGGTGCTGGCCAAGCAATGCTTCCTTTAGTGCCTCCAAATGTGGCATGTGCACCGCTACCTTGGAATGCCCAGGTGTGGAGAGCTCAGTGCTTACAAAGCAGGGGCAAGACAGGGGACAGAAGAAGTGGAAATTACTTCTTGTTACCATTCTCAAAATACAGAAAAAAACCCCCAAGAAACAGCCTGATACTTTATTTTGCCCGTGTTTATGGCTGAAGAATATCTGTATGGTTTGACTCCACACACCTAAGCAACTCTGCTCCTCCACCCAGGGCAGGCTCTCCAAGAGAAATAAGTGCAAAATGCCTAGTGCAAAGAAAAAGTGTTGCCTGTGAGGAGAGGGAGTGGTGAGACCCTGGACCAAAATGGAATTGCTCCTTTCCTTTCTGTATTTTTATGTCCCTGCAGGTGGCTTCCCTTCTGGGGCTGGTGAGGGGACTGTGACCATCCTGGCCCAGGAGTCCTCATCAGGGCCCAGGGAAGGAAGGTAAGGGCCAGGGCATCATCCAGAGAAAACTTTGAGTTCTGTGGCATGGCTGCTCCTGGGAGCTGGCTTCTCTTCTCACTTCTTATTTTATATTCCTGCATCCCTTAGCTCTTCCTTTTCATGGGTCCCACGTAGTTTATTTTTGTCCCAATGTACAGACACTGTCATACTGGTGTGAAGATGACTTGGATCAGGGTGACTCGCTTTAAAAGACCACAAATCTGGCAATATCAGTCCTGGCTGCAGGTCCATCCAGCCTAGCACCCTGTTTCTGAAGGGCATCGTAAATGGGTGTGCAGAGAAAAGTAGGAAGAAAACAGATACATCAGATACTCCTCCAGCCTCCAACCATTTTCGGCTCAGGGACTTCCTGAGCTAAACATGGTTTGCAGTGTGCATGCAGCAACGTTCTGTAAGTTTCTTTTCCAGGAACTTCTTCAGCTTCCTCTTGAATGCATGCAGACTTTTATAACCCAAAACATCATCAACAAGGGGTCCCAATAAGGTCATCTGCTCTCTGAAGAACAACTCACTTTTTCTTGTTTAAAAGCTGGGCTTCACTTTGAAGCAGGCTTCAATTTCTACCCCTAATTACTACATTGGAAGAGACAGAGAATATTTCCTTCAATGTACGGGAGAAAACTGTATCAAAAAACACTATTAATTACTGTGTAGCCTGAAAGTGAGCTATCCTGCCCTAGTGACACTGATTTCAATTCAGTGCAGCTGAGCAGCACCAAGCAGGTTGTATGCCAGCCCCATATGCTCTCCACAGCCTCTGCAGGTTCCATCCTTGCTTGATAAACTAACACAATTACAAAAAAAGACAAGTTGTAGGGTATTCAAACCCTTTCTGGGCCAGAGTTTGTTCAGTTCTTCTGACGTATCAGCTGCTGTAATATAAGATACACCTTCCTGCACTCCTTACCCCACTTGCAGCCTGGGTCTGCCACTGCTTTAGCACAGCTGCATTTTACTAACAGTGTGCTGGCTTTGCAATCCCAAAGAGAGCATGGTGAGTGCAGAGATATCTGAATGAGTTTTAAATGAGTGAGCTCTGCTCCTGCTAGTAGTGGCCAGCAGCTAACCCCACCAGGCTGCAGTATCCTTGAGCCCCTATGTTTCTGCCTGGCACAGCATCCAGTACACCTGGATTGAGGAGCTGCTTCCCCCAGCCTGTCCTCGGGGATGCCCCTGTTGCCCAGCTCTGCTCTGCCCTTTTGGGGCTGGTCCAGATCCAGCAGGTCCTGGTCCACACACTATCACCGAGGGTCTGCTACAGGGTAATTCAGCCTCAGACTCCTGGTAGGGAGGGTGATTTCATCCATGAGACCATGTGGTGTTTTCCAAATGTGGGCCCTTGCCTCCCTGCAGGCATCTTTTAAATGTGAGGGGTGTCTGGTTTTAAAGATTTTTGTAGCATACAAAGCTATTTAAAACAACTGAGTGCTAACCTCCTCAAAGGAAGATTTATAAATATTTGCATCCAGCTCCCAGTGGTACAATAAAAATATATTGTACTTTAGGTAAATGCTTTGCCTAGAGGCGTCTCAATAAAATCAATGATCTTTTTTTTGGTTTGCTTTAAGTGAGCAACAAGCTCTTAGGCCCTTTATTTCCTTCACTGATCAGTGCCTGAGAAATATTCCTCAGTGCAATATCTTCCCTATAGAGCTCCCTTTATTTTTTCTATCTGTGCTGGATAAACAGGCTATCAAAAGCCAAAAGCAGATAATGCACAAACGTTTTTCTTACTTTTTACAGTCTCTGAAGAAAGTGTGAGGCACACAGGGTTTTCTGAGGGTCGTATCAGGGTTTCCAGATGAGCTTTGTAAACTCAGGATGATGAGGGTCTGTTTGTACCTCGTGTGGGTGGCAAACCCTCCAGTACCTGACTCCTCAGCAGAGGTGTCTGTGAGGTGGTCCTGTCTTGTGAGCCCCACCACCACCGCACCGGGGAGCAGTCAGACGTGCAGAGCAGAGCAAGGGTCCAGCAGCATCCGTGTGGGAAGTGGTGAGCAGAAGTGGGGAACAGCCTTGGGACTCTGCCGGCAGACTGGGCGATGACATGGATTTGGTAACCTGGAGAAAAACGTGGGCTTGAAACGGAGAGGTGGAGAGCGTGCTTTATGTTTCTTTTGTGAGGATCACATTGTCACGCAAGGAAAACAATCATGGCTTGTTTGTGTGGTGCCTCCTCCCGCCGCTCATGTGCAATCTGTGCTCCGGCTTCGGTGCTGGGGCTCCGTGTGTCACCGCAGGCACCACGCACCCTCCACTGGTGACTCAGGGATGCTGGGGGAGGCAAACAAAAGGAAGCTCGGCTCTATTCCGTGATTTTTTTTCCTTCCACAAGGCAGGAAAGAGGCCGCAGACAGCTAGGCTGTACCCAAAACCCCACCACGGCCGAGGGAGGGGGCGAGGGAGGTATCAGACCTTCGGGACGGAGATGGGTGGCTGATAGGGTGTTCTGGCAGGGACTTCTGCCATGTAGGTATTTTGTGAAACAACTCTGCCAAGGGACTTTACATCTCATTTTGTCTGAGCAAGAAGTCATCCTTCTCTTTGCATGGGGCATCTGTAAAAAACTAGAGTGTAACTGGCAGCCAGCAGCAAAGGGCCCCTCTGAAGAGGACTCATTAAAGCCACATTATTTTTGGAAGGTGAGAAGTGATATAGAGCAGTTGAAATCCCTTCACAACTTTTTTTTGGTGTATGTGTGTCACTAAGAGCTCCTTAGGGTTATTTTTTATTTGGTGCTAATGATAAGTAAATACTACTGATCAGCTGATGGTTTACAGCCGAAATATGTGAGCCAACGAAACTCCTTAACTGTGGTGGATGGTGGCACTGCTGTTTTCTCTACAGCTGTGTGCAGTATTAGTAAAGCAAACCAACCAAGAGACACCTCTGATGCCTCGGTTTTGTGCTTTGTGATAGTGTTAGAGTGAGATGAGCTGTGATGCTGCTTGTTGCCTCATGGGTGATGCTCTTTGGACCTTCTGGCCACCAGGGTGAGTCTCCTCTGGCCCTCTGGAAGGGCAGGAGGAGCCAGAGGGAAGGAGAACTGAAGCTAAATGCTGCAGTGTGTGTGTGCACAAAGATGCTGAAAGCTCTGGTGTGAAAGGGCAGCTGGAACAGAGTGCCTCGGGGTGAGAAAACGAGACTTTTTATTTTGCTTTGTGTTAGTGGCACGAGGATGCTGAAATGTCAGGTTGTGGACATTTGGGTGCCCGTGCATCCGCATGAAAATGAATTTGCTGTAGAATTTTGCTTACTGCTGCCTATATACTTACCTTGGAGTTTATTTCAGAGTGACTACTTCTTCTCTTCCTCAAGCCAAATGTTTCTCCAAAGATGCTCAGAATGTTCTGTGAATGAGCCCAAGGAACAGATTTCCTGGCTGATGGAAACTGGCAAGGCTCCTCCAAAGTCAGGCAATATTGGGAGACAGTAATTTTGGATTGCTATTAAAAAGCACGTAAATCAGTAAACTATTCCATGAAGTTGTCTAGAAATATTATTTTCTGAAGTTATATAAGTTTGCAATAGAAAATGTTTTAAAATTTGGCCTCTTTGCTTTTCTAATGCTACAGCAGGAGACAAAAGTCAAAGTAACATCAGTGCTCTAACTCAAAGGCAAAAATGTGGGGTTTTTTAGGGTTATATGTAACACTTTATAGACAGATAAAATAAGGCCTTTTCTTTGGCCATATGAGCAGCTGAGAGCTTTTTTATTACAATGTCATGAACAGTGAGTGTCATCAGATGGGACAGAGGATTGAGGCATCTCAAAGCCCAAAAGCTGTAATAAGGAGACTGCAACAAGCCAGGAAGATCTGGCAGCACATAAGGGCCTTCTTAACTGCAGGGTTCATCTTACTTGAGATCAGTTTGGTTCTGATGCTCCTCCTGAGCTCCAATCCACTCCTTGGTCATCCTGACACATATCTCACCTGCCAGATGCAGGATGTAGAGCTTCTCCCCACCAGGAAGCCCTACAACGGACAAATGCATTTTCTCAACCTGTACCCATATAAAATCACTGATGTCTTTGATTTTATATTGTAGGGATGACTCTAGGCTGATTTTCACTTGGGATTTGTTCAGAGAGCCTCTTGTCCAAGTTTTGTAGGACATACCCAAGACAATTCTTCTCTCCTGTGCTGCTCGTGTGTGGACTTGTGCACTGTAAGATCTGAGCAGTTTTCGTTGTGCCTGACCACTTTATTCTGAACATCTGCTGCAGGCATTCATGATAAAAGCTATTTCACTGCTGTTAGCTGGATTTACCTTTCTTCTAACCCTCTGACCTATGCTTTGTGCACTACTGCTAAAAAGCTGCAGCTTGGTGCTGGAATTCCACTACTGATAGTGGAGAAAAAAAAACACCCCAAAAGTGCTATCCGCTGTGGATGAAGCCACCAGATTTAGAAAAACTGCTAAAAAGCTAAGTAAATGCAGCAGAAAATCTCAAGAATACTGTTTCTAGGAGATCCTTTGAGGACAAACTGACTTCTTTTCCCTCTGATTTTAAGCTTTGTTTGCTGCTGACTGGCTCAAACTAGGCTGTTGGCATGCTGTTGCATCCTGTTTATCACTCAGGCCATAAATGTTCTTAGATAAGCCCAGATCACTGATCATGCTGTCCATACCTGGAACTGTAGTTGCCATGAGAGAGGCCAGTTCCTTCTGAGAAGTGAGTACTTGTTCCAGCTTAGGGAAGGAGCTGCATTCGATCTTGTTACTCAGTGGTTGCACTGAGCATTTCTTGGTGTCTGGATGGTTACTCTAGATTCAGGTAACGAAATATTTCTAGCATATCACAAACCTTCAGCCTGAAAGAGAGAAACAGGAGGAATATAGGAAAGGTCTATGAAGTCATAGAAGGCAATGGAAGAGTTGAATGTGTGGTGGTCATACCCTTTCTCTTGTCAGTATGAGAACTGAAGATAATAAAGCGTAATTAAGAGGAGGCTGCCTCAAAATGTAAAAGAAGTTAATTTTTCCCACACAGTTGATCTGTGAATTGCGTTGCCAGGGGATGTAGATGACAGAATTTTACGAGGACTCACAAAGTGAGTAGGTAGTCAAGAAAAATTAAAATCCACTGAAGGCAATTAAATATGAGGGTGGTTGACTGGCTCAGTAAAATCTTCAATCATAGGTGTTTGGGGTGGGAAATGAGAGTAGTACACCGGGGGAGCGGGCAGTGGGGAATAAATTACACTGTGCATGCTCCATGCCTGTGTTCATTCCCTAAATATCTCTTGTTGGCTGCTGTTGGAGCCAGGGTGTTGGGCTGGATGGACTTTCAGTGTGACCCAGTCTGACTGCTCTGGTGTTGGGCAACATCTGTGCTGTCAAAGACTTTCTGAGAGCCAGTATAAAATGGTCACCTGATAGCTGCGGTTCTTCCATTTGTTTAAAGCATGTGGAAAATATGGCCAATGAAAGAATAGGACAAAACCCAAGTTGCATTGGAAGCCTGTTCTTGACAGCGTTGTGGACTTTACTCAGCACTGGTTTGCCAGAAGGATTGCCTTGGAACAGGCAACAGCATCTTTCCATTCTGATTGTTGCTGTAGTTTAAACCTGCTGAGGAAATTTTGAATTTCCCCATCCTTCTGTGTAGATTCCTTTCTCAGGTTCAGATCAGGAGATATAACTTTGTTCTTTACAGAGCTGCTGAGAGAAAATGGCAGGAATATTATGGTGTGTTGCTCTATGACTGTATTTGGTTGGCAATCACTTTGAAATCATCTAAGGTGTGATTTGCTCATGATTAATATGAAATTATACCTTTATGATGATAAAAGTGAATTTTGATTCAAGTAACATCTCTTCAACATAGTTAATTAAAAGGTCTACTTAAAGTATTCTTTGTCCTTCATAGCAAGGGAGAGTATTTCCATGTCAGTGGTGATTGAGTTGCTCTGGTTGCAACTGGTTCACTTGTAGGGTTCTGAGGTTTGGGAGGGATATCACATACCCCTTTGCTCCTAGGCAAAGCTGTCAATAACATTTAGCTTTTTCTCTAGTTGATCTTTTGCAGCTTCAATCTGGAACATACTTTTCATCAGTCTTTTTCTTCTTTCTATTAATAATGATGGCATTCAGAGTAGCCTGTTTATTTTCAGGAGGACTTCTATGGTATTTTGACATAATTTTTGCCTTTTGTCTCCTATCCTCAGGAAATCACAAAACTCTGCAATATTCACATGTGTGTGCCTGGCATACATTATTGAGAACTGGATCCACATAAGAATGTGGATAAGTTGTCTGAGGGCTGGAGTTCAAGTTTTCTTGTGCATCTTATAAGTTTTTTGTATTTGTTTTTTATACAGTTACTTAAGGGGCAGGAGAAGCATTTGTGTTCCTGGAAATACTGTCCAGAGCTGCCTTTGTGCACTCATGCAAGCTCTTTGTAATGGTGAGAAATTTTTTTCTGGTAATACATATTTCACTTTTAATTATTCTTGGGGAGAAAAGTGAGAAGTTGCCAGTGATTTGTTGGCAAAGTTCCTGTCTTCATTTCTAATATATGAAACAGTTCCCTGTTGTTGATGCCCATTGATGTTACTTAGTTCATTGTTATCTGTGCTGACTTGTGCAGTCTGCGGAAGGTTTGGTATTAGAACCTTGCTGTAACAAAATCTTTGGTGACATGACAGCTCTTGTTTCCATTTTCTGTGCTCACCCTTCTTGTTAAGGAGTACTGCTGGATGATTTTCAACAGCATAGTCCATGTCAAGAGTCTTGCACCTCTTGCTGGTCTTTGTGTCTCGGTGTCCCTCAGAGGCAGGGCAGTGTCCCCTTTTCCTCCAGGTGGAGTGTCTCAGAGGCTCATTACTTCCTTGTTCTTCAGTTTGGTGCAACCTGCTCCTGGCTGTCTGTGCTCCCTGGTGCTGAGCAGGTCACTGCTGTCTCCACCTTGCTGATGACTCGAGCTGGATTTCCAGCTGAGGTTCCTGAGGGTACATGGTGGAAATCAATCTTCAGTCTGTTCTCCAGGCTTGCTCTTCTCATACTGACTTCTGTTTAGGATCAGTCAGTAGGGGACCACTAACTGGTTCAAGGATCATAAATGGCCATTGGAATGCTCTTTTCTCCACCTAAGAAATACCTTCTGACAGGCTGAGTTGTCAGCCTTGTCCTCCATCTAGAGCCTCCAATCCTCATCTGCATTTCTAGGCCTGAGAAATCAGTTTTGCCCAGCCTGTATACTTGTATCTCCTAAACCCCATCAGGTCAAAAATCCCCCGGTCCTGTGCACTCTGAGTACACTGAGAAGAGGATGAGGCATCTTGCGCTGCAGTGAGTTGAAGCATAAATCCCATGTGCTCCTTTCTCTTACGCTTATTGTAAGAGAAGTAGCAAAGAATGCGCAAAGCTAAGGAGAAATGGGCACTCAGTCATCTTCTTTGTGTGAAGATGGTACAAAAATTGTTTTGTGTCTTGTTTTTACATTAGCAATTCAGGTCTTGTCTACCCTGTTTGTTTTTTCTTTACTGGAGAATTAATAGTATTATGACAGTGCAAGTAAAAGCTGATGAATTTCAACTCGAATTGCTTTTCCTACAAAATGTTTTAAGCAGTCTGTATTTAGCTAACATTTATCTAACTCCACTCCTAACCAACAGTTGGAAGAAAAAAAAATCTTTGCAGTTCAACACCTCCTCCTCTCCCATTTCACTAGAAGCTGCAAAACCTCCCACTCTGCTTCTCTAGATCTTCCGAGGAGACCTCTGCCAAAACTTGATGTTGGATTTATTTTTTATAAGTATAAAAAGCAGAAAACAAAACACTTCCAGCTTCTCATACACAAAGAATCAGAACAGGGCATGAGTCCAACTTGTTTCCCTTCCTATATTTCCTGAATGTGTACTCTTGCAGTGGCAACCAAGGCACTCTGCTACATCTCTACCCACCAGCCTTGCTGCAGCTCTCTGGCAAGAGCTGTACCAAGGCTATCTCCAATGTGACACTATTCTTCAGGGTGGATATCAAAACAGGGACTTTCCCAGGCTTCTGAATGTTTGGCACAAAGGACATACTGTCGTTGTCATCCTGGGACAAACTCCTCAGTGATGACACCAGACTACAGTGAAGGCTCTGGTTCTTCCTTTTAGGCATTGTTTCTATAGGCATTAACCATTTCTCATGCAATTTGTAAGAGTAGAGGGGTTTTTTGAAGTAGTGCATGGACAAGGGTCCCCAAGGCTTTCCGAGGAGGTGGCAGGCAGGGAGCATCTGCTCCACAGTCTCTGACAGAATCAGGGAGAGGCTGTTCTGGAGTGAAATGGGCTCTGCCCAGGGCTCAGGAACTAGCCGCCTGTCCCACTGTGGGCGAAGTCTGTGTGAAGGAATTGGAAAAGGCTCCCAGCCCGGGATCCTGGCCTGCCTGTGGGTGAGGTCCCAGTTAGGACAATTGAATGAGCCCTGTGGAATGGCCCTGACTGGTGTGGGGCGGTGCCTGTGCCAGGGTCACTGGGCAGTCTGCGGGGCAGCAGCCTGCACATGCCAGCCGGCAGCAGGAAACTGGAATAGCAGTCTTTTTTTAAGAGATCCTTTTTCCTGTGTAGAAACTCTTTTCCTTAAAACCTGCTGATCAGTTGGGAAACTTCACTGCAGGCTCCTAACCCCTAACAGCAGCCAAGCTGTCTGTTTTCCTGCCATGCATGAGAAGTTAGCTAAGTCTGTTCCCACTGACATGTAGGCAATGTCAGCTCCAAGAAGATCTTTAAAAGCTCAATTTTTTTTTTTTTTTATGGCCAAATTTCTTTACGTATAAGACCACAGCTTCGAGGAAGGCTCCTACCTCTTTCCAGTCTTTACTGCAACAAGTGAGCAGCAGCTCTAGCGTCTCACTCACACTGCTCAACTTGTCTCTGCTTAGCCGAAGTTGTAGGTACAGTCTTGGACAACTCAATGCAGATTTGTCTGGGAGGTGTGCTCACCCCTACCTTGTTTGCAGTCTCTAGACACCCTAGAAAGACGTCATAGGATATCTTCTTGCATGAGAAACCTCTGATACGCTCCTACGAATTGGCTTTGCGGAGCATTGTCTTGCTACTGCTGCCTCATAGGGCAGCCGCCACCACAGTTTGACTGATGGTCAAGAAATATCAGTATTTCCAGCTAGCTCTTAACAAAGTGGTGTGAGTTCATCAATCTCTCATGGGACAGTCATCAGGTGCTGCAAAGTAAAATGAAATCTTCAGCATGTGGCATGCAGGGGAATACAGAGTCCTGGTGCATCTGTGAATCTACCACATGTCCGATTCACTGGAAAATTAAATGTCAGCAACCCCTGCTCTTCCAAGTTCTCCTCAAATACCTTTTGATCCCTCTATGTGAAACCTGCTTCAAGTTTGACTTCTTTTGCAACTTTTCCACAAGCAATAGTGCAACCTGACAAACATCCCACATCACCCAGGCCTGAACATCCCAGGACAGCTCAGATGCCACTCTTATGCCTCCAGGCTAAACACAGAAATCTGTACAGAAATTTCATTCTTTTAGGAAGCATAGATGAAAAATCCGCCAGTCACTGATAGCTTACACCAGTGGTAGAACCCTTCTTCCCTATTACAAAGGCTGTACAAAGAGCCCCTCTCCAGAAATGCTTTCTGTGAGTTTGCAGATTGGAGGTGGTGGCTGCTGCCTTCCTGAGTTGATTGTTCTCTGGAAATAATGTTGGTAACTACATTAAAATGACAGTCCTGGAGACCTGTCCTTTCTGAGTAACTCGGAGAATAAAACTTGACAGCTTGCAGGTTAGATGCTGGGTTTCCTGATCTATCCTGCCAGCTGGAGGACAGAGGGAGAGATAGGGGACTGAGCCTTGAGCATGGCCTGGGATCATCCTTCCTAATACTAGGCTCCAAACTATGGTCTTGAAGGTAGAGGCAGGGTTCCTTCTATAGTTGGTTAAGAGAGAGGGGTCCCCCTGTGCTCAGGCCTCAGGGCTTACCAGGCATGACTCTGGCTGTGCTGCCCTGCTCCGCACCTGTCCCAGAGCACTCCAAGCAGTTCAGGGAAGACAGCATCACCCTGCACATCCACCTTCCCTGGGAGCAGGCTGGAGGTGACGGATGAGTGTGTGACTGCATCTCTCCACTGGCACGGCCCTGCCATGGTGTGCTGTGAATTGAATTGCCATTAACCTCTGCACCATTAACTGCTGCTCGTTTGTCTTAATTACACACACGAGATGACGGTGCCTTACAGAGGGGAAGAATTGTACACAGCGGTGACGGAGCATGGAGCTGATGTGCGCTCCATCTAGCCTGAAACCAGAGGGAAAGGGTGGTTCCTTTCTGAAGCAAAATCAAACTCTTTAAAAGCAGAGGGGACTAGAAAGCTCTGGGAGTAACCAAGCAATCTGGCTTTGACGGAAGATTTTGTCCTGGACCAAAGGAGAAACTTCATCAAGAATTTTAATAGTCCCTACCAGCAGTGGAGAAATTGCTGGAAAGATGGTGTTCCATGAGCACATTATGTGCCTTGTCAGTTTTTGCTTGTTTAATTTTATTATTTTATTGAATAACTCAGATTGTCCCCTCTTCTGCCTTTAGGGTGATGTACTGTGGAGGCAGCATGATACGGAGACAGATGGAGGGAGAGAAAGTTCTGTCTGCCCATGTAGTTCTTCACCTCTTGACTTTCTCTTTTCAAGAAAAAAAAAAATTCAGTTTAATACAAAAAATGCTGTTTAGTGCTTTTTGTCAGAAATGCCAATATAAAACCTTGTTCTTTTTTGAAACTTCTTGTCAGCTGGAATTGTCGCCTCGAACTTGCCACCTGCATCAGGCTTCTGGAGTCAAATGGGTGGGTCCCAGGCTTTGCTTCAGGCCAGGTCTGGGCACCTGTGAGCATCAGTGGAGGTGGATGATGTCTCCAGAGGTGACAAAGGTCTATGATGACAGACCACCCCATATCCATTTCTAAAGTATGTGTGAAAGAGGGTCAGGACTGCAAAGCATCAGGGCAGGCAATAGTGTGTAATGCCAGAGGAAGCAACTCAGAAATGATTAACCTTATGCAACAAGAGTGAAAGGCAATAAACATAAAACTGCTGAACGGAAAGTCTTTCTCTGGAGTGTTGGTTGGGGAAGTCATTATCTCAGTGCTGTGAGGCAAGTCTGAGAGCTGAGCAGGTAGGTTTAGGGGCCCAGTTTAGGCTAGATGACAGGGGAATCCATTTAAAAGCATTTTTATTTTCTTCCGTATGCTAGAGAAGACATAACTGATGCTGAATTCTAAAGGTTTCCACACAAGTAGCTCTCACTGAGGCACAGCTCTGGAGACTCAATTGCAGTTGTGGGAAGGCAGTTTCCTGGGATTTGTTGGTAAGGTTAGTAGTCACTGAAATAGCTGACCTGAGAAGTGCTGATGCACCTAAGACAGGCTGGGTGGCCACACCACCTGGCATGCTGTGACACCGCCCTGTGCTCGGCTCTGTCCCCGTCCTGCCGGCCTGAAGGAGTTTAAGGGCAATGCTCCCTTCCATGCTGATGTTTCAGCTGAGTGCAGATGGCATGAAGTTGTCCTCTGTTTAATCGGAAAGGTCATGTCTGGGCACTGTTTCAGGCTCTCTGCAATTCCCAGTTGCTTTAGCAAAATGGAATAGCTTGAGGATGATGTTTCCATTACAACTTGGGCTGCTGAAATAGCTGTGTCCTGATGGCCAATGGAGGCAGGGCAGCAGGTCGGGGATTAATCCACAGTGTTTGAGAGGGTTGCATTTAACGGTTTTGGGGTTTTAAAATTATTTTATTTTATATTTTATTCTATTTAAAATTTTTTTCAGCAATCTCCTGACATTGTGTACTTGCTTTTACAGGAATATGACAGAGCTTTTAATGGCACACTTGGAATGGAGATGTATGACTCGTGCACAGGCAAAACTGGTTCAAAAAACTCCAGAGGTAAATCAAGCATGTGAAATTCGAGATTCTGTAAAAAATTTGGATGAGTTTGCAAACAGTATATCTAGCTCTAAAAAGACTTAAGGGGGTTTTTGGTCATCAAAATAGCACAACCAGATGGCAATAAGCTATTTTTGAATTTCAGTTACATAATTTTGCTAAATATTTTTCTTTCCCCTCCTAATTCAAAATTATCTGCAACTCAGACTGTACTGGTGCTGTGTATAGCAGTCTCCTGACAGAAAGGCATTCCTAATGTGCTCCCTATGTCAGGGAGCAGCCAGGGCCAGGCTGCCTGTGAGGGGAGTGCAGCCAGGAGCAGAGATGTGCCCAAGTGGGATGTGCCTTCCCCAACATGGTCCCCCAAGGACCAAAGGATGGACAAATGATTGTGACATCCATGAATAGTCCCAAACAGAGCAACACCAATGAGCCAGGTCAGGCAGAGTGTGGATGTGGGTTCCAGGTGAGGAAATTAAGGGCCAGGAAGGAGTTTTAGAGCCCAGGGAGAAGGTGCACGGACCATTCAAGGTATCTGAGGGGAATAGCAATGCTTGGGAGAAGAGAGGGTCATGGATATGCAACAAAAAAGGGCCTGAGGGGTCCATAAATGTAACCAATGAAGAAGGACACTGCTTTAGGGAAAGGCATGAAGCTGTTTGTGCCCCTCACACCATTCTCCTGCACCAGAGTATGATGGTTTTTGGAAGAAAAAAGATTTTGTTCCCCTAATTTTAACTATCCATTGCCACAACTTGAATGGTGAGAAGGGAAGGAATTGCCCTTTTTCAGCGACAAAGTGACAGGACTGCAAAGCTCCAACTGGAGCAAGCCTTGCCTGAGAGCATAAGGGCCTGCTGACAAGGTAGAAATCACACTTCTCTGAAAACAATGTAAATAGCTTTTATAGTGCTTTTTTCCTCTTTGAGAGACCTCCGAATAAGTGAAAACTCAATTACATTTTGAAGAAAATGCTTAAAACAAGTTTTAATAAATACCAGTTAAGGAGTGCTTTCTGAATTTCACTTTAATAATGTTAAAAAAAAAAAAAAAAAAAATCAGGTTGCCAGCATCCTATTACTCCATAAAAATAACCAGAACTCATGATAAAACAAATAAAATTTGTAACTGTTATTCCTACTTCCTAGTAATATTTTCCTGTGGACTAGGTCATATGCATGCATTTGTCATGGGTTCCCAGTTCATCATAGAGAACACCAAATAACTCCGAGCACTAGACTAAGTTTAAAAAGTACTAATAGATGATTTTCCACCATAAAAATGATTTTTTTTTTCAGCAAAGCTTTTTTAATGACTGTATTTTGATAATCTACATGATATTATTTGAATGAAATTGCTGAGGATAGAGAATAGTTCAGAAAGGTTTTGTTCTCAAATTTGGGGTTTATATCAGAATGGATGACCCATAATTTTTTGTTAAGTATTTGACTCAAATTTTTGATTGAAAACTGATCTATTCTAGAGATTTTTAAATAGAATGTTTCCTATAAAGCAGAATTTTGGGTTCTGCCCAGTACTGACAAGCCCTCCTCCTCAGGTGGCTTAATTCTGACTTCTTCACATCAGTGGTCCTGTATTAATCACCCTGTGATGACTCTTGGGTCATGGCAGAACAAATCCCGTTGGTCTTTGGATGAGAGAGATAGGGGACTCCTTTAAATCAGGAGCTCAGTGTTGATTTCTTCCTCTCTCTGGACTCCCTGCAAGGTTGCCATCACCTTCTGTGTGCTTGTGAGTTTAGCCCTGGCTCGAGCACTCCTCACCCTGATCTGCACTGAGGTAACATCTTGATAGGACCAACAGCCCCAGAACACCAAACTCTTGCTGTGGAGAGCTCAGAGAGGGAAGTCTCCTGAAGTTATTTGCAGCAGGGGTGAAGGCAACCCTCTCTTTTCTTTATTTCTTTTTTTTTTTTTTCCTTTTTCTTCAAGTGAGCCAAAATAAGTGCTTCTATACGCAAATATTTCTGCAGTATCACCGTACAGAAGGAGAGGGATGGGTGGCTCAAACCAGTCTACTTAGCCCAAAAGAATAACAATTTTTTTTCAGGTTGTTCTGATTTCTTTAAATATTTTGATTTGGGATTAAAGCCAAAAAACCTCAGCTATTTTCACAGCCCTAATTTGAGCACTCAGGAGGGGGGTGTTGCCTCTGTCTACTGGAAAGAGAGATGATTCATCAACCTACAGTCTCATTGCTCAAATCTCCTCAAAACACGTCTCTGCTGTCACCCACGGCATAACATTACCCCACACCACACATTGTGTGTGGATGTACCAGTCTCTCAAGGTCTTCTATCTTCTTCCTGTCTGTGGAACTACTGACCCTGTGCTTGTTGGGCAGTGTTTATGCTTCCATCTCAAGCACCTTGTGGGAGCTGAGAGCACGGCAAAGTGGCTGTGCAGTTGTGAAAGCCCTCTCTGGATCTCTGGCTCTGTCCTCTCTCCTCCTCCCATCATCTTCTGTAGGCTCATGGCCCAGCTCAGCCTATGCTGCTGGTGGCTGTGCTAACTGCTGGCATTCATCTGGGAGCAAAAACATGGACCCTCTGGAGATGGCTTGGCTCAAAAATGTTACCCCAAATCAGTGCCAGCCACATGTGGAGGGATTTCTCACTAGAAAGGAGACACCCCTGGTCCCACTGCTGGCACACCGCTGCTGCAGAACCAGCTGAAGCAAAGTGGCTTTGCTGCTTTCCCAGCTCCCCTTGCTCATTTGAACCACCTGGAAGGTGAGCCAGCTATAGGAGTTGCCTGTAGACAGTGTCCCTAGGCTGTAATTCAGAAGGGCCAGAATGTTAAAATAATTGAATAACCCACTTGTCTAAGCCTTGACAAGGTGGGAGCTGCTAAATACTGTGAGGAGAGTGCCCTTCAGAATTTTACTCACTGTGAGCTAACAGGGCGCAGAACCTTTCTCCTCCAGGCCAACAAAGTTTCTTCAGTCTCATGGATATGGGCTGGATCTCCTTTCTGGCTGCCACCTCACAAATGTGCCATTTTCCAAGTTCACTGGTATGCTCAGAGCTGGTCTGGAGTTACCTAGGAATAGCTTTTTCCATAGTAGATATGTTTTTATGCGTGAGACATTTTATTCTATGTTGAATGTCATTTTCTGTGTTAACACTCTTGAGATGAGTTGAGATATTTAAGAATGGGGATTGCTCTTAAAATTAACTCTCCATTCAAATCTGATTTGTCTTTCAAGTATAGGCGTGGCTTAAAAAATCAGGCCAGGAGCCAGTGGGGACGGTTGCCCCAGAGGGGAGCCTTTGCTGTAGCAGGACTGAGCTCTGCTGATGGGTTTGGATCAGTGGTGTGTGGTGTCGGAGGGAGAAATAGAGGGTTTCATTCACAGTGATGGTAAAAAGGAGAAGTCTTTCACCAGCTTCAGGGCTATGCCATTTTTTTTCAGATGATTTTTTTTATTTTTGAGTTATGTCAGGGCTTACTGATGAGGAGATGACCTCAGTGCAGTGATTTACTGAAGCAGTTATGGGTAAAGCATGGCTGGTTGCTCCTGGTCTCAAAGTCCATCACCCAGCTGTTCCTGGACGGTAACAAACCTGTGTTAGACCTGGCCTGAAGTGAAACTGATGCAGTTGGAGAGCTGTGCTGGCCCTGTACCTATGAATTGGGAGTGCAATTCCCCTGGCACAGACACGCTCACAGTTTTGGGCTGGTAGATGACTTTTCTATTTGTATCACAGGGAGGCTCTTAATTATTTTTTGTGGCTTATTTAAACCTCTGGGTGAGAGGAGAAGACTGTTTGTTTTTCAGCTGTGAGAAGTAAGGTACCTTCAGTTTGGTGAGGAGGAGTGTGTGGCAGCAGCAGCCTACATCTGTCTCTGTCAGGTCAGCAGCAAAACAGCAAGAGTCTGAGCTGTGCCATGAAGATGATGGCTGGAGAGGTGCTTAGACTGAACATGGTCCATACTCTGTCCCCTCCCAAACACAGGGGCAGTCAGTCAGTCCTTCGTGGAGCAGGATGGCCGAAAAGGATCAGAGATTTGCAATCCTGGGAAGCAACAGGGTAGAGGAGAGACCCAGGATCAATATTAATGGTGGCCCCAGGGGGTTGCTGGGTCCTCATTAGAGCAAGTGCTGATAATATTCTCATCCTTATGGTGATGTCTCGCCTTTCATTCCTCCATCAGCAACACCTCCCACACCACCTGAGCTCAGTGTCCTGGAGAAGGGAATGCTTAAAAGTGAGGTCAAGGTAATTTCAAGAGGTGCTAAAAGAAAAAGTGAGGGCAGGCTGGCAGCCAGGAAAGGAAAATTGGCCCCATTGTTAAAGGAAGAAAAGAACATCAGAGAGCTTTTAAAATGTCAGGAGTGGAGTATTGCTGTTGAGTAGAGTTGGGGGGACATTTGCCTTAAATATACCTTCCATACAAATACACAGAAACATGCTTTTTAGTGTACTTTAAACATAAGTTATAATAGTCTCTGGATAAAAAGGCAATCATTATTTCTTCGAGCACTCTCTACTGACGAGCAAACGTTCCAGTGTGGCAGGATGGTGGCTTTAAAAATAGCTGTTCACTCCCAAGGCTCTGAGTGTGGCTGGGAGGTAAATTAAATGTTTGACTGTGAGCAGTCATTGATGTGGTCCAAGAGCTGCAGCCAGCAAACCGTTGTTTCACTGAAGCCAGTGGAAGTACAAGGCAGAGGGAAAAGCTTGCAGAAAGAGAAAAGGTTCGGGCGTCTTCAGGAAGCTCCAAGTCTTCTGGGAGCTGCTTTAAAAATCATTATTTGCTTAACTGTTAAAAATCACAGAAAACTGAGTGGAAGGGCACTGACAAGATGCCACTTGGAAGCCATGCCTGTGCCATTTCTTGAAGTACTTGTCCAATCTCTTGTTAAATATCCAGAGACAGAGACCCATGTGCCTCTGCTCAGCAGCTCCAGCTGCACCAACCCAAAGCTCTGCTGGGTTTTGTCTGTATCTCCCCTGCTGTAACTTGAGCACATTATTTTTGTCCCACCCGCAGTTGTAATGGGGGAAAACGTACTTCTTCTTTTCTTTACATCTTTTGAATTCTTCCTCTCTTCTCCAGGAAGAACATACACACCTCTTCTGACCTTCCCAAGGTCAAGTTGTGGTTTTGGATCCTTGCTCACCTCAGCTGTTGTCTCCTCTGAACTCCCTCCAGCAAATTCGAGACCTTAAAATGCCTCCCAGCTGAATGCAGTAGCTGAAGCTAAAATTTAACTGATGTTAAACAGACTTGAATTACTTCATGTGTCTTATCAGCAGCAATCCTGTTTGTATGTCACAGTACAGTATCTGACTTTTTTTACAACAGCAATGTTGATTTGCAGTCAAGTTGTGACCCACTAAAACCTTCAGCTCCTTTCCTACCCAGCTGATACCAAAGTAACTTCTTATCTCCCATAAGCAGGAAAGCCTGTTCTTTCCTGTAGTTTGAGAGTTCAAATTTGTCCTAATTGAATTTCATCCTATTTTTTTTCACAACGTTTCTCTGATTCTTCAGGGGTAACTTTACACCCACTTATGATCCAGCATGGAGCAGCCTGCCTCATACTGGAGCTATTTGCAACACAACAAGCATCTTTTCTATCCCAGGCTGCCCACTGCACCCACCCTGTGCCCTGGGCACGGTGCTCTAGCGTTAGTTTGTTCTTCATCCTGGATTTCATACACATACATTTTTCCAATGGAAATATACTTAACTGTGACAAGAGGGAGGGGACTCACTGGAAAGTATCATTTTTGGCAAAACTGCAATTTCATGAGAAATTTCAGGAAATGTGAGAATATTGATTTTGTCTTCACTTGTCAATTTTCAAAATAAAAAATTCTTTTTTTTCTTTCAGTCAAGTTTTTCTTTTCCACTCCCTAGCCTCATCACCACCTCCCCTCAACTTTTCCTCCCTCTGCTTGCCAGGGAAAGTACAATGTTCAGATATTTTTTCCAAATCTTCCTTTTTCCACTATCTAACATTTCAAAACTTCAATTTGGAAAAGTTAAAGAATGGAAAAAAACCTCTGTGTAAACAAAATTGCTGATTTTTCTAGGACATGTATGGGGCCACTCTTGTGCAGGGACACAAGTAGGAGACTCCTGGTTAAGAAAAACTAACATAAATGTCACTCAGTCGAGAGCACTCAGGCCAAGAGAGTAATGTCACTCAGGCCAAGAGCAAGCAACAGGGAAGAAGGGAAAGCAATGCAAAAGCAAAATGTATTAAAAGGGTGGAAAAGGGGAGGTGTTCTGCACTGACTTGGAAATGCCTAAACACATTCACCATTTGAAAAGGGTGGATAATCTTCCTTGTCCCTGCCTTCCTTTGCCTTGAGCAGGTTCTGTAGCTTTCTTTTCCATCTCTGTAGGACTAGGTACATCATTTTCGTACCATTGCAGCAGTAAGCATTTTCAGTGACCAAGCCAGTCCTTTTCTTTTTTTGTTCCCCTTAACATTTCATGCAAAGAGCCAAGAAAGAACTGATTACAAAAGTACAAGGGATAAACTCTTCCATAAATTTTAAAAACAGCACTATTACTTTTGGAGAGGGCACAATTTGTGACTCAGAGCAGGACTGCTGACTGGAGTTCAGCTGGCCAATGTGTCATCCCTGAGAGCAGCAAGAATGACAATCTCATCCGCTGGATAATCCCGCTCCCTGCTGAAGGCGGTAATTAAGGACCGTGTTTTCAGCAGCCCTACAAAAATAGGCTATGATCCAACAGGACTGCAGCATACGTAGATAGCGCCATGGCACAGGTACTGATTTTCCACATGCACCCGGAGACACTGAGGGCTTATTCTGGGTGACCTGTTGGAAATGTAGCTGGAGCTGCCTGGATACTCTGCACTAAAGGCTGCAGCTGTACCTACAGCCCACATGCTTCAAGAAAAATTCACCACACTTCCCTGGAGGCATGGATGACTGTAGGGGGTGGCAGGATTTAAGGACCCCTTTTGCCACACTGAAACAGGAAGAAATTCATTACAGTGAGGGTGGTGAGGCACTGGCACAGGTTACCCAGAGAATTTGTGGATGCCCCATCCCTGGAAGTGTTCAAGACCAAAGTGGATGGGGCTTGGAGCAACCTGGCCTACTGGAAGGTGTCTCTGGCTATGGCACGGGGTTGAAACAAGATGATATAAATTTAAGACCTCTTCCAACCCAAAGAGTTCTGTGATCTTATGATTCTTCACGTCTTGAACACAAGGCAGATGTTTCTTCCCACTATCCCATGAGTTCAGCCTTGACAGTAACTGAACAGAGAGCAACTAGCAGAGGTTGCTCAGGCAGGTGGTGGTATCTCCATCCTTGAAGATATTCAGAATGTGAGTGGCCCTGAGCAACATGCTTTCAGTGCCCTGGCTGTGGCTGTTGCCCGGCTCAGGGCTCGCTGCCAGCTGTTCCTAAGGCTTGTCAGACAGTGAAGATCACAAGCTCTGGGTTTTTCTGACACTAAACAACTCGAGTTTCCAGCACTTTATTTCAAACAAACTGATGGATTTTATGATGACTGCTGATAAACTGCACTTTTTCAGTTGTTGGAAACGCCCTGGTGATTTTTACTTCATGTCCCTGTTAGAGATCTTTATTCTCCATATAGAGATCGTTATTTTCCATTTCTAGGTAAGCAAGCAAAAACATGATTCCCCCATCTCAGTCTTCAGATTTGGATTAATTGAGTTAATTACTGATATTATTTATTAATTCTTTATGGCATTCTTCTTGGTAATTTCAGCCTAAAGACATGCTGAACTCAATGTCTCCGAACACACAGGGATAGTGGAGAAGCTGAGCCATCCTCAGCTAGACTGAGGTGAAGGCAGAGTGAAAAAAGAAAACTTTAAATATGCTGCTTCATTTAACCATCTCAACAACCATCTGTTTACCACATAGAAAACATTTTGTACAGTTTTTTAAAGGTTTGCCCAATGTTTTGGGCATCTTTCTCTTTTATTCTTTTTGAATGAAGACCTCATTCTCTCACCTCTCAATCTGATGGAGCTAGAGATTTGGGATAGATATTCATATACTAATTGTGCAAGACAACATTTACTGAATAACCTGAAGCAGAGAGGTGATTGCAGACATCTTTATCGTCTGCTGTAAATTGGAATACCTGTTGCACAGACCTGTTGGTACCACAGGATGTTACAGTGAAAGATGAAATCATAGTAATTGCAATCTCCCTGCAAGCTATCATTTAATTTACATTTTAATTAATTTATGTTGAAGCAATTAAAGGCATGAAGGAAAGAATGTGCCAGTGTCAATTAAGGACTGTGAGTCAAAGAAGAGAGTTTGGTTCAAGACAAAGTTCATATGAAAAACAATGCTTTGTAATTTACAGTTCTGTCTATGTGACTTTTCTAAGTTCTTTGGAAACTTGAATAAAAGAAAACAAAGTTTTAGAGTCTCGGCCATTTTGAGAGATCACTGTTTTCCTTAGTTTCCAAATGGGGAAACTGAAGTAGAGAACATTTGAACATCAGTTCTTTGAGCCCAAGGAAGAAAACTGCAGCAGAGCTGGATATCTGATCCTGAGCTGTAGAGCAATCCAGGTAAGTATCTTCCTTACAAGAGCATTCTTCCAACTGGCACATGAAAAGGAATTAAGAAAGATGTGTTTTTGTGAGTAGGGTGATACCTTTGTTACACAGATCTCATAACCTGGCCTTTGGCTGCCCAACTGCTTGGTGTTCTCAGAAAATGGCTGTTACTAATGAGAGTGTTGCTCAGTCTTGTGATTTTAATATTTACTGTTTCCTTAAAATCTCAGATCCTAGATACAGAAGCTTCATTTCTTTTAAAATTAAATTTAGAAGAACTTAAATGTATATTTGAATCACACCCAGTGTAGCATACCTCGACTTTTCCAAGCTACCTCCTCAATTCAGAAGGACAGATTTGGGATTTTCAGTGTTGCTGTTGTTGCACATCACATGGGAAGGAGCCTGGAGATGCTGAGCCACTCTGAACACTTGGCAAGAAGTGGCTGCCCCTTAAACAGAGGGACAGCAATGCTGATTTTACCTCTTTGGACAATAGATTGGTTCAGCTCTGAGTGCCAAAGGGAGGAAAGAGGAGCTGGGTTTGCTATCATGGGAAATGCAAACATCTGAGAATTAGATAGCTTCAAAGCAGCAGCAAACACAGGTAATTGTTTACACTGGTGAGAGGGCTAAGCCACCAGCAGGTATCAGACTAAATCTGTATAGAGGTGCAGCAAAGATATGACAGGAAATTTATGGTCTTTTCATAGGGAATTGTCTGTTCCCTTGTTATATTCCTACGAATTGTATAAGGGAAGACAGAGCAGAAAGCTTTCTCTTTGTTTGATACAGACAGAGATAGATCACAGCCCAGCCTTGGAGGTGACCAAGAGAGAGGGCTGATCCCCAGGAAGGACTGGTCTCCATGCAGAAAGACATACTGGGCTGGGAAAACCCAGTGGGGAAAACCACCCTTGCAGTAGCAGTCTGAACTGAAAACATCATTTATTTCTACTCTGACTAGTTTTGACTCTTTTCTACACCAAAGGGTTTCCTGTTGTCTTCTGCTCACAAAACCTGGCTCTCAAATTTTGGGTATTTGTAGAGCTCAGGGTGGGGGAAAGGGCCAGGAGGGTCCCTCGAAGATTTGTCTGATTCATGTCTGTCATGAGAGGCATTGACACCAGTAGGGACAGGTCTGACACGGGTGGCCAGGAGCCCCGTGAGCAACCAGATTGCAAGGACACTTGTGCCACCAGCAGGGACACATTCAGAGCTCGCTTGGACACCCTGTGTGTGCTTGCTTGGACACAGCTCCAGTCTCTTGAGAGGGCAGCACGTCTGTGCGCTTTCAGGGGGCTTGCAGAGCCATTGGTGTAGGACCTAACCCACTTTTTCTGGTTTTCTTCCCTGCACTGTACGTGCAGGGAGCACATCTCCATCCTTCCCTGCTGCTCCTTGGCTGGGGCAGGCTGCAGGTCACTTCACCAGAGTTTGCTCTCTGCCTTCTCCCTGAGCCTTAGGGATGCTGCCTCCCCGCCCAGCCACTGCCTGAATGGGGCTGCTCCGGCTGCTGTGAACCTCCAGTTCATGAGCATTTTCACACCATTAAAGCCAGAGAGATGTGGGATTCCTGAACCGGTCCTGGGCTGAGGAGAGGCTATTCTTTACCTTCACTGTACGGTCATGCAGAAAGCCGCTAAAAACAGGAGACTCCCGGCTGGGGTGGGATGGGAACAGGCGGGAGCTTCCTGTCGGTTTTCAGGTTGCTTCCCCTGGCTGGTGGCAGCGCCGGAAAACAGGGGCCGTGGTGGCTCCGGCGGGGACACATGAGTGGCACCCGCTGCTACAGCGAGGGCAACCGCAAGGAGCAGCCAGGGAGACGATTATCTTTGTCCTGGAGGGAGGAGGTCGGGTGGAAAAAAACATGAGAGATGGGATGAAAACCAGCGAGGAGAGTAAGGTCCATGGGCCAAATCTGCCGCAGCTGCCAATGTCATCAACGGCAGGGCTGGCGGGAGCCACCCTTTCCAAACACGGCAGAGGACGTTGGATGCTCTCCCAGAAGCAGTGCTGCAAACCCACCCAGAACGCTCATGACAAAGGCAAAGAGAAATATTATTCTCATCTTTTAAAAATAAAAAGCCTGATAAGATATCAAGAAAACGGTACTGGCTCAGCCCTGCTCCTGCTCCCGCTCCCGCTCCCGGGGGATGCAGCACCTTAGCCCGGTTTGGGGACAGAGACACGGGTGTTGCACTGTGTGCGGCAGCGCAGGTGCCCAGGGAATGAAGGGATGCTCTCTGCCAGGGAGCTGCTGTGAGGGGGAAGGCAGAGTGGAACGCACGGGGCCTCTTGGATCCTCCTCCTGCAGAAACAGAGCTGCGGCTTGGCCTCGCTGCAGTGACCATGAGCTGCCAGCCGCCTGGTGAGCTTTGGCGTGGAGCTGCTGCAGCTCCTCCTGCCAGCGAAGCTTCTGGCATCGCCCACATCCTTATCCTGTCCCTGTGAGTCCGCCCCAGGACACTGCTGCGAGGGAGAGCTGAGCTCCCAGGTCAAGCCAAGCCGGACACAGGGTCTGAGTGGCGGCTTGCACGACCCCTCAGCTCACCCCTGGATTTTAAGCCACAAAAAGCCCTGCAGTGCCAGGCCCTGAGCTGTATGAGGTGTTCCCAGACTTTCCTCCTCTGCCCCTGCTCCCATGCTGCCCATCACCTTCCCAGCTGTCTGTGGAGGGATCCCTGCATAGTCCAAGCTCCAGATGTTGCAAGCACTGACACTTGTTCAAATCTGTCCCTGCAGATCATTAACATGGGAGAGCAGTTTAGTGAGGAGAGGTGAAAATTTTATTAACATTCTTTTCATGTGGAAATTATACTTCATCACCATCGACTGAGTGATGAAAGAGAACAGCTGTGTCCGTAGTCCGTAACGGGAGAGAAAAAGAGTTATTTACAGCCACATTGGCTCTTAGAGAATGTTCACAGACTTTGTTTGAAGCTGTGTGTGGTTCCAGCATTAAAGTACTGAGGGGATGGGGGGTACAGGTGTGCTCAGAGCATCTTCCACTGTAAGGCACATGTAAAACTGAGCAGCAGGAGAGTCCTGAAAGGTGAGGCCGAAGTGTCCATGAAGATCAGAGCTCAGAAGCCAACCAAGATTTCCTGACTGGGACTTGTGGAATGCAGAAGGTGCTCATCCATGCTGCTGATAAAGTGCTGCTTATGGAGGAAAAGGAGCAGATTGTGTCACTGAAGGAAGAAAGGCAAATGTCTGGGGAAATCTCATGCAAGAGGTTTGTCCTTGTGCTGGCCAGAAGGTTCTGGACCATAAGTACCAGAGCAGAGGTGAAGAGCAGTGGCTGCTTGGTCCTGCAGGGACTACAGCATGCAAAAGGGAGCCAAATTCATATGCAACTGATTTGTGCAAGTTGAGGAGGATTTTGAAAATAACTGATTTTCTTTCCTTTCAGATTTTTTAGCTCCATATTTACCTATTTTCCCCTCAAATGCTTATTATCCTTGCTGTAGACATTCCTTTTTATTTACTCCTCCTACAATTCCAGGGTAATAAGAATTACTTACATTAGAGTCCAGGTTGTTTATTCACTGCTTTCTTTAGCTAACAACCTTAGAAGCACTTTTGTAGGTAAAATACTGAAGCTTCACATTTTAGGTAGGTGGGCAGGTGTTGCAGAAAGTCTCATTCTGAAATGCAGAGACATCAAATTAAGAACATCATCTCTCTGTCATGTAAATGAATGTTTTTCCATGTAATACGCAATGTGCTTATGCCAAAGAGGGTAGAGAGAAAATATTTCTATGTTCTTTTCAGTTTTTTTTTAATCCCTCAAGACCCTGATGCCACAAATTTTGCATGCAGTTTTCTTCATATCTTATGCAGTGAAACTCTTTGTTTAACTTAATTTTAAACATCCACTCAAAAATTAAACGTATCTTCCTCTAGAAACATCTGTTTTTCTCCACTGACTTCAAAGAGAATAGCCTGGTGTCACCTGGTATGCCACCATGGGTCAGGGAGTGAGCAAACAAGGTGGAAGGAAGCCCTCCCTGCCCACAGATACATCTAAAAGCTTTGGTTTGGGTGTCCTCTATACTTCATGGAGCAACTTGGAGGTCCATAGTTAATTGTTGTGGTAGCTAAGGGGCTCGATGCTCCTTTGGGCAAATTGCACACCACTTCTCCATGGGCTGGGAGAAAGGCAAGGAGCCCTTCAGAACAGAATGGTGGGAATTAACAAGCTGGTCAAAGATGACACTTGATTAGCGACCCCCTTCATGCCCTACCCTCTGCATTTGATGTGGGCAATCAGGAGAAGGTGTTGCCAAGGCTACGGGATCTTGTCAGTCTGCCTTCCAGGTCCTCTGTGGCTTCTCTTGCCCCCCAGTTGTGCCCGCACGTTCTGTTTAAATACCATCTGCCTCAGGTGCAATTTGCACAAGTGTCCCAAAGGGCTTTGCTCTTGATTCTCCGATAATCTGCCCTTTGTATGCTAACCCTCTACAAGATGGTCTTTATACAGGGAAAATACACTTGTCTTTGAAGAATAATAAAATAAGGACGTGAAGTAACAAAAGACAAGCAGGTCAAATTTGAAATCAATGCTGCCTGAGCCACATTCGCTTGCAGATAATTCCTGAAAATAACTTGTGAACAAGCAGAAAAGCAAGAATTTGTCATAACCACTGAAAGGGTTACTAGAAGATCCAGTTTGTATTGAAGATCTATCTGCTGCCTATTACTGCTCATATTCTACAAGTGAAACCCCTGCTGGTATCAGCAGGATGGCCAGATGGGAAGTAACAACTTAGCACAGTGATCCACAGCAGCAATGTGAATCAAACCAGGTTTGAAACTGAGTTTCACAGATTGGATGCTGATCTCTTTCTGCTTTCAGCCTCTCTTCCCACAAGTTTTGTCCCTTTTACATAAAAATAAATTTGAGGTAGGCTAGTGGGATTGGTGCTGCCACGTAACATCCCTTATACAACCAATCTGATCCCAACACTGTTAGAAAATTATTTAAAAGCAGGACTAGTCCCTTCCCAGCAGGTACACAGTAAGATATTTTCAGTGTCTAACCAGTACCTGTGCATTTCTTGTAGGATACAGGAAGAGTATACAATATCCAAATCAGTAGAATTTATTAATAATTTCAAGTTCCTCCTTCGTGCTCTTATAGTCCTACAAGTTTAGGAATACTTTTGCTGACAGCATTGTCTTTGGAAAGGCCCACCAGCACTGTGCTCTGAGCTGTCCTGCTAAGGCTACCTGTTATTCAAGCTGCTTTCCTGAAGCTTCTGATTATAAGACCCTTTTTTTCTTTTTGTTTAGCTTGCAGCCTTTTCCTGTTTGGCCTAAAATGGAACATTAAGAGCATTCTGACTGAGACAGGTCAGAATATATTTACTGTATGCCTAAAAATGTTAACCTAAAGTAGCAGTTTCTGAGAATATAGCATAAGAAAGCATGAACTTTTGCCCATTTTGTGAAAAAATTGCAGCAGAGATTTGAAATTTGATGGGTGTCTTGTATCAAGATGGTATTACTCTGTAAAAAATTCGCCTAATGAAGCCAAGTGAGTGAGCTTTCAAATATTCACAGTTTGCACAGGAAAAGTTTTCAGGAATTTCACAAGTGACTTCTTCAAGCCTCTCCTTTCCACAAGCTCTGTGCACTGCTGCCTCAAAACTCAAAGCAGTGTTGCAGTCTCAGTTCCTCACAATCACTTCTACATATCACCAGAGCTCTGGGTCCAGTCTGGAGCTTCCCTCAAGATCCAGCAGGAGCAGATATTTTTTTCAAACATAGCCAGCAAAGAGATTTTTCACTTCATGCCTTATGATGATGTCTTATATGACTTTGTATCCTGCAAACCAAGTACCGTGCCTTGTGTCAAGTCAAGGAAGGGTGGTTAGGAAAAAATTGAAGATGCAAGGCTTCTCTCCTGAGTGTGATTCAGCCTGGCACACTCTTCTCTGCCTCTTGGACTTTCCCACTTGTGATTCCATGGGTCAAGGCAGGAACAGACCCCTGGAAAAGGAACATATCTCCCCTTATCTCTGAGGAATGCCCTGATGTCTCTGCACATTCAGTTGGGCCCCCGATTTATCAGGTGCCTTCATTCCTGTGTGCCCTGGGATTTTTCTCTCAGCTAAGCAGGTGGGAGAATGGTGAGAAGGAGTAATAATGAGCAGAAGGCACTGTGAGAAAGAGTAGAGATGAGCAGGAGGCAACTCTCCCACAGTCATCTGCATGGCTGAGGAGAAGAGGGCATGAGATTTGTGCAGGAATTTCTAAAGTCCCTGCACTTTGGTGTGTGACTGTAGGTTCAGAGTGAGACAGAGGATAAAATGGTCTTTGATCATGGGAGCCTCTTAAACCACAGGGGAAAGAGAAGAGTGAGAGAGTTGGTTATGCAGGAAGAAAATAATTGCAGGGGTTGGGGTTTCGTGGGCCTTTCACAGGCACCTTTGACAAATATACTTTGACCCTTCAGGGTTATTAGGTGTTTGTCAGTGCATTGGCCAGAAAAGTCCTGAGCAGGATGGAGAAGTGCAAACCAGGGAGGAAAAGGGGGCATACGGGGCAGAAAGCTGGACACCCTGTCTGAGCACAACTGTGAATGGTCTCCTGACTTCATCTGGAATCCAGGTCCAGGTCTGTCTTTGTATGTGGAGGGGGAATCTGTTCAAAACACATTTAGAGCTGTGACTGGCTCTGGGTCACCTAAAGCTGTCACAGAAAGGGGGCAGGGGGTGGTGTGCTCTTACAGACCTGTCTGCTCCTGGGAGACTGGGCAGTCTTCCTGGCTGGAGCTGACGCCTCTCTCCCCTTCAGCACTTGTCACAAGGGAACTGAAAGCAAATGGGACTGGACTTGAGTGACCCAAGTTTAGTAGGAGTCAAATGCTGGAGAGATGAGTAGAGGGTGGTTTGCTTGCACACCCAGAGCACAAGGATTTCTGCGCTGGCGGATTCTGCTGGGTGTGCTGAAAGGTCAGCAATGTTTCAAGCCAACCAGCCAATAGCTATTTTTGGCTCCCATTTTGCAAACACCACATCAGAAACAAAGAGTTATTTTGGTCCGTCAGGATTGCTCTGATAACTTTGCTCAGTACAATGTTAAATAACCAAACCCCACAGGAATAACAGCACTGTTTTATAACCCCATATTATCAGATATATAGAGGCACATAGGGGTGGGTGGGTGGAGGGGAGAGCTTAAATCTTTTAGCAAGTACAAAGGAATATTTATGTTATTCATATCATCATAGTCCATGTATTGCAACCATTTGGAGTATTGTGTAGGTGTGCACAGAGGTGTGGATTTTTAAGCAAGGGAGTACTTGTCCCAACAGGAGAGAACAGCAATAACTATTGTCATCCACCACTCTTTAGCAATGCCAGTGCACAGTGTGCCTGGTGTGACAGGGAGCAGCTGAGGCACCTGTAGAGCCCCCCTCCCACACACACTGTCACCATGGCTTCCTCCACATCTGTGCTGCGGAAACACCTCCCTTACCCATGAAAATTCTGGTGGAAATGAAGTGTGTTGATTTGTGAGTCACTGGTAGCACAGCTCCAGCAACAACCATGGGAAGAAAGTCCCACCTGCTTTCTTTCTAGGGTTTGTGTTACACAAGACCCAAATAAAACTGGAGCTGCTGTTTGCTAAACACTGTATGGACTCGGGAAAGACAGTCCTTACACACAGACCTTGAATATGTCCCTGCAGAAGACAGATAAATGGAAGACAAAAAGTCTTATATTGTCCAGTTTGTGGCTGGAAAGGTTAAGGACAGAGATCTCACAGACCATCTGCTCCACATTGATCAGATCCAGCATATTTTTCAAAAAATTTCTATTTAGGTGTCAAATAAATACCTGCATTTTCAAGCACAATCTTCATCGCAGGTGATCGCCACATGGAAAAAATCTACTCCAAAGTGTCCGGATAGCAGCAGTGAGAAACTGACCTCCTCTATTAACACAAAGTGGTCACTCTGAGAGCTGGATGCTTTAGAGCCACATTTTCTGATTACCTGCCAACAGTGTCAGGGAGGCTGATGCTGGGTAAGTCAATAAGCCAGTACATCCTGAGCACCTGGCTGGGACAGTGGTTCATCTTTTTTAAGCGCACCTTTCCAACCCACAGAAGGCTAAAGGGAAATCTTCCTTCCTTGCTTGCTTCTGCCTTGTCTTGTCTTGTCTTATCTTGTCTTGTCTTGTCTTATCTTGTCTTGTCTTGTCTTGTCTAATCAGCTGTGAATGGTTATGGAGAAGAAGCAAACCCTTCTTAGGTGTGTGCAGTGAAAGGCCACAAGGTAACAATTACATATTGTAGAAAGCAATGGGACACACAAAAGACATCTTCATGCAGTAATTCTGTCCTTTAAGGTTTCAAGATTCAATGGGACACAGCCATGAGCAGCCTGCTCTACCACCAAAGGTAGCCATGCTTTGAGAAGGATTGGACCAAATAAAGTCCATAGACGCTTCCCAATCTAAATTATTCCACAGTTTTTCTGTGTTGAAAAAGGTCGCTGGCACGCTCCCCATCCTGCCTGAGTGGCTCAGTGTTGTCCCCAGGAGGCAGCATCAGGATGAAGCCATCGCTTTCAGACCTAGGGGCTCAGCTGTCTGGTGCACACACTGGGATGTGAAGAAGCCTCAGGAGTTTTCATGTCTGCCTGAGGGATTTGACCTCATTTCCTGCCTCAGAGGCAATTGCTCTGTAAAGCACTAGGGAGTTGCAAGGCTGCAGTTTATTTTCTATACCTTAAAAAGTAAAAAACCTGCTACAGTTTGCACGCAACAACAAACAGTTCTTCATCTGCAAAAGGAAAAGGAAGACCCCGCATGCTGCTGCTCTGGGCAGCCAGCTGGTGGGTAAATGTGAATTAAAATATATTTTGGAGTGAGGATTCACTAGAGCAAGAGTTGAAATCCTGGAGTCTCACTCCCCCTTGTCCCCAGATCTCGCCAGATACCAGTCCCTGAGCTTTGTGTTTTCCAGCTGACCTGGTAGAGGGGAGGCCCTGGGATTCCTTTCCCTGCAGGGCTGCCCCTGTATCATGTTGGGAATTTGGGAAGGCTGAGGTAGCCCCAAGAAGGCTCCTGGCTGCAAGAGCTGAGCGAAAGCAAACGCCCCTTGATACCAGTGTAAGTCATTGGGAGAGCTTGGACTAGAACCACCTCTTTCCTCAGGATTTCCTGTAGCACAGCTTGAGCTTCCTGGTGTGTATGAGGCTGGCTGTAAGAGTCCTGCTTCCCAGGCACTGCATCTTCCCCTGTGCCTCCTGGGGAGCTGCTGGGAGCCCTTTGGTGAGTCTGCAGGATGCACAGGGGTCTGGCCCCAAGGCTGATGTCCTTGTGCTGGTCTAGCACAGATGGACTCAGTGACTGGCCCAGCATCACAGAGTCAGCCTGAAATGGTGATGGAACATGAGTTTCCAAGGCAGTATAACTAACTTTTTTGCTCTCTGGACCACTTTATCTCTCTGAAAATCTAGTAGGTGGAGTCATGAGACTATCAGAGAATCACAGTTTGGGGGTTTTCTAAAGGTGGTTCTCAGCCCTTTGTGCAGTAATGACTGAATATGCAGTACCTCTCCTGTTCCCCTGCTGTAAAAAGCAGTTGGTGAGCCCAGATCTACTTGTTTCAAATCTTCCACTTTTAAGCCAAAACTGTAGAACTTTTGAACACCTGGAGCTGACAATCCTATGGTTCAGAAATTCTTGTGCCTAGACCACCCAGTCTTTGCAAATATCTGCACAGATACAGGTGTCTTCAATTCGGAATGTATTTTGCAAAAGCTGTTCCAATTTCTTGAAACAGGCACTTGTTATCTTGAACATGCACATTCCTGAGTGCTGGTCCCTGTTGAAGTATTCATGTGCTTTTTGTCTGTGTGATGGAGAGGCTGCTATCACTCGGTCAGAAGGAAGATAATATATGCAGTTGCATATTTCGGTTGTTCGTCTTTTGGAGTGTTGAACAGACTTCCTAAATGATGCGTCTATCCTTTGTTCAACTTTCAAAATGAATATCCCAAAGAGGTCTGTATTTTCTGGCTCAGAAAGACTTTCAAAAACAATGAATCAAAAAGGTCATGATTGTCAAAGAATTTGTATGGGGCATTTATGGCTTTGCTTATTCCAAGATGAAAATCCTGACACAGCCTATAAATTTATTCAGGTGCTTGCTGTTAAAATTTAGCTTGTGACTTCTCATGGGAAACAGAGGATGGGTAGGTATAAATCAAGCTGTGCTAAATGAAATGAGTGAGACTTCAGAAAGACAAATCCAAAGGACATGCTCTTAGTGGTAGAGTTCGGCGGTGCTCAAACCCAGTGTTACCATTTCACTCATCTGCGCACACAAGACCCTCTGTCATGAGTTTGATGGCACTTCCAGCCAGATGAGCTGACATGAGCAGGAGCAGTGTCAGCTTGCAAAGAAGAGTCAGGCTCATAAACCTTTCTTTGACCACTCCTTCAATTTTCCACCTGTGCCAGAAATGACAGCAGTTTTCCCAGGACTGTTCAAGGGGAAGAGCAGGATGCATTGATTTGGGGCAGCACAAGAGGTTCTATACCTCATGACTCACATCCAGCCTTGGCTACCTCACAGTCAGTGATGGACATCCAGTGTAGATGATGTGAAAGCAAATCCTGGGCCACTCAGCTGGGACAGAGAGGAAAAAACAGTTAAACTGCTATAGAGAAACAGTGTCATGTGTATTCCTGATTGGTTTACATTGAAATGTGGCTGCTGACAGGTTATTTTGGTGAAAAAGGCAAGGGCTCGTTGTGTCCCTCACTCTGCTCCCCACTCCACATGGGTGGAGTGTCACAGCAATCGGCTGGAGCCCTTCCACTTACAGCAAACGGCAGGATTAGCAGTGATGTTTTGAAAATATTCTTCTTACTCAAATAACTTATTAACTAAAATGCTCCATTGGGCTGTAATCACTAGTAGGATTGTTTTAGTTTATAGTTTCTATGGTGAGCAGTGTGCTTCTGGAAGCTGGGCTGAATAAACTTTTTTTTCTTCCAGTTGGAAACATTGTGTTGAAGAAAGTGGAGATTGTTAGACATTTTGAAACATGTTCTTCTGCGAAAAAAAATGTTCCCGTTTGAACAACTGATAATAAAAATTAATTTGCATGATGCTGCAGGCTTCAGGCTAAATTGCATGGCTGAGTGGTTATTTAGGAAGATACCGAGTTGCTAGAACTAGATTCAAGTTCAGAAAACAACCTGGCATTGCCCGAGTCTGCAGATCAGTGAGTCATCACAGAGCAGAGGAATTGAGGAGGTGGTGGCACCACACAGGACGCTGGGCAGTGGTAGGACTGAATGGCTTATGATGCAAATCTCAGTATTCAGCACAGAATCATAGAATAACTAGAGTTGGAAGGGACCCACAAGGATCATCGAGTCCACCTCCTGGTTCTGCACAGAACAGCCCCAAGAATCGCACCATGTGCCTGAGAGAGTTGCCCAAAAGCTTCTTAAATTCTGCCCAGTTTGGAGCCATGACCACTTCCCTCGGGAGCCTGCTCCAGTGACCAACAACCCTCTGGGTGAAGAACCTTTTCCTAATATCCAACCTAAACTTCCCCTGACACAGCTTCAGGCCTCTCCCTTGGTTCCTGTCACGGGTCACCAGAGAGAAGAGGTCTGTGCCTGCCTCTGCTTTCCCATGTGAGGAAGCTGAGGACCATGGTGAGGTACATGTGGGCAGAAAAAGGCCAATAATTCAGCTTGAAGGTGTAGGTTTGGTGGCACTCGGGCAGGGCTGAGCACTGGCATCTGCTCAGGGCAGGCAGCAAGGCTCCTGCCACCAGCAGGTCTTGGCTGACCATCACTGCAGCCACAGATTCAGCTCCTCAACTCTCCCAGCTGTGCATGTCCAACAGAGGCAGCTGTGTCCTGGAGAGGAGAGATGGGTGTGTAGCAACATCAGCCGACTGCTGATAGGAGCGTAGAATATTTGAGCTGTTTTACTCTTCATGTATAATGTTCAGTGCCAGCACCAGAAATGCAACACAAAAGCAAATGTCAAAAAGGAGAAGAGTCAAGAACTGAAGAGTAACAGTTTCTGGTAACTACATGTGTGTTTCCATCCATTAGTTCGAAGATGTAATCCCTAAATCATGCCATCCTCATCACTAAGTTTTATGCAAACCGTTACTGTCTCCAGGAGCTGCAAGTGAAAACACTGTTGTTAAACTCATGTTCTTACATCATGTGTGATTCTTGTCCAATTTGCTAAGCAGCAGTACACAATGTCACATTGTGTGGGCATTACTTGGTAGTCTTTTGTAATTTTAAACATTTCTGAAATGCTAGGCATATAAATTGCTGCTTTTTAGTTTGGGGTGAAAAGTGAAAAAACAATAGGAGTGCCACTGCTTTTAACCAGCATTTCATCTCAGTGCTATGCTCTTAGCAGGGAACACCTAAAAACTTCACAGCAACCTTCCTTCTGCCCCAAGAAGAGGCAGCCAAAACCTGCCTGTCTGTGAGGGCACTGTCTCCTGGATAGACCCCACTGATGAGAAAGTTTGTCAATCCCACCAGTGTAAGCAGCTGTGGATATCAGGTGTAAAAATGCAGAACACTACTGAGGATACTCTCAGGACAGCAAAGATGGAGGGGTTCAAAATCTGGGGTCTGACCATCTAAATCTTGTGTAACTTCAGGTCAGACAGATGTCAGTCAGAAGAGGCTACACCTATGTTTGTAGTGGAACAAGAACCAGAACAGAGGTCTAGGGTGTTCTACAACCCAGCAAGAGACACTTCTCCCCCTCAGTTAATCCATCTTCTTGTAAATCATTTATGGATATTTTGAGGCTGCTTATGAAGTTCAGAGGCATTAGGCTGAAGAAGAAAGTGCAGAGAGGCATTGCATGCGCTGTCAGCCCCCCGGGGTGTGTCCATCTGCTCTCGTGCGCTAACGAAGACCTGCTGTGTGATGCCTTTCAGGAAGCTCCAATCTGCAGGGTCTTTTGCATTAATCTTTAATATGCACTCTGTGTGCTAGTCATGTAGGAATTCAGACAGAAACTAGGTTGCTTAGCAAAGCTGGGGCATATTAGCTGACTTCTTCTCCAGGCTGTGGGTCAAATCCAGCCTCTGGTGCAAGAGACCAGCTTGGGTTAACATTCCCTTTTGAAATGTTCTCCATTTTCCAAAATGGAGAGGAAAACATGCCAGTACTGTAAGGGATATCATTCTGTGTTTTTTAATCCGTCCTTTGGTTGAGTTACCTGGTCTCTCCAAGAAGATACTTGAGGAAAGTGCTCAGTGGAGAGCCAGCAAAGCTGCCAAGAAATGCACACCAGATGAACAGGGCCACAACCACTTTAAAAGATCCAGTTACAGTCCAAATATCCAAATTCAGTGTATTACTCATGTAGAATCAGGTCTACAAAGTCACAGGAGTTACCTCTGTACACTCCTGATCTCAGAGGAGCATTGAGTTCAAGGTTCACAGGTACAACTTCACCAGACTTAGCCCAGCAGCATGGACACAGCTGGGGCTGGTTTATGCCTTTGTGATAAAAGCTGAATATGTGTTAGCTGTTTTCACATTAGACACTGGATATTCCTGCTCTGTCCTGTATACTGTCTGCAGGGCATTTAGCTTTGAGTTGATAGCAAACCAGAGGATAACGGTATCCTCTGGAGCAGAGCTGATGATCACCCTAGGAAAGTTTAGTATTTGATGTTTGGCATCGTGTGCTCTGTGCCAGTATGTCTCATTCATTTTGTGTGTGTTTAACTTGTGTAAATTCACCACTCTGCAGTGGTACAGCATTTACAAACATACCTAGCGTGATACAGCCCCTACAGCATATGTTGCTACAGAAGCTCTGTTGCTTGTGAGCACTCCAGGCAGGGTCACGTTATAGTGAGAGCTCTGTTCTGCTCTGGTGTAAAGCATGAGCCTTATCCTGCCATCTGCAGTCATGCACCTGCTAAGGGCTCACATCATTGTGTGTTCAAGGCAAAAAATTTTTTTGCCTGGGGATTTTTCTTTCTAAGTAAGAGCAGTTCCACAAGCAGGAAGATTTTGCTAAAATGTAGCAGCATCTGGTTCTCATTTTGGGAATCAGCCATTTATCCAATTTTCTACAAGTAAGACTCAAGAGGTCAAATGACTTCAGGCACAAAGCTGGTGGATCAGGTTGATTTACATCTCAAGATGCTCCTCATTCTCTCCTTTGGCCACCAGATGTTACAAAACAAGACAACAGAGAGTTTCCAGCATTAATGCAGTATCGCCTGTCTCTTCTCATGTAACCTATAACCACCTGTACGTTAAGACTCCGAAAGATCCCATAATGGTGTTTTCCCAAGTCTGTAGACGTTTTCTGATTAGGTATGTATGCTGGATTTGGCCAAATCCCCACTTAAGAGCTGTACTCTGTGTATCTAGGTCATTTGCACGACATTTTTATTGTAAATCTGGAATAACAAGCACAACTCTTGGCAGAGTTCTGCATGGCAGAAACACTTTCTGTCTTCGAATAAATATATGGGAGCTTTTCTGGAGGAAAAAAAAAAAAAACAACCAAAAGAACAAATTACTTAATTTTTCTGTAGTTTTTCTGGCAACTCAAGAGCAACCACGAGAGATTACTGGAGAGACTCAGAGCTGTTGCTTTTACGCTACTTTTAGGCGAACCTGTTGTGCCTTTCTTGGACCATTTCACCTGCCTCCTTTCATCTCAGCCCACTTTTGGTTTGGCCCTGGGCACCTGCAGTGGTGAAGGCAGCAAAACCCTGCTGGTTTTGTCCTTGCCAGAGCCAGCTCACCCACACAGCTGTGCTCGCCGTGTGTGCTGCCAAGGGCAGCAGGGCTGGTGGCAGAGCGGAGAGGCGCAAGATGCAAAAGGCACCAAAAAGTGGCATAGGCTCGAGCCTCAGGCAGGGTATAGACCATGCACATCTGTGAAGGTGAAACACAGCGGGCAACACCCAGCTGATTTCCTCCCAGCCCTTGTGCTTGCAGAGCAGAACCCACTGCCAAAGGCACTGTGCTCCTAAGGGATCTCCAGTACAAAACAACCAAAAGGTAGTTGCTGCCCTAGAGTCTGAAGTCAAATCACTTGGAAGGAAAGATTTGGCTTGGTTACATCAGTGGTTATCACGACCTGAGCCAGATGCCAGGTTGTGACAAAATCACCTCTTGCAAAAACAAAGTAATTACACGTCTGAGTTATTTGTGAGTTGAATCAGTTCTTTCCTATTTGCTGGAATGAGATGCAACAACCTAAGCAATGTAGTTCTTTGGGTTGTTCACAGAGTGAGGCATGGCCAGCAGCACTCCTGCCCAAACACGCTGAAGCTCTGCATGTGAGGGCACACATCACTGTTAGAAGTCTGAAAAACTTTGGAGAATGCAATAAAAAGTGAACTGGCTCAGCGAGCTGGCCTGGCCTGGGACAGCAGCTTAGTGTGATAAGCACCTTCTCTTGATCTGTTTATTCCAAGAAATTACTGAGCATTTCTACAAAGCAGGCATTTAAAATACTCTCATTTTATTCCATCTTTCTTCCCCTTCATACCCAAACTCATCCCTCAGCTGCAGTGAACCTTAAGCAATGCCAGCAAATTGAAAGGATTACTATCAGTGGATCTTCAAGCAGGGTTTGTACCCACACACCAAAATTCATGTTTGTAATAGCTTCTTTTTCACAAAATGCATATGAAAACCATACAGATGATTTCTACCAGGACAGTGGTTCATGCTGAGCCAGCAAATAATTCTCTAGTCTTATTTTGAATCAATCTTGGAACAAGTTTTAGCTCTGCATGTACAAACTGGGCCAAAACAAAATGGGTGGGGAAAAAGACACAAGGCCCTTTGTCCTCTGGAATTTGTTTAAAACCTCAGGGATGAATAAGGCACTTTATTTAACCCATCTGTCTATAAATAGGCAACAGCACCTTAGCCTCTGCGTGAACTAGGGAATTCAGATGTGCCTCCTGAGTTATGATCCTGCTTGAGGGCACAGCTTCAATCTCTGTCTCTGCACTAAGGGGTCATTAAAGTCAAGTGAGGGCACCGGGTGTGGCCCAAAGAAAGCCCTTGGCTAGAAAGAAGGTGCTGAGGCCAGCAGGAGTCAAAAGGCTGCTTTGCTTTTGCTCATGTTTTCTGTTTGCTTGATGCTTTAAGCATCAAGTCTTTCTGGCATTTAGCATCCTAAAACCCATCCTAATTTTGTTTCTTGCTCCTACCGGAGTAGAATTGGTTTCAGCTGTAGGAGTGACTGTTAATCCCAGTGGTACCTTGAGGGTGATGGGAAAAGCACCAAGAGTTGCTCTTCCCCCTCTGCAGACCCTTCACAGGAGTGGGAGGAGCTCCTGCCCTGCCAAGGGATGCCATCCCAGCACCTCCACACCGCACCCCTGGGCCACATTAACCAAAACCAGGATGGACAGAAACACCTGAGGTTTAGAGAAACCTCTCTGCAGCAGATCCCAGCCCTTGGGCTCCTGAGGACGGGTAAGCTCTAGCCACGCCCATGTCCTGCTGGGTGACAGGAGTGCTGGTGTCTGGTCACGGCCATTGAGAGTCAGAGAAACAACCATGCTGCTTCCAGAGCCAGTGCACCCCACAGCTGCACGGAGACCTTTTCTCTATCCAGTTCACTTTGTCCTGCCTCAGCTGTAAATTTTGGGGGGAAAAGACTAGTTGTGTCCCACCACATATCTAAGGTAGGCATTATAGAACAGTACCAGTAAAATAATAGCTGAGTTGCTGGCTTTCATGCCTCGTTCAGTTTGTGTTGTTCCATCTCTGTGTTTTTGGTTGCAGTTCTGTACCTGCCAGATTTCACCAGCCTGAAGGTGGATGTACAAGGCTGCCAAGGGAAGGCTGAGTTGGTGAGAAAGGTGCCTGTGCTGCTTCTTCTTGTTCAAATCATCATCAGTGAATGGCTGACAGCAACAGTAGGTTATTCTTAGGTTTCCAGTGCTGGAAATGTGGAACTTTCTCCAGATCCTGAGTCTGGCTGTATGTCCCAACAGCATCCCATTCCCAAGGGTTTTCATGGCTTCATCTCCTACTGAATAGTAATGCGTGGGGGTACAGTTGTCAGGGCTATGGAGGACACGTGGGTATGTGACAATACTCAACCTGTGTTTCACAAATCAAATGACTAATTCATAAAGAGAATTTGTCACACTCCAGGAGCCACGCTGAAGCTGAATGTTGGCTTGATTGCAAACATCCATTTAATGGCTGGAATCACTGCAGTCATGGGCATTTAAAACAGATTTTCTTTAGTGTGTGGGCACAAATCCTCAGGCAGGATGAAAAGATCTTTGTCCTTTCTGGTGTAAGGTCTGGGGTCTGAAAGCAGGGCTTGAGGAAAACAGCTCCTGGTCCATGTCCCTACCTCCCTGGAGACCCCTGCTTCTCCACTCCTGCCCACTGGGCTCAGGGAAGATCTCCGGGAGGGAGGTCTGCTAAGGTTAGATGTGAAGTTTTTGGGCCCTTTATAGCAGAAGTGTTGGGAAAAATGAAGCAAAATATTTTACCAGTGTTCTTAGAGGAAAACTGTAACTTTTTAATGTTTCAAATTTATTTCTCCAATTTTTTTTTTCAAGATGGAAAACCAAAAAAATTGTTAAAATTCTAATTTGCCAGAACTGAGTGAATTTAAACTATGGAGAGTTACTGCCTCTGAAATGAAAGCCATGTGTATTCAAAGACAGAGGGAAGAAGGGTGTCTTGCTCTAATTTGTGGTGGAAGCAGTGCATATGACATGAGCTTTTATAACATGAAAGTAGGGATGTGCTGTTTGCTATGGGAGTCATGGTCCTCTGTGGCTGTCAGGCATCACTTTGCTCCCAAAAGAATTCACAAAAATACTGAAATTAAAAAAAAAAAAAAAAAGAAGAAGAAAGAAAAAGATGGTAAAAACACAAATTAGGCTTGATTTAATTTAGATGTTATATTTTTCAGTTTAAGATGATTTAAAAAGTCAGTTTTCGTTTCTTACCAATTGTTTAAATAAAATCTTATTCTACTGAAAATGTTATTTGCTTCTTTAGACAGGAGTGTCAAGCAGAATACAACTAAAAGAAAAATACTGAGCAGTTGTCTGATTAAAAGGAAATGAAAATGTCTCGAGTAAATGCGATAATCTGTGGATCCAGTGGATATAAGTTTAAAATACAAATGTTAGAAGCAAGACAACCGTGTTCCAAAACTCACTATTTAATTAATTACAGATAAACTCCCGCTGCCTTCAGACTCAAGGAAAGAAAACAGGCAGGACTCAGCACAGATCTCCCAGCAACATAAAATCGGCACCAGTTGAAATGGCATGCCCTGGAGCCATCACGTAGCACCTGTTGCATCCTTACGTGGCTGAACACCACGCAGGAAAACCCTGGATGGAAGAGAGAGCTCCTAGGGAGGTGAGGAGGCAGCAGTGTCAGTCCCTCTGTCATCCCACCCTCAGAGTAATGTATGCCTGGACATGAAATTTTCCATGCATGGTGCATGGAAACTCCACTACTGAGTGACATTAAGCATCAGGTTTGCAAGCAGTGTCAAAGCTGGCTCACTGCCCCAGCCTGGGATACACAAATTCCCCTTGCCATGTCACCGCTGCCCAGCAGGCACAGCCCTGCAGTGGCAGGGAAGTGGCTTTGACCCCGAGCAATGCCTTTGCCATGCTGATTTACCCATCTCAGAGAGCAGCAGCTGCTTTCGAGCTGGGTAAGGTGCAGCTTCACCCCCCAGTTGTCTGATCCTTTGCTTCTTGGCAACTCAGCGTTTTGGGAAAAAATTGGTTGTTCACTGGCAGACTATCTCTGCCTCTCATCTTCTCTGCCACATGACCCTGCTCTCTTTGCCCAGGGTGTAGGTTTCCAGTAATGTGAGTTCCTGCTGGGCTCCACAATTGCCTTTCCAGAAAACGTTAAAAATGTGCATTGCATTAAAAGGTGAATGAAGATGAGCCAACGGGGCTCGCTGGTAGCACGGCCAGGCAGGGCAGCACCAGGGCCAGCAGGGCAGAGAGGAAACCCTGAAAATGAAGCAGGGAGTGTTGAGCTGCCTGGTCACAAAAGGGCTCAAATGGCAATGGCAGCTACCAGTGATGTAAATCTGAATTTATCTGTGTAGGAGCATGAGGTTTGGAGGGCCTGGGCGAGGAGTTATATGCCATGGAGCAAAGGCAGCCCTAGAGGTGGCTTCGTTCCCTGTATTAGTGGTAGAACACACACAAATAACCACAAATAACCCTTTCCATGTTTAAACAAAGACACTGTGGATACACTGCTTCTTCCAATCAGTTCAGTATAGGCATTTAATAGGCTAAATGGTGTAATACATCTACAGGACATACATTAATCGAGTATTATGTACAGGTGGCATTTTACAAAATTAGAAAGAACTGAAATAGAGCAAAATTCAATCATGTCTTACTCCATAAAACTTCCTTTCTGCACTACATGAAATATTCTACAAGCTAGACTAGAAAAATATGACTGAATGTCTTTTTTTTCTTTTTAGTTTCTACAAAGCTTTTAATCCAGAAAAAAATACAAAACAACTATTGAGTTTATTAGAGAGACAACACTTGCACACAGACAAAGTAAGTAGACATTCATAGACCTGCAAGTTGAATAAATAGGGCTTGAACAATTTTCTCTCTATCTTGCTCTCCTATTTTAGGGCCTCTGGCCCATGGTCAGAAAGATAAAAATGGGAGGAGGAGTTTGGCTTTGCACGGTTGTTAAACTGAGGCCACATAGCTTTAGGAGAAAGCTTTAGTTTGAAGCAACCATTTTCTTCAGGTAAAATACTTCAGGGGAGCAGCGCAAAAGAGGGGAAAGGAAAGAGAGGAGCAATTAGGCTGTTAGAAGGAAATCTGGGATTTCTATACCAGCTGCAGCTTTATATACAAGGAGGAAAAAAAGCAGTGGTGCTTGTGGGGCATTTTTTCAGGGTGTATGTAGAATTTAGTTGTTTCTTTGGGAAACATATTTAGGGAAGTGCCATTGACCTCAGGTGGAAATAGGATAAGGGCCATCTAGAGCAGGAAGGGAGGGAGCGTCTGAAAGCAGATAGAGAGCACAGAAAATTGGGGGAAGTGTTTCAAACAACTGTTTTTCCTTTCATAAAGCAAAAAGCAAATTAAGTGATACATCTAACGTCATTCCTCACAGAGCTGGGCAGATGCAGACTGGAAGGAAATCACACAGCTAAAAATATGTCGTCACTGCTGTTGTTTTCTCCCCAGAGCTTTGTAAAACTTCTTGACAGTCGATGCAAGAGCAGCATTTAAAGAGCACCTCCCATCAGCCTGGCTGCCTCACCAGCACAGCTCTCCTCCTGCCACGGTGGGTCCGAGCTGGGGACCTCCCCTCCCTGCTTGTGTGCCAACACACAGCTCCAGCTTGTTCTTGCTTCACTGGCTTTACCAGAAAACTGTCACCTGTGAAGGGGGTGGCAGGGACAGCAGCCAGATTTAGGAGTTGCTCTTGAAACTTTCAGTTACTCTGGTAAAATTTGGTGCTCTGACCAGAATCCCACTCATCCAACAAAATAATTCTAACAGTGTAGGCAAGAAAGTCTACATCAAGAAGGCAAAACAGATGGTTATATAGATTGCGAGAGCAAAGTTTAACTTAAATATCACATTATACTGTACTACACTGCTTATAAAAGGGTCCTAGATCCCAAATACCCCAAATAATGAACTATAGTTTTGTACATAAATTAATGTTGCTTTGAAGTAAAATAGTCTCTTTCCTTTGTAATAAACATTCATTGCACAGAATTCTTTGTTAGTAAATATATTAAATTTGGTTGCTAAGAAGGTATAAACTTATTAATACATCTGGCCAGTAAATCTTGTCGACCATCACACAATTAAAAGTTGTTTTTAGCGAAAGTTATTACTGGAGAAAAGAAAGCACTTGGAAGTCAACTTAGAGTTAATGCTAGAAGAAATCCTGTTATTTCACTCCACCTACAGCAAGCAGGTTCTTCTGGATGCAACATTAATTGGAAATACAGACCCCATCCAGCCCTGCAGAGATGGAGAAGCCAGCTTTGCAGCTCATGGGACACTCGTCACTGACACAGCCAAACCCCTCTGCGTACAGGCAGCATCCACCCCCACCAGTCCATCCAATGGGTTGGGTTTTGGGCTGAGATTGGTGCTTCTCCTCAGACAGTGGGAGGGAGTCTCTGGGAGGTTCCTGTGCAGGGAGGGGTTCACTCCTGTCAAAATGACCCCCAAATTCTCAAGGAAAGTCCACTGGAGGGCAGAGATAGCTTGTCCCACCATGAGTTCTGGGTTCCAGGAGGTGACAGTGCAACCAAAACTGCAGGGGCTGTGCCACAGGTGAGGAGGGCACCCCTTGACACACGTGTTCCTGCCAGCAGTGCCAGCTTGGGCGAGAGGGAGGCAGGTGTTTGTCCTTCCACCACAGCTCTCCTGCGCTCTTCCTACTGCGGCTGGCTCAGGGCAAACCTGGAGCCAGGCGAGATGGAGGACAGGTTTGGGATGTGCTATGGAGCTCCTGTACCTACCCCCTGCTACCACTCAGCTCAGGGCAAGGGAGCAGCAGCTGTGCCTCTGCACCTACGTTGTACACCAAACATACCAAAGAAGTAATGTTACAACGATCTCTATTAACAAGGTGGGACAAAGCCAGCCCTGGGGGAAGCAGGAGCCATCTCACTGGCTCTAAGGGCGAGAAGTGCGCCCCACACTGCGGCTGGACCTGGCCTGAAGAGCGCACGAACAGCACGATCCTCCCAGCCAAGCCCACCACAGACAGCCCCACTCCACAAACACCAGCGACCAGCTCATCGCTTCGTCAGGATACAGCGAGAAAGCGCTTCCAAAAGGCATCAGCCTTACTGAAAAGGCAGCTAAGGAAAGGCCGGTTCATCCAAATACGTACAGGTTAGCCAAAGGGAGAGAACTGCTCTGGGCTGCCCCAGGGCAGCAGCCTGGAGGCAAATCTTGCCCTTGTGTCTCTATACAAAAGTTACAAAATCAACTGGTGACATTATATTACATCTATTGTCTGTAATATCACAGTGCTAGTTTTAAATGGCTAGAAAAAGAAAGTTTTTAGATTTAAGAAATTCCTCCTGTAGAAACGCAACCCCTTAATCCTGCTGTTGATACCTGAAAGCAGTCTTTCTTGAAAAAGATAAAACCAATGAAATGCACTAATTAAAATTAGGATCATCTTTTCCTTGACAGCCTTATATTTCCTAACACATCCCATTGTTTCCCAAGGGGAAATTAAACAAGTAATATGAATCCCAGCCTGAAAATCAAAATGTTAGAACAGTTCTAAAGCCCAGATGCTTCTTACCAGGTACTAACTAAATAAAACCCTTGCAGATTTAAATACAGATTACTTTGACATGTCTTCAGAGTGTGTTAGCTTTCCAACAACATTCACAATGAAGTTTCACTTCTGAGGCCATGGAATTCCTACTCATTGTCTTCAGTTCTGCTTTCCAGAGTATCTGTACTGTCTTCCACTTCTTGAGCTGGGTGTGCTAAAGTATCTGCAAAGAAACGGCTCGTCAGTATTTATTTCCCCATATAGGTGCTGCCTTTCTTTGATTCTCTCCTCTAGCTGGCATGTGATCTATTATGGTGATCAGACCTGATACAAGAAATTTTCTCTGCTTGCAAACCAGTAGTTAAACCTGGAATAGGGAATTCTGAGTGCATCACAATTTGGCTTTACAGGGAATCTGGGTCCTCAAGTTAGATATTAGTGACATAAGGTGATCCCTGTGGACAGCCACTGACATGGGAAGGGTACCTGGTCTCTGAAATCTGGTTAAGCTGTCAGGCCTGAAGACATAGTGAGTCTAAATCAAGGCACAAAACCAACGCAGTAACCGCAATATATAACCTAGAAGTCAGGAAATAGATTTGGCTCATATTTCTTCTTGAATGATCAAACTCTGTGGTTGTCACCGCCCAGAAACGCCAACTGGAATAGCAGGTGATTTTACATTTCAAGACCATTTGTCATCGCCCCTTTGAAGGGCAGGGAAGGTGCATCTTGCACCCCATCCTGGCTGCTGTGTCTGGGCATTTGGGTGACAAATGCTGGTGCACTGAAATGGAAACCGGGTCGCTCTATAAGAGAAAAGGACAGCACTGAGACAAAAAAAAAGGAAATAAATAGACCAGTTTCCTACTGGAGCACTCCCTGTGCAAGCTACACTTAGGCAAGGTCTTACCTTTAACTGTATTTACCCTACAGTGACACTGCTAGTCAGGGGTACCTGTTTGTGAGCTCCTGCTGCACTAACACACTCCTGAGACACCAGGGTGCTTTGAAAACATGCAGCTGTCTAACACTTCATTTCTATGCTAGGAGACAGTGACAGATACATGCTATTGATCAGGATTACTGTTCCTGAGAGAGAACTGCTCATGTGCAGTGCACTGGCTGCCTGTTGGCCATGTGAGTGGCTGATGCAGATGAAAACACCGACCGTGCTCAAAAGCTACAAGGAAATTCAGTGCAAATGTTTTCTGGGCACCTTCTAGTACCTACAGTTCTTTGGCTCACAGCACAGTCTGAAACAGCTATTTTGCTATGGGGAACAAGGATGAAAATTACTGCTTCAGACCTTCCAGATCCATCTGCTGCTGCTGTTGCTGGACACAGACTCTTTGGTCACCATGAAGACCCTTGTCCTCCGCTGACTTCAGGTCCTCAGGAGGCCAGCGCAGCTCCCCGCTCTCCACCTCCCCAGACTCAGTTGGCTCCACCACAATCGAAGGCAGTCTTTTGGACAGCTTGGGGTACTTCTCACGTGAGTCTGGGAAGGCCTGGTGAGACATTTGGGGAATGTACATCAAAGCCTTGCCCAGAGATGCATATTCAGAACAAGCAGAGTATGTCCTTTCTACATTTGACATGCACTCATGTGTCCATTAAAAAATCCTCTTCCAACTGGTGCAGAACAACAGCCCTGCATAGGCAGGATTTCAAAAACAGCTGAACCGAGCTCCTTGCTGGCCAAGCTTGGAGCAGAGGGGCTGTAGGTCTCAGCACACTCTCCCCCGCACATGCTGTCCCTTCCTGAGCAAAAGGACATTGCTTGTCGGTGTGTTGAGGAAATAATTGCCTTAACTTGAGTGATCCGACATGAGCAGTGAAAATGGAGACTTGGGAGACAAAATTTATGATGCTGCCAAACACTCATGTTTCAGTTCTGGTGGGTTTTTAGGACACAAAAGTCATTGCTGTAATGCTAAGCTAAATGGCTGCTGCAGCCCTTCTGGCTGCTGTCCTTTTGCTCTGGTATGATATTCATGTTTTCTTGCAGTGACAGTTTATTAAGAAGCCACCATTCTGCAGAGCTGTTTTCTGCAATGTGAAACACTGTATTTCATGATGCATTCATTCAAAACAGGTAGCCCCAGAGAACATCTTTACACAGAGGATGGTGCCAGCTATTTATTTTCATTTGTCACATTGAAGCTGTAGGTCAAACACTACACAGTGGTTAGAGCTTGAAGCTGAACTAGAGGCTTTTTAGTGAAGGATATTGTAACACATAAAAGCGCTTTCCTGTTTTCAACATAGCTGGATCATTTAAATCTCTCAGGGTACTTTGTTTTGAATTGGGTTTTTTCTGAGTTGTTTTTTGGAGTTTTTTTTGGAGGAAAAATCATTCCAGCTCCTCCAGGACATTACCATAAGAAACTCTGTTGTTGCTTCATTGAAACCTTTTCTCCTGGATTCTCCAAATTCCATATACCTGCACTAACAAGCTACATATCTCTCCCTGCACACTGAGTTTTATTTTTCTTTTATTTCATTGTATTTCATTTCTAACAATAAAATCAAGGTGCATGTGAGGGGACTGCACTAGGACTTGAGAGAAAGAATGATCCCAGCTGAACTTTAGACACTGCCACAGGTCTGTTGTGTGCTGGTGGGAACTTTCCCACACATCTGCAACGTGTTTACCACTGAACTGGGGTCTCTGGTTGCACCAAGCCCTGCTGGTTATGTAAGCCAGGCTCAGCGCAGCTCCTGCTATGAGCACGAGCCAAAATACAGAGATTTACACAGAAATACACCACAAAGGTGGGCATAGCCCCCAGGACATTGAAAGGGATCTGGAGGGTATCAGAATCCACTGGAAATGTTTGCTCCATGGCTTTTGCTATCTTCCTTCATCTCAGCAGCTGCACTCTCTAAGAGCTGAGGGTTTAGTTGTCCCACTTGTCATCAGAGCTGGCATAGGGACGCAAGACCTCAGGAAGGGCTGTGCATCCAGGAAGCAGCAAGCACATTTCTAACATTGCTGTACTGCCCTTATCTGATTTCTGAAGATGGGGAAGGACAATAACCCTCATCCTCACATCCTTGCTCCCCATGGTAGTGTCACAGGGATTCAATACTTTTTGCAAATCCATACAAAGGTGAGAAATGTTGCATATCAGTGTTATAAAATGAGACACAATTAGGAAGAAATTTCTTTTGTGAGAAAGTCCCTTCAGTACAATTAGGCCAAATGAATCACTAACGGCAAACCTTTCTGATGCCACCCTGAGCTGCACCCACAGTTTATAACTCAGCCTGGCCAAGCAATGCTGCTTATGCTGCCTATCAGAAAAGAGCCGCCCAACTTCCCATTACACAGACTTCTCCTGACCTGTTCATAATTTGGAAAGACATTTCCATGGCAGCTGTCTTGACTGGGAGGAGTTTTTAAGAAGTGGCTAATACAATCCTGCTACTTGGAAACCAAATATAAGACAAAGTCTCCTTGGGCAGGACAGGCTCACAGACTGCCTGAGCAGCAGTACAGACCCGCGATGGAGCCCAGCTCCCTGAGCCTCACAGCTCAGCTGGCAGAAATGGCCATAGAATTGTGGGCAAATTGCTGTATTTTCTCCCATGGCTGCACAAGCAGATGACAGTGACCTCTTCCCTGGCTGCTGTGCAGGCTGCTGGGGCGGCAGAGGGCTGCGTGACCGCCACCCCAGCCCCAAGCCTGCTGGCAACCCCTGGATGGGCAATGCGATACAACAAAAATTCTGCTTTTTCATCTGCTTTCTGAAGCCCGAGGAAATGACATAGAGAGATCTAAAAATGCACTGAGAGACGATTATTACAGCTGCAGGAAAATTTAGGAAAGGCACCTGTGTGGCCTCAGCTGTGACTATTTTTGTTTGTGTCATTCTCATATGGTCTTTTCTCACACCAACCACATAATTTTTTTTCCACCAGAGCCCAGTATTTACCATGTCCCTCCAGGAATGAGTCAGGACTGGCAGGAAGCAGAGCTGCCTGTTGGGCCTTGCTGTGTTTTTCTGCAGAAGCTGGAGCGTGTGATGAGTGGGCAGGAGACTGCAGGAAGAGAAGGACCGGTCTCCTGGGCAGAGTGCTTGGAAGTTGCTGGAAGGAACCTCATTTTCTCATGAGTCACTGAGTTTGTGCTACATCTCATTGCTATTCGACTTTTTTTTTGCCTCAGGTGGCCATCACTAAAATGTGGATGGTAGCACCTTCTCCCAGAAGTGAAAGGTAAAGGAGCTGGGGAAAAAGCTCCAGAGCATATGATCAGAGACACCATAGAACAGCCCTAAATACACAGGTGGAGTCGGAGCTGGGACTGAGTCTGGGCAGCATACACTAATGCAACACTAAAAACCTGGAACTTGGTGAAGGAGAGGAAAAATAATATTGAAAATGTGCTCCTTGAGTGAGCAGCATCCATCCTGTGCAGTCTCTGAGGCATGGGAAAGCCCATGGTATGCTCTCTAAATGCACAAACCCTTTCATTACATGCACAAGTGATCCAAAAGGAATTTGCAAAATTTCTGTTCTGATTTCCCTGGCTTCCAAATGCTTGATTTTCACCTGCAACAGGCTGCTCCTAGGGTAGTTCTCCAAGTCTGCTTTCAGCGCTACACACTGTGTTGAGAGGCAACTCAAGGTCCACCACATTACGTGGCTTGTCCCTGGTAGTGATGCAGAGTCACGAGCACAACCACAGAGCGCAAACTGGGATGTGGGGGCTGTCACGAGGGGGGGGCTTGGGACATCGTGATCCCTCCTGCTGGAATGAGCACCATGGGGGGTGTTTGAGTGGGTGTGTGGAACCGCCTGGGGACAGAAAATGCTCTTGCACCTGCCAGCTAATAGCCCTGACCAGTGGCGCTGCTATGATGCCACAGCCATTTCTGTGAATTACCCAATCATTTCAAATGGTCTCTGTTCTAAAGAGGGAGCTCCCTCTGAGCCTAAGGAAACTCAGTTCATTACAAGGGTGGCTGTACAGAAGCTGTGGCACAGTACTGGCTGGATGCCTTCATCACAGTGGTTGCTCAGGTCTGAACCCCTGGTGACAAACAGCCTCTTTGCCTGCATCCCTGCAGGATCTGGGCCCTGCTGTCACTGTGCCCTGCAGACCTGGCACCCCACAAACACTTCAGCCAAACTCTAAACTTTTAATAATAAAACCTAAGTAGGATCAAACACGTGTTTCAGGGCTTGTTCTTCTGGCAGCAGTGCTCTGCAATTCAACATCTACCCAAAGGACAGTTATTGGTTGCATTAAATTGCTTTTGATAAGCAACTCAGGACACTTCTCAGCTCTGCTGAAGTTACCTGGCTTGAAGGGCCTCCTTCTTCCTCAGGAGTCTGGCTGAGCGTGAATTCCTCCATCACCGGCTCTCGGGTATTCATCACCTCTGTCATGCTGTGAATATTACAACAGAATAGGACAACTCAGCTCTGAGCTTTGGCCCCACAACTAATTTAACAAAAGGTATTGGCTTTTCATATTGGTTAAAATAATTCTGTTACAGACTGTCCTTCCTAAACTGTCCAAGAAATATTTCCTTGGCCTCCAAGCCAACTGTTACTGCTGCATGTTGTGATGCTGAGCGAGGCATCAACCCCAGCTGCCCTTGGAACAGCAGAGAGGACGCCCACAGAGTCCCAGAGACGTCAGCTGGAAATTGGAGTCCTCCAATATTATCAGCAAACAGTTTATTACTGATATATGAGCTCAGAAATTGCATCTGTTGACCAAAAAAAAGTTACTGGTGGAAATATCAGCCTTGAATTAAATTCGTGTTCTGATTCTTCGTAATGTCTTCAATATTTGCTCTTCCCAGATGTCTCTTCCATTTAGTCATGAGCCAGCACTTCTTTTTAAACTGCTAATTCCAGACACACCAGCTGTGTTGGTGTCTAAGGACCAGATTTTCAGTAGTCTTTACTTGCCTGAGTGTTCAGAGAGGTGTTGAGTGGGACTTTTAAATGCATCAGGGACTCTTTGGCACCTAAATCTCATTTAAATCAGGGACATAGGAACTTAAGGTGCTTATGTGCCCATTAAGCATCACCCTGTTCCATTTGGCACCCGAGGCACTCCAGCGCTGGCCCTGGAGCTCGCCCGGTTCTGCCGACCATTGCAGCATTCCAGAGCAGAGACAGAGCCGGCTGCAGCCCTCACTGCAGAGCTCAGCCCAGCCTGTGGCCAGGCAGCTGCACGTCTCTGTGGCGTTGGGATTCTCCTCACATTTGCCATTTATAGATGCAGCGTTCCACTGAAAAATCTGAGGATGCCTGAAATCTCCAGAATGCATATTAAGCGTGCAGGAGCAAACAGCCTGACCCACTCTGAGCTGAAGGGGCCATGTTCATTTTAAGTGTTAATACACCAGCCCTGGATTGATTTGGCATGAGGCTTTCACTCTCTTTAGCTGGCATTCATCAGGTAGTGGAGTTAGTGACTGCTGGAGCCTCCTGCAGCACGCAGAACGCAGGCATCATCCATTAGACCGCCCTGCCACCTGCCACAGCAAACACTCCTTTAGGCACGACTAAATGCTGCCGTTAATTCTGGTCCTGCTGCACACACAAAAGCCTTCTTTGTAAAGGCTGCACCTACTGAGAAATGCCAACTAAAACATCTTAAGGATAACTCGTTTCAGGCTTACATTACCAATTACCCCAGAGAACTAAATTTTACAATATCTGCAATTACTACGAAACCCTTCACAATGACTTTAATTAGATGTAGCACAGAGAAGCATGATAGTGCAGAGACTTTCACTCCCACTGCATCATATTTAAGAAAAAGCATGGCAGAACCATGGGACACTTGAGCTCAGCTGTGGACCAGAGCCCAACCCCATAGGCATCCATCAGCTTAGGGAAAAGCCCTGAAGGGACAGCCTTGGACCCAACCAACACAGAATTAATTCACATGCTTCCTGGTACATACACAGAACAGGAGAGCAGAATCAGGCTCTGAAAGCCAGCAAAAGGCTGAACCAAACCCCTGATCTGAGCACCCTGTAGCTTACACAGCCTGAATCCTCCCCAAACCATGGCACAGTAGAAGAGGGACAGATCCTGCCTGCTAGGAAGAGTGTTTTGAACTCCCTGCCCTTGCTTGGACCCGTACCTCTCCCCAGGGGCAGTACAAACCACCTAATCAGTAAAATACATAGATATTTTGGACACATGCTTTTATTCCTGCAGCATCTAGGAGGCCATACCACTGAGCACCTGTGGCCAATAGTGCTGAAGGAGCAGTGATCTGGAAATGGGAGACCCCTGCCAAGGGTGGTGACTGTGGACCCTGCTCTGCCAGCTGCTACTAGCACCCGAGACAGCACTTAAAAGAAGAGATGTGCCCTTGGACCCAAAGGAAAGTACCACTCCCTCTGATCATCCCTGGTGCTCATTCCATTCTTGCCTTTTCCCACAATTCTAGTCCCAGTCTCTTCCATGTTCCCAGAGGGACCCTTTTCACCCCTCCTGCTGCCCCTCTGTGAAAGACCACACTAGGCAGTAGCAGGACCACGCTCTGCCAGCCCAACTCTTTGGGAAAAGTTGTTTTGCAGGGCTTTCACACCCTGTGTTAGCCAGACCCAGTTGTGAGCCTGGAGGAGCACTGGGCCCACCACTCTGAGCATGTCCAAGATGAACCTTTCTTTTGGCATCCTTTTCAGGGTTCAGCGTCCCAGGTCCAGCTGTCCTGGATTGCAGGGGAAAGGAAATGAGAAAGTGTGTGTCTAGATGGAAATAATCTTGGAGGCTTTGTGGGGGGCCAGTACTTATGAAGTCTTGGTCTTCCACCACAGATAAGCTGTGCCCCACTGCTGTATGTCCTGGGGGTTGGTCCCTGCTAGCCAGCAGCAGACTCCTGCAGTCACTCATAGCTGGCTGGCTTATTTTAGCAGCTGTTCAATACACTGCAAATGCCTAAAATATTTCTCTGTCCTTGTTCCATGGGAAATTAGAGATATACATCCACACATGCACTCTCAAATGTGTCGTATGAGCTCAAAGATGTTAAGACCTCACGAAATGCTATTATTTAGCAATAATGGGCTCCGTGCTTCCCTAAGACCACATTATACCCTGCAGATTATTTGTAAATGACAAAGACAAATGGTTCGGGTTAGAAAAATGGTGACAGTCCTGCCAGTGTTACAGCAGATGCCTCAGTGAATCAGCTTCCAAGCTGTTGAAGCCCAGGCCATTTCAGAAAATCTGTGCAACTTAAGGCTTTGATTGAATAGGATGGCAGAAGTGATTGTACTTGATGTGTTTCAGAATAGAACATGGGACCATGCAATTGGCAAAATAATTAGGCTTTAACTGGAATAGATTAATTATTCCCAGTCTCCACTTCGAAACAGTGAAGGAAAGCAGAAGAATCTATATGGGCTGTGAAAGCAGTGATGTTTCTAACAAGCTTAACTAGGTCTTTAACATGAAAAATAACTAGATGTAAAATAACTGAGAATGCCACTGCAAATCAGTTCACATGAAACTTCAAGATCACCTACAGGACATCACTGATTTGTTTATAAAGCCATATAATCTGAACAAGGGGCTTAGTGGTGCTGCTCAGGGCTTTTTAAACTGTGATAAGATTTATGTACAGGGGAATCTTTTACTTTTCAGCCAGTGTTGATGGAAAAATATTAAGCCACTTTTAGTGCTGCTTTTATGTGAGAGGTACTGACATACATCAGGAAAGTGGCTGATACAAACAATTATAAGAACTACAGCTCTTAAATTCAGTCTTGCATTAATTTTATGTATGGTAGATGCTGGTATCACCAATGACATACAGTAGCCATAGTGATGCAAAACAAGGCAATAAATAGCATTTACAAACAAAGGATAAATTCTGTTCTGGTGGATGAGTCATCTACTCCGAACCTTAAAATTCTCGTGTCAGTGAATTAAGAGATACATTACTTTCCGCAGGTTTAATTAAGCACAAATATACCAATTAGGGGTGAAAAAAAAGCAAAAGCTGTTCTTGCATTTCTGTGAGAAAACTACATTTAGAGAAGATTATCATAAACACAGTGCTAAAGTGCTAAAGTTGCAGGACCACACCATGCTGGTCTTTTTCCAGAGGCACAGAGCAAAAGCACAGATCACTTTCTGGTGCTTGTGGTGGCACTAACAAGGTCAGTAACATACAGAGCAATATATAGCCTGACAAGTGCTAAACCACCTCCCATGACAAAGGCCTCAGCAGCAATGCACACATTTATATTTTAGGTTTTGAACAGAGGGCAGAACTGACCTGTGAAATTCATTGGGGGAAAAACCGTATCTGAATGAAGACCAGCTTCAGGACTCAAAAAATGTGCAGCCCTTATGGAAAATAGGCAGGTTGCGGGATGCAAGGAAATATTTCCTTAAGGACGAGGGCACAAACACATTTTACGGGACAAGCTGAGCCATGGTAGGAAGAGTTGTTACCTGAAGCAAGGCTCCGTCTGGGGGATTCTCAGACATGCACTGAAACGAGGCCTGATCCTTCTCCCAGCTCCCCAGCCAGGAGAGGCAGCAAAGGGGACAGCTGGCCAGAGCATGAGGCTCTGTGGAGGATAAGCAGCAAGTACAGGGCAATGACAGAAGAGAGAACGTTACCTTCAATCACATCAACGGGTGTCACCTCCAAAAACTGTCCTTGCTGCAAGCGTCTGCGTCGCTGATGCAGTGTCGTGCAAACTCAGTCAAATCCTAGAAGTGCCTGGAAGAGACAGTACAGCAGAGTCAGAGCTTGTGACCAAAGGGACAACGCTGGCAGGCACTGGTGTGAAAGAGTTCTGCCGAAAGCTTGCTGCAGAAACTCCCTCTGTGAAGGTCTGTATCATTTTCTGTGTGAGACGGGATTTGATCTCGCTAAGGACAGAGTTCATAGAGCACCTTGTGAGTTACTGAGGCAATTAATGTACCTAAAGCTCTCAGGTGAAACACCTCACAATCCAACCCTTTGTGATGCTAAACCTTATTCCTTAGTGTGAGTTACACAAAAACTGCTGGAACTGGGACACTCTGAAATCCTCCCCTACAGAAATTGTATTGATAGTTGGACAACTGGAAAATAAAAATGTATTTCCTTATTTGGCAGAATCAATTTGTTTACTGAGACACGGTTCTACTAATCAAGACACAAAGAAGACAACATATGCTTAAAGAAGGATCCATTAAGATTCCATTATTGCACAGTTCTTTCAAAACACAGGGGAAGTGATTTTTTGAAAGATCTACTCCAATTTGAAGGCAGTACTTTGACTGGTATCAGGAGAGGGAGCCTGCTGAGCAGAGGTGAGGATCCCACCATTTCAAAGTGTGAATCACTGATTTCTGATGACTTCTCTGTCAGAAAGCCTTAGCTGATGAGCTTGAGGAGTTACAGTGCTGAAATACAGTCAGTATCTTGGCCAGAAATGATTTTCTGAGAAATTTGTTTAGCCCTACAGCTTTCCAAATATACATTCATGCCAGCCACAGCTATTTCCTTGGATGGGAAAAAGGTGTTTTCAGTGAAGTGAATGGCACTAGTGTATATATTTTATATCCTCCAGTGGTTTGGATTACAGCCCAAATGATTAAACAAATCTACCTGCTCTGGAAGCCTTCCTACCAAGATTTATAACATTGGATTAACTGCACACTGATTTTATTCAAAAACAGTGACAGAGGAAAAACTGTGCATTGTATTCTGGAATTTCTTCTCGTGCCACAGGCCACGCTTATTGAAAATTAGGGAAGCAGGAAATCACTTCTCCAACCCCAGGACTGAATTCAGAAGGTTTAATTCTTGTCTGGCAATTTTCCTTCCTAACCAGTGACCAAACCAACTTCAGAGAGGCTAATATTTTGTCCCTTTAAAAATTAATGACTTCACTCAATGCTTGTCTCTTATAAAAACAAGGGAGCATCTACCCATGCTACCCAATGCCCTAGGAAGATTTTTATCCCACTACCTATTACAAAGCTGCTGTTATTAAACCTATTAAAGTTAAGCTCAAACTTCAGTGTCTCCTTCAGAAAAGACTGAGTGTAATAAGAACAATTATTACACTGAGTCACTTGTCAATGAGAGACAAAAGGGTGTAAGAGATAAGGAACCAGGCACCACATGGTCACTGGTTGGAGTCCAAGCCAGGCCACTTGCTATTTAGAGGTATCTTCAGATGACTGGCTAGTGGCATACAAGGATCCACACAGCACTGAATTAATTAAACCCCACATCCATTGCTTTACAGTCTCAGCAAAGGACTTCTGGATTTAACTGACCCAAGCCCAATCCCCTCTCTGGTGTTTTGGGCAACTCTATCCTATGATGCATGCAGTGTTGGCCAGGGGATGCCAGCCCCTGGTGCTCAGCTACTTGAAACCTGTCATAAGAAAGAAAATCACTTCAGGACTGCAGCATGGAAAATGCCCCTTCTTCCAGTACCACAGGAATATTTAAAATCAGAAAAACTTCTTCCCAGTCAAGACTGTTGCAGAGTTCAGTGTTTCCAGCATACAGAACTACCAGAATGCATTTATTCGCCAAAGACAAAATACTCACTTTACCTGCCTAATAGATGTGATTACCTTCTTTGGCTGACAATGGAGGAAACATAAACTAAAACCGTTCCTTCTCTGATACGGCTTAATCTTTAAAAACAAGGCACAGCTACTGAGACCATGCAAGGAGTTTTTACTGCAGTGGAAATTACCATCTGGAAATTACCCAAGTAAAGCCTTTCTCTGCTTATCTCTTCTTGTCCCTTCTTATTTTTACCCGCCTTTGCTGCTTTCCAGCCTGGAGCCCATTTGCTCAATGCACCCTCTTCCAACCCACCCATCTGCTGCTGCCAAAATAACTTGCCCTCCTCTGCCTCAGCTTGATAACCAGCTTCTTCTCTGGCTGCGAAAGTACCAACACAGCTGTACTGTCATTAATAGTGACCAAGTCATATCTCAGAGACCAGTGGAACTGCCTGGCCACCCCTCCTCTGGGCTTGCAGCACCTGGCTTTAGATCCTAGCAAAGAACAGTTGATTTAGGGCCTACTGCAATGAGCTGGTCATGTCTTGCCTCTTTAGTAGCCAGAGTACCAAACAAGGGAATCCTAAGATTTCCTAAGTTTTCACCAGTGAGACCATGGAATGCTTCAGTGGTGGCCCTTTGCCCAGACCAAGGCCCCTCAGCTCACACAAAGGGATGAATTTCCACCTGTGCTGCTGGCATGGGTCACAAACCACCAAAAGGTGCTCTCTGGGCTTCTCTCTCACTTTGGAAAACATCTGGAACACATTGCATGTTTGGAGCTTCTACAATTTGATGACAGACACAGCCTGCCCCAGTGGGGTGGTCTCACCACCCATAGGAGAACAACCGGCAGTGGAGCAAAGGCGGGATATTGGGCTGTATGGGAAGCCCAGCCTGGGGGTCTCCCCCGAGTCTGCTCTGCATGGGGGGAGAGGACTCCACCAGGCACAGCAGCAGAGGCCTCTCCTTGGGATAAATTCACTGTGAATTTCAAAGTAGAGGTTTTTAAAGCAAGTATGCTTTATCGGGCAAAACAGAATCAGGAACTGGCCACAGGTAGCAATCCTAGCAGCCCACAGATCGTCCACTTGCTAAAGGAGCATGTTTTAGAGGCTCCGAGCCCCAGGCTTTTCCCTGGCAGGCAGCAGCACCTCCAAAATCAGGGCACTTCTATACAGAAATTCCTCCTACTCTGAAAACATCACCCCTTCTCCCTGAGCTATCCCAGTGCTGGAGACAACTGAGTGGCAAAGTGAGATCTGACCTCAGGATGCCAGGGCTGCTGCTAGATTAGCAGGGACTGCAGGACACCGTGCTCCCTTTCCAGGCTTCCCAAACTATTCATTTCCCACTGAGCACTCATGGAAATATTGTGATAACAGCCTAACAATACCACATTGAAGGTGCACCTTCTAACAAAGTGTAGATAGGAGGCAGAAATTGGCCTTGAACCACTGCTACGCTTGCAAATCTATCATTTTCTGACAGGGCAGAAACAGGAGCCCTCCCCTCCTATTTCAGTGGGACAATCCCAAGGGCTTTTCCAGCCCTGTACTTAAACTGTGCTGGACACCCTCCACGTGGCTCCGCTGGCTCAGCCTCGTGCGCAGGAGTGCCGTAAGGATGGTGCTCCGGGTGCTCGCCAGTGCGATCACAGCACACACGCAACTCCCACTGACTTCAGACACTGCCGCAAACAAACCCAGAGTTCAGCCTTGGGCGTCCAGGCCCCACCTCCCGCCTCACCCCACCACAGCTCCTGGATAAATGCAGACTTTTCTTCATTCAAGGACTTGAGCCTTTGTGTGTGCTACAAAAAGAAGCCCCTGCTATTGATTACAAGGAAAATTGCAGGGGCAGGGCGTGCTTAAGAATGGCGTTAGGTGGGAGAGAAGCAACGGTCAGCTGCCAGCATTTCGCAGAGTGGAAAATTTCGCTGGGTCACAGGAAACCCTGCTCAGCAAGTCCCAATAAACAAACAGGTCAAAGGAGGTTTTTCCACCCAGAAGAAGAAAGGGTGCCTTATTCAGGCCACCCTGCTGCCAGCAGAGCAGGCTGTCAGTTCAGCCAGGGTGGAGGAGTGGGTGATCTACGGCAGAGCTACAGCTGTGGTGGTGGATGAAGCCATGAAGGGGCTGCTAACACAGTACAAGAAGGTGCATGTCCCTGCAAGGAATGTCAGTTGGCATTTTCCATGGCCAGGTGTCTTGTGGATCCAACTCTTCTACGTCTCAGTCTTCTGTTAGTCCCAGGAAGATGGAACAATGGCTGAGAATCACACAGGTGGCCTGGGCCATCCACAGGCAGGACCATGCTCAGTACATCTGCCGAGGGTGGGACAACAGCTTCAGCATTCTAGCACAACCCAAAATAATCACTTACCTTAGTGACATCACACAGCCTCCAGCTTCCCTGACTGCTGCTCAGCTCAACTTTTGGACACTGCAGGTAGGAACCTGGACAGGTCTTTGTTTCCCCTGGTTGCACGTTTGTAATAGATGCACTTTATGAAGTGTTGTGGATTCCATGGGACTAGCAAAATGTAAATCACCGCATGGACCACGGAAGATAAATGTATGAACTCCTATTTAAACCTCCCACTTCTTTTTGGATGCAAATCTCTTTCCTAAGCAACTGAGAAAAGTGCGATATGTGTCAGAGTCTGGAGATTAGAGATCTGTTCTGTTCCCTCGTTTCAGAAGCTCTTGTCTTCGGCCACCCACGCAGTACTCGAGTTCTGCTCTCCGCAGGCCAAAGCTGCCTTCCTCTTCTCGGCAGCGTGTGCTCCACAGAAGATGTCGATCTCTCTCAGGAAACTGCGAGATGAAACGGCTCTCGAAGTGAGGAGCTGAGGCATTTCAGCATGAGACACAGCACGTAGTTTGGGAGAGCGAAAAGGGGTAGGAGGCTGCTATTTCCAGACTGTGCTGCCTCTCACCACTAACTTTGAGGCGAGCTGCAGTTTTTACTGTTCCTGCTCCAAAGAAGCTACTGGGGTAAATACCACCCTGGGGAATTTCTCAGACACTCATCTGTGGACTCCCAACACTACAAAACACAGGCTTGCAAAGGGCCAGTGCTGGCAGGTGACTCTAAGTCAGCCTCATTCGCTTCCAGTGTTGCACAATGAGCCATTGGGGAGCCACTGTTCTTACGTCCCCAGCTCCTGGAGCACCATGGCTACACACAAACCTCAACTTCCAGTTTGCTGTAGCTGTCCAAATTCCCACTGGCTCTCTTGGCAAAAAGGAGTTAAAAACTAGATTCACAAATGCTCAACAAAGAAGTAAAAATAACTAAAATGTGCCTGTGTTTAACTATCACAATTTTTAAAGCAATCTCATGATTTGGGGCTGATTCAACTCAAAGCTTTTTCAAATGATATTTACAATGCTGCTTGCTATGGGTTCTTCCTTAGTGGATTCTTCTTTTTGCTTTTTCTTTTCTCCTGGCTGCTTTAAAGCAGCTCATCTATTTCAGCTCTTTAATCTCAGCACTCAACTACCTGAGCTTCCTCGTGGAAGATGCCACAAGGGATAGGTACGGCAGGAGAGGAGGTGCGGCAGCCAGACAGGATGCTTGGAGATAGGGAAGGGGAGCAGACAGCCAGGAAGCATGTGTAGAGCAGCGGAGGGAGGAAGAAGTAGAGCAGATGGGAAGAATGACTAAGCCAGCTCCTCTGCTGGTAGACCTCGATATCGTGGAAATCTCCACAGAGCCCTCATGGAACCATGTGCCAAAAGAAAGTTTGGATTTATTTTTTGTACATCAGATTCGGCAGCTAATTGATGTGAGAGGAACTCATTAAGAAAACAGCCCCATCAAAATTAGAGATAAGCCTCAACAAGCTGTTAAATGTTTTAGAGGTATCTCTTCTGGTACTTGCTGTGCAAATACTCTCTCATCTGAGAACTTGCTTTCGGGATCAGAGATGCCTGTGCTGTGTAGAGTGATTCTGCATAGGCTTTAATTTCCCATAACAACCTTACGAAGCCAGCACTTTACAAATAACTACATTGCTCCTTTTAACTCCAAGCAACCCTTACTAAAGGCTCTCAGAAAGAAATGGTTTTGTTTCGGGGATATTCTCTGGAACGTGTAGAGTCTCTCATCCCTCATATTTCACACCACAATTGTCCCTCACCTTGCAGTACCTGTGGGAATTGGTGACAGATTAAAATTGGCTTCCTGTGCTTCTTTCTACCATTCCCTAGGTATTTCAGGATAGTCCTGAATTCACGCCACAGTCCCACAAGCAGGGGAATGGGAAATAAACATCTTAGAGCATCAACACAGAGTACGTGATTCTCAGACGGAAATGTCATGGGAAATGGGCTGCAAAATGTTTGATGTCTTTCTGGCACCGTGAAAGAATACTCTGGATAGTCTATCACTGGGCTCATTTCTGGGTAACAGAGTCAGGTAAGAGGTGCAGTCAGATACAACAGTATTTACTTAAAAGACAAATTAGTTACCCCCTTGTAACTTCAGGGAAATTGGAATACAGTGCAATCAGTGCTATAACATGATATAATATTGAGCATTTAGTAGAGAATTTACTAGGGCAAATGAAGAAAAAGTGTTAAGACTTTTAAAAAACAAGCAAATGAGAACCCACCAGACACTCATAAGAGAAAAAAGACTACCAGAATAGACAAAGCAACTATTAATATTCCTTCTTGGCAATTAACAGCACAACCACAGGTGTCACAACATCACAACCTGACACCAGAGATGCAGCTGGTTTTCTCCAGGAATTAAAACTCTGTCACCTAAATTGAATTTCCAAGTATGGGAAGTTGCCCTAGCCCAAGATGGAAGATATGAGAACACTGTGTCCTACCACAGTAGGAATGGGGAAGATGGAGGGTTAGGACAACACACAGCTGAAAATAAAGAAATCACTAAAAAAATTAAAATTCAGTGTGCTTTTTTAAATTGAGTCATTAACACTGAAAGCAGATATGCATTAACAAGGCTGTGAGTCTTCCTGCCAACCAATTAACATTCATCTTCTAGATGTACAGGTTTTCTAAGTATTTGCACAGAGGCAGTTTATGTCCGTGCATGTCAGAGACAGAACTCAGCTGAAAATTGAGGTTAGATCTTACACAAGTTGCAGCGGGAGCTGGACTTGGATTATTTTCTCCTAGTCCTATGGGGACATGGGCACTATGGAGTGAAACACCAGGGAATCAGTCAATGCACGCTGATGAGAAGGGGGATTGTCCTGCTGGACCATAGCTTCTTTCAGCACTGGTATCTGCTGTGCAAGACACTGGTCATGCTCTCTCCAAACCATGAAGGAGAGGTGGTCCCTGAGGACTTGCAATCAAAGAGGGACAAAGACTGAGATGAGATTTTAAGGACCTGTTGGTATCAATCAGTCTACTTCATTCTAGCTGGATGTTATTGGTTGTCAGCTTTCCTGGGGTTTGCAATAAAGCCTTCTCTTGAAGACTGAAAATTCAGGAAATCGATTATTTTACAGAATTTTCCAGGGAATGTGCATGTTTGAGGAGCAAAGGGAAGAGTTGTTGCTGAGGCAGATACCGGTCTTCTTGAAGTCCTGGCAGAGCCCTTCCTGCCTTGAATGACAAAGGATTTGTCCCAGATCAAGGCTTCTCTGACCAACCCAAAAGCAGAGGTATGATTTCAGAAATGAGAGAGAAGGAGCAGTTTCAGCCTGTGACACTGGAGTTGGTACCTAATATATGCAAAAGACTGTTGCTTAATACAGAGAGATCATTGTGAGAAGGCAGGGAAAGTAGTAACTATATTTATACATTATTTTTTCTGCTAAAATAATGTACCAAAGACGTTGGAGGAAATTCCACCTGATTGACAAATTGTCAGGCTAGAATGGGAAAGTGACGAAATCGGGTCAAGTCATTCTGTGTTTGCTTGTTTCCTCTTTGTAATCATAATGTTGGCTCTGAAAACATGTTTTTTAAATGGCGTATTAATTACTGAAATCCTGAGCTGTGAGCTGGATTCTTTTCTGGGCAAAAAAATTGTTGCTCATTAAAACTAAGAGAAATGAAACACTGGCTTGAGCCTGGCTGTGCGTAGGCAGAATTTCCCCACTTCACCTTCCTTTACAGGCTACTCATAAGGAGGCATTGTGCCGTGAGCCAGGCAGGCTACAGGGCAGGTGTGAACACTGACTCTGGATCCTTCAGTAAGATGTGAACCTACAGCCAGGAGGGCTTCCACTGCTGTACTGACTGTACAACTGCAGTAAAGATCTCAGTCAGGAAAAGACTAATGGAAACAAATTTCTCTCTGTGTATTGCCTATTGTGGCTGGAGGGGTTAATGCTACATCCAGGCTAACCCAACTCCCCTCCACGACTGTAGCCATATTCAGAGATGCACAAACACGGCTCTGTCCCAGATGAAAAGAAATTTTTTGTGGTATGTTCATTTGGCAGATGGAAAATACTCACACCCCTTGCTCTGAGTGAAACATAGTACTCATTTACAGAGCAAAGTAGGTTCTTTCATTCTCTAAAAGTAAACGTTTGTGTGGTATTTGCTACCTGATGGGAAACGCAGGATTTCAGTATTCAATTCAGCTCGGCTGCAAGAAAAAGCACCATTGTCTTAAACTTGTGCTTTGTTAGTCGCTTCCTTGCCTCAAAAGTTGTCTTGGAAAAAAAAAAAAAGGCATAAACGAATAGCAGAGGCGATCGCAGCCCACAAACCAACAACTCCCTCAGCGCTGTGCTCATTCATCAGGATTCCTTCACAGAGCCCTTTCGGCTGCCGAACGAGTTGGGTGGTGTTTTTTCAAACGAGAACCCTTTTGCTCAGTGAATTCTCCTTAACACCCTTTACTGAGAAAAACAAGCATCTGGAGAAACGCGCCGCGGCAGAGGCGCGCGTTCTGCCTCTCCCTCTTCCCCCGTTACCTCCGCAGCCGGCCGTGCGACTGGAACACTTCTTCCCGCTCCGCGCTCCCCGCTGCCGACCCGCCCCGCGCGGCCCCGCAGTACCGCGCTCGGAGGGCTCCCGTGCTCCGCGCAGACCCGACCCGACTTGCACGGCACTGATCCGACCCACACCAACCCGCACCGACCCGCGTAGCACAGACTCGACCCGATCCGCACCGCACCGCACTGCACTGACCCGACCCGCATCGCGCTGACTCGACCCGCCGTCCCTGCGTCCAGCTCCGGCCGCCGGCCCCTTCACGGGCGCGCTGCCCGGACTCCGGGGAGCTGCTCCCGGCCGCCGCGGGGCTGCGAGCGGGGCACTCACAGGTGGGCAGCTCTTCCCCTCTCCGCACTCCGCCCCGCCACCCACACTCCCGAGCCCGGTGGACACCCCCCGCCCCCGGCCAGGCTCACCGGCGGGGCAGGCGAGGCGAGGGGAGGCGGC